>JAGFBZ010000452.1:0-383319 GCA_018398805.1 Hirundichthys speculiger | reverse complement strand
AAGATTAATCTGCTTTTAGGGTGATTTGTTTGCCAAATGAGCCGCTTAGTTATCCAAACCCCTGCCATACTACTCATTAGTCACCTCTGAACAAGCAGTTGTGTTGAAGTCGGGGAACACGTTAACAGCCTGAGTGTGTTAGGAACTTGCTGTTTTGTTGTGACAGTTACCAACAAACCAAAATTAAACACAGACATGATGGTGACAGATGCACTGGGCACGGCTGTACGTGCAGTGTGAGCCTCTATGTCGCAGATGATGACATTACAGTTGTTCTGTATGGCATCTATTTGATAGGAGGATGCAGGTTTATGCCCACACAAGTTACACATCATGAAACATCTAACTCTGCAGATACTCTGATTGGTTTTTTTTACGTAATGTCCATTTTGCAGCCCTATACGCCTCTCAAAATAGTGAATTCTTTACAAAAACATGTGCAGAAGAGTGACAACACAAATTTTATAAATTCATATCCATTGGAGTTAAAGCGACTTTAAAATAACGGTAATGAAAATCCACTGCGGAGGGTGAGAAGTTTTGTTACAGTGATGTAAATGAGTTCGTCTCGCCTAACTGAAAAGACATTACTGACTTATAAACTGATGGCAAACATGACATAACTGACGAGAAAAAAAGCAACTGATTGAAGGACTGTAATTATCCTAAAAGGAACAGTTCAGAGTTAAAACAACCCTACATCTATTACAGTGGTTCTTAACCCCCCCAGTTTCATCTGCACATTCACCGAAACCTTCTTTATTAAAAAATAAAATATGATTTTTTTTTTTTTTTTTTTTTTTATTCAAGACATAGGTATATGTTTTACTGGTGCACAAAATGAACCGTGCACTAACATCACCATGTAGAACAAAACCAATGCAATGCATGAATGACATAGCTTGCTTATTTACTGTATTTATTATTAATTATTTGAACCCCCTCGGGGAACGTGACTCCCATCACGTTCCGTTACACATGTGACTCCATATTGTACATAATGTAGTCATCTGACCACTTTTTTTTTTTGCTCGACATAGTTAGTATGGATTAAAATGTTAAAGAAATCAGCCGCCAAATTCCCTGCAGCACAGATTGGCCAAGCAATGTAACGTGATCACCTGTAGCCAGTGAATCATGAGTCAGGTGCGTGTCTTGACCTGCGCCGAACCCCTGAGACTGACTCATCGAACCCCTGGGGTCCGATCGAACCCAGGTTGAGAACCACTGGTCTATTATCAGACGGTAAGGAGTGTGAACGTTTACACTCGTACTTTCTATGCCCCTCTCTCCTTCCCCCAGTATGTGATCTTTAATGAGTAAGTGGTTGATCCAAGCTGATGATGAAGGCCTCCTCCCGGTTAGACGTGCCCAATACACCTCTACAGGGGAGACACCCCAACAAGATGTCTGAACCACCTCAGCCGGCTCCTCTCGATGTGGAGGAGCAGCGACTCCACTCCGAGTTCCTCGCCAACGGATGATTTTATCACCTAACGTGTGAGGGAAAGTCCTGCAACCTCATTCTTTCATTTCATAGCCTGGACGTTTTGTAATTTTAGTCTACTGTGTGTTTGCAAACATCGTCTGCACATTTAAAAATCTGTCGGTTTCACAGTCTGCACATTCAGAACCACCACACGTCAAACCAGTGACACTGACATTTATGTGTGTTTTTCACGTTATATAACCTGAACAGTTTGTTCTCTATTTATTATAGTTTATTTTTAGTGTGTTGTGCCAGAAGCTTGCTGCTGCAACGCTTGAATTTCCTTGTTTGGGATCAATAAAATGTGTCCGTCTAAACTAGCACAGCAGAGAAATGTGAGCCAATGCAACATCTGAGCTCAAAACGAGAGAAAAGAAATAAAAATCCCCTCCCTACAGTCATACAAGTTTCTATCAAACATGTTGAAGGACAAGCAACCAATGAATGAATCAGTTATTTATTAAAAAAAAAAGAAAAAGAAAGGCTGAAGCTGTGTGTGAATGATTTGAGAGCACGACTCATGGGTTTGTTTTTAGCATAGCAACAGCAGTTCTGCTTCCTTGGCCATCGCTGACAACATCTCCCTGATGGAAACTGGAGTCTGGCAACGCTGAATACTGCTGGTGTCGTCACTCCGTTGAGCCCAAACTGCATCATGGAGATTACTGCCGCCATGATGCAGCAGCGACAGCTACAAATAACGCTCGCGTTGCCGTCTGTGGTAAGAATTAAGAGACGAGTTGAGCGAATAAAAGGAACTGGACAGAAGCGCCAATGACCTCCTTCAGGGGACCTCGCATTAAAATGTGACCTGATCACGAGATCTGAACACCTTCCAGGACGGAGTCAGATCCAAATCAGCCGAGATGCATCTGAAAGTGGTCCGGTCTGAACAGGAAATCGCTGTGGGACGGATTCAGGGACCCCCTTCCTTCTATCTGATTGTCCAAATCCTTTGTTGAGGTTTGGAAGAAAAATAAGCTTGTGGCTTATCTTCGTTTCTGCCTGACGACTAGAAACTCAGGCTGCTGCATTTGGTGTAAGAACGCAAAGATGACATGCAAGCTTATCCATATATCGAGTGAGAAGGTCACTCAAGATGCATTTTTTAGTACCAGGTGTGACCAGACGTCTCAACGCATGTTAATGCAGCTACACATTTAGTTTTACATTTAAGCTGCACTTCCAGAGCCGTATGAACTGATCAGAGTTAAAACTTTTGACGGGAATTTAACGGCAGATGAATGTTAAGATACAAATGCAGAGATGGAACAATGAAAAAGAGGAAGAGCAAAAAAAATAAACAAATAAAAATGAGATGAAAAGTCAGGATTTCCACTTCCTGGTTTTTGATAAGAACGTGCAACATTTAACCTCGACAAAAGAGAGAACGTTGAAGGATAACACACAGATTAACACGTCGCGCTGAAGGAAACTCCCATGTTCACAGGTCTGTCTACAAGATGTAGCAACGTGTTCCAACACGACATAAATTATTAACCCAACGTGCTTGTCATTCAGCGCTGAACCAACGTTGTAAATGTCAACCGCTAAAAGAAAAAGAGAGAAACTGCACAATATAATCATACCAGAATCCAATATGTTTCACTTTGTTACCGATAGCTGCAAAAAGCTTCGGTCTTCATGAGCGTGCCGACGAGAACACGTAAAGAAATGACCCGGGCTGGTTTCAAGACGCTTCAGCGAGGAACTGCTCATGTGCACATTGGCCACGGTTACATGATGTTTTTTAATTCGGAATTAATTATTCCGAATTAAATAATTCCGAATTAAACTATTTTCCTTCAAGTTTACATGGAAATAGTAATTCCGAATTGAGGTTTACATGGAAAACACGTTTGTTCGGCTTTATCCAATTCCGCTTAAGGTCTGAGGGTTGGGAAGGGTTCTGATTGGATGGGGGGGGGGCGGACGTCTTTACGTCTACCGGAAGAAAACAAACTTAGCAACAACTCGATTAGCAACAACATTCCACTTATTTTTGACCTGGGTGGCGTCTCTATCTGCGAAACCTCCTTCATTTAACCTGCCGCTTTGAAAAGCTCACAATTTTTATGTTTCCTGCCATCTGTTCTTTTAATTATTTCCAGTTCCTCCAAGCTATTTATTAAATAAATCGTTTATTAAATAAATTACTGCGTGCTGCCATTTTAAAACTTTGTTTTGAAAACAAGCCCAGCGTGGAATATAAGCGTCATCGCGACAGACGGGCAAGAGAACGAGCATGCGCAGAAAGATGGGAATTAATTTAAAGAGGAATGAGTGTATACATGACCGCGGAATTATTTAATGTGGAATTAAAATCAGAATAAACCAGCCACTTACTTCGGAATTAAGTTTAATTCAGAATTGACATTTTCATATGTAATTAGGTGTTTACATGGTAACTTTTATTCGGCTTTAACTTTAATTCTGAATTAAAGAGGAATTAAACTTCCCATGTAAACGCACTGGTTGTATCTGAAAGACACGATCAGAAAAGGTGTTGGGTTTCTCAGCAGGGGCGCCAGGTGGGATCAGAGGTGCAGTTTTGGGGGTCTTACATGGAATTGAACCTTTTCAACGTCCTCAAACGTCACTCTGTCTTTCTTTATTTTGCAGCTTATCATGGAAAAGTGATTTGTTAGTCAAAGGACGAGAAGCACCTCATATTCGTGCTTAAAGGGAACGCTGAGAAGGCTGAATAACCTCATCTCCTGCCCACACCAGGTCCGAGTCAACATCTCTCCCTACACCCAGTAATTTTTTTGCCCTGCACCGAGGACCTCACCCACAACAGTGACGTGCTTCAACCACGGAAAAGTTCCTGAAAACTGTCACTGTGGGGCCATTCCTGATAATGGAGATGAGCGTCAATAAAACCACGCCGGACCCCAGCTGGAAATGGGCTTTATGTTTCTGTGTCTGAGGTGACTGCCAACTCTGAAGCTGTGAGACGACAGAACCCCGTCATTTTCTTTGGAGCCACCGATGTCTCAGAGCATCTCAGATACGGAGGCAACAAGAGCTCTGAGGTGAATCATCCTGATTCAACATCTTCATTTCCTCTGAATTACACATCTTGCTGCCTCTGCACCTACGTGGGCAGCACAAAGCTGAAGCACCAATTTCAAAAGAGGGATATGACACGGAAAAGGTGGAGTACAGACGAAAAACTCTGGGGAAAACAAAGGACTTTTGTATCCATTAAAATATATGTTTCAATTTCGTTTGAAAAAATATTTGCTTAATTTTTAGGAAGTGATCATCTGCGACAAAATGACAAACACTGACGGTAACAACAATGAAACGAGCTCACACAAGTACAGTGATCCCTCGCCAATTCACGCTTTAAGTTTCACAGTTTTAGTTATTAGCGGATTTTTTTCAGAAATATATAATATAAAAAATTTAAAAAAAATAAATAAATAAAAAAAAATGCGGAAACATCACAGGATGTTGTGCGCGTTCTCTCGCAGCGAAGAAATGTTGTGAGCCAGCCTGGCCCCTTTAAGAAGGTGGCCTTATGGCTAATGGTGTGGCCTTATGGGTAATGTAGTGTGTGTCGTGGGACGGCAGAATGAACACGGGGTTAGATGAAAGATCAGTTTCTTTACTACGGTTTGGAGACCAGAGGCTGTGAAGGTAACAGAAAGACCACAGTTGAGCCTTTGTATTGTTTCGCTGCAGTGACTCGCTACTTTTTTGCAGTTTTTAAACATATTTTAAACACATTATTTAGGCTCGGGGGGGATCCGACGCCGGTCCCCATTAACCACGAAAAATAAAGGGGTTTTAGAAGATATTTGAACCACGTGCGAGGTCAGTCTTTTTAAACGTATAATTCTAGAAATAACAAGACATGGCGTGACACGTGTCTTTAAAACAAGCGAGAGTCCGACGTAGTGCTAGGCGATATGACGATACATATCGTGGGGAAGATAGAAAAGTATGTATCGTGCCATTTCTCTTCTATCGTTTCTAACCTAATCTTATCAATTATTACAGCAAATATGTAATTAAATAACCTGCAACGATAAATTTGATAGAAACATATCTACTTCTACAAAGTAGCCTTTTATGTTTGCACTTTTATTCATGGTTAATGCCTTAAACAGAGTTCTCTTCAACCCTGATGTTTACTTTAGACACTTTATATTGGTTTGCAAACTTTGCACTACAAGGTTACAGATTTCAGAAAGTTGAAAAATAATTTGTGTTTATTTTTTATAGCTGAACTTCAGTGCAAAAATGTGTATTTCCTCTCAGAAACTGTTGTGCACTTTAAAAAAAAATGTGAAAGCTACTGTACCTCTGTACCTACCTGTTTTTGCTGCACTAAAATGTATGTTTGTGACAGTTCAGCTAAATGTCCTTTCAAAATAAAGTTGAAAAGTAAGCAATTAAATTTTTGTCAAACTTTTCAGATAATAACTGAAAACACACTTTATTATGGTATATCGTGATATATATCGTTATCGTGATATAAAATAGTCCATATCGTGATATATGATTTTTTTTCCATATCGCCCAGCACTAGTCCGACGCATCGGTCAAACGACCTCGAAACCTTCGGGGTTAGCTTTTAACCTCTCGCGGATCCAGCTGAACAGGCAGCGCTTTCCGGAGCTCCTCCCTGTCGCCAGCTGTGGGACTTATGCATTTGTGTCATGTCGAGGACGGAGCAAAACCGCTCCGAAAACCGGACCACAGCGCTTTCCGCTCTGTGAGACTCCGGCTTTAACCTCCACCGCCTACAGGGGGAGCCAAAGAGCTAAAAAAAAAAAAAAAAAGATGACATGTTTCTGCTGCTACACCCCTACCCTTTAATACAACTTTCAGATGAAACCACAAAAAGATAAGAAAAAAAGGAAACAAAAACAAAAAAAAAAAGGAGAAGCAACTTCACTATTGTTTCCTCCCTCAATTTTACAACAAACTGTCCAACAGAGACGAGTGAAATAGGCCACTTACAACTTTATAAACGTATTTTCTCTTCAAAAAGCACTTTGTGGGCGAGTATTCTGAATTGCCAATATAGATCAGAAACAGCTCAGAATAACGCACGAAAGCGTTTTATATACGTTGACCATAATACCAGATTGTGGCATTTAATCTTTTCGAGACAGAACTACATAATACCGGCCTTTAATCTGTAATCCGGCTCATAAATTAGACACCCACCTCCTCTGCGTGTTTCCTCAGAGACTTCTCCCGCTCGTACTGGGTGATGAGCTGCTCGTTGTCCTCCTTCAGCAGCTCCAGCTCCACCTCGCGCTCCTGGTTGACGGCGAACACCGAGTCCAGGTTCTCCAGCACGGCGACGACCAGCGGCATCAGCTCCTTCACCGCGTCCTCGTCGTACTTCTCGATGAGCCGCTCGAACTCGCGGTATATCGAGCTGGCCAGACCCGAGACGCGGTCCGACATCACGCTGGAGTTGCCCGAGTCGTCCTGATACAGGACTACGTCGTCCAGCTCCATTTTCTTTCTTTCTTTCTTTCTTTTTTTTAACGTATTATCTTGTTTCGGCTCCACTTGCACTTCTCCCCCAGCTTAATGAGCTAGCCCGCGAGCTTTCAGCTGACCGGAGCCCGTCCGCGTCGTACTTTACAAGCGCGGCGACGGAAACTGTTGCTCTAAAACATAGCTCGGGTGTTCTTTTCTCGTACAGAGGAGACGCTGTACTTCGTAAACAACCGCCTGAACGCCTCCGCGGCTCGGACGGCTCACTTTAAAGCCTCGCTGGCCTCGCGGCAGTGTGGAAAAGTCTTTACTTGGCTCCTGATTAGTTTCCCCGTCCAACAGATGAGCTTCTGCTGCTGCGTTCACTGGCCCTCGGAAAGATGAGAACTGTCGCGGTTCAAAAAAAAAAAAAAATTGCCAAGGAGTGAACGTCGGGGGGAAATTAAAAACCTTTGTGTCACAGAAAATTCAGACAAACAAGGGCGCAGTGTTATCTCGAAGTATGAACTTAGAAGCAAACCTCGCAGTTGTTTATATATGACCGAGTTTAAGTTGGGTGGCGTTTAGGGGCGGAGGACAGACCGCGTCGAACAAAATAAACCCGTTGTTACGTTTCAGAAACTCACGCGGGTTATTCTCCTTGTTGGTTCACAAACTGATGCGTTTTGCTGATTATATGCCCAATTTCAATTTTTCCGCATCACATCAGATCGTTTATTTTCCAACTTCCCTGCAGCATAATTTAATTTTTTCTTTCATTTTTACACTCGCAGCTCTTCTAAGCTCCCAGACGAATGTTTTTGGGGAAAACTTTGTTACTCCACGATCTAACCACACGTTTATTTACTAAATTCACCGCATCTTCAGTTTTGACAGCGGGATTACAAGCATCACTTGAAGTTGTCATGTGTTCCTGACGGGACGTCGCGCTGACGTCACATGCTAAAAAGAGCTGGGAGGGTGAGAAAGTGAACCAAAGCAGTCTGCGCACTGGGAAGCGTTTCATACCAGTCTTCTACTGGTCTTTAGAGCAACAAACTGCTGCAACTGAGATCAGAAAAGTCAATCTTAAGAGTTGCATGTGTTTAATTGTTGTAGATTAAATGATAACACAAATGTGAGTGCACGCCACAAATGCTTTAATTTGCATCAAGGAGTCAAATGCATTCCTTTCAGGGTGTGAACAGATATGTAGGCGTTGGCTGACTTAATGTTTTGTATCACAGCTCACTTAAAAATCCAATAGCATGGCAAGTAAACAGATGAACGTAAAATGCATGTGCCATATTACTATGTCGTAATCAAATTGCAGAAGTAAACTTGCTGTAATAAAAAAAAAAAACAATGCACTCACCGTTTGGTAAACTTGCTTCCTCGCTCTCGTGTAATGCATAGACTCCATTTGCCCTGATGTCGACACATTAAACACAAGACATGCAAACTATACCGTACAACAGAAATGTGAATTAAATTCACGTTTTCGGATCTTCGGATCATTTTTCAGTCGTCTTGGAGAGCCTTCACGGGTTTACAGCGACCAGGGGAAGCTTCATTCGAGCGTATGACACAAAACATGGCACACCGACGTCACAGTTAAACTGCAGGACTGTCAAATACCGTACACAACATACATTCAGAGATCATGGAAGTTCCTCATGGAGTAACTCACAATCAAAATAAACCTTTTTTTTTTCTTATTAAATAA
This sequence comes from Hirundichthys speculiger, assembly GCA_018398805.1. NCBI lineage: Eukaryota > Metazoa > Chordata > Actinopteri > Beloniformes > Exocoetidae > Hirundichthys > Hirundichthys speculiger. The sequence goes on along the minus strand of JAGFBZ010000452.1, from coordinate 374,659 downwards.
TTAAAAGTGCAATTCAACATCAGTCCCCGTGCTCTAATAACTGCAAATCAGTCTCATTCCTGGCGAAAGGCAAACCAACAGTCACATCTTTCATATTTTCCATCATTATTACAATCAAATTTTGGATATTTTATAGCCGAGGAAAGAAAAAAAAAATGAAGCTTGGGACCAAACATATAAGAAAAGATTGGGATTATAGACCCAAGTGAAGTAGCTGAGGCTGAACCAGACGCAAAGACGCAAACAGACGTTGGCTTGACGTGTCGTCGAGTCTGGGAGCAGAGACTGGAGGACTCAGCTTCTTCAGAGCGTCTCAGATCGTGTTCTGCTGGCTGATGTTTAAGGAAGAGGGACAGAGGCTGAAGGGCCGCTCGGCAGTCAGACCGTTGAGCGCTCGGAGCAAAATGTCAGGCATGTGATCTGCGAGCATCCGGGGGCTGATCAAGATGCTCCTGAACGCCATTTCATTGGACCAGTCTGCTCGGTAGCGAACCTCTGAGAAACAGGACCTGGGGGAGGAAGACAAAGACGCTGGCTGTTCAATCTATGTCACAACTTACAATAAACTTAAAAAAAAAAAAAGACATTTAACATGAAACCTATTTTGGTTAAAGGTAGGGTAAGTAATTCTACACATCTAATCTGAGTATCTGAATACATCATTTTTAAAAAACCTGGTCTTCACACACAATTCTGACTCTGTAAATAGGAAAAAAAAATGAGGGCAGTCTGACCCCCAAACTAGAGATTCACCGATCCGACTTTTTAAACCTCCATGTATGTAAAGCACGGTGAATTGTTTTGCACACGAAATGTGCTATATAAATAAACTACCGACACCTGAGGTTTACGCATCGGTCAATACCCAATATTGATCTGATACTATTGCTGAATAGGAGTGAGTATTGGCAAGGACCTCACGATACGATATGTATCATGATACTTGGGTCACGATTCGATATTATCACAATATCGCGATATCACAATATATTGCAATATTCTACCCAGTTAATATCAACATTTAAAGTAAAAAATGAAAAATCAAGTTCAAAACAACCTATTTATTGTTTATTATTAGTGTTTTTGCATATTTAAGTAACCATTACAACATACTGAAAGCATTGTTAAAAAAAAAAATCGATATTAGGAGCTGAAAAATTGATATTATATTTAGGTGGCCAAAAATCGCGATATATCGCAAAATCAATTTTTTTTCACACCCCTATTGCTGAATCAGTTTTATACCTCACCATGTGGGAGAACCTGAAGAAATCCGGCTTGTCTTAAACATTTCTTTCTAAACTAAACAATAATTTCCAAAGGCAAGATAACACAGATGTAAATGAAAATAACTGTTGTTAATTTGACATAAAATTAAGCAAACTACATGGAAACAGAATCTATGCATACGTCACACGTTGGCCACAACTTTAAAGTGAACAAATCCGATAACCGATCCACATATCTCCTGATTATTGGCATCATATATCAGATCAGTGCGTCCCTGCCCCAAAGCATTACAAACATTGTTCCAGCCAATCAGTGACAGCGGGACGGTTGTTACTCCCCCTCCCCCTTCCTCCAGTGGGAGGGGGAGGGGGTTGCTGCTTTGTTTAAATTATCAACCAATCCAATGTAACCCAGAAATTACTTACCTTACCTTTAATAGCTCTACACAGCTTTATACAATTTGTTTTTTAAAAATGTTTTTTAAGTGCAATTTTTTTTCCATTTTAAGTCACTTAAAAGGAAAAAAAAAGAGCAAAAAGTCTAAAGCTGCTAAATCTAGTAGCCAACGGTGTAAGCAGATTACTGCTCCTGCTGTGCATGAGTGTGCACTCTACTGTTTATAACACAAGAAGGGCCCAACAAGAGTTAGACTCCGCCCCCCATTTACAGAATTATTGTTGTGAAGTGAATAAATAAATCTGGAGCCTGACCTCCGTGATGGCCCATCTTCTGTGATGTGCAGGACGCGTCCGGGCAGGAAGAGAGGCAGGTGCGTCGCCGTGTGGGCGGGCGAGTCGTCCGATCCCAGGCTCTGATAGGATGACGAGTGGCGAATGATGAGAGACTCCTCCCCCAGCAGCGGCTGGCTGAGCTCCTGCTCCCTCCTGTTGTCCATCTCAGTGGGGAAATCGTCCGGGTCACCGCCGAACAGCTCGTACCAACACCCCTGCAGCAGGATGCGGTACTGCAGAAGCACGGAGAGAAAGCATCGTGTTTATACAAGTTTTTCAGTTGGTAGCGACTTCAGACGCCCATAAATATGCCATCAAGGACAAAAAAGTAATTTTTTTTTCATATCATGTCTCCTTTAAGGCACTGCCAGACCATCAAGATGTAAAGTTATTCCAACATAAGAGTGTTGAAAGGTTCTTACTTTGGGTTTATTGCAGTTTGACACTATTTTAAGTATCCGTCTCTTCAGATCCTCCATGTTGGGAATGCTCAATCTGTGCAACGAGAACCACAGCAGACATATCAAACAAAAGTAATGAAAAAGATGCACTCGTGTACCCTTTTTTAAAAAAATGTGGGCAGAGTAACAGTAGTGACAAATATAATCCACACTGACTATTATAAAATAGTCTGATTACTATAACACACACATGAGGATCTACTGAAACATGCAGACCAGCATTAATACTTAAAGATTCACTGTGAACACTAGGGGTGAGTATTGGCAAGGACTTCGCAATATGATATGTATCATGATACTTGGGTCACGATACAATATTATCGTGATAGCACAATATATTGCGATATTCTACCCAGTTAATGTCAAAATTAAAAGTAGAGATGAAAAATCAAGTCGCTGTATATGTTCATCAGATGATATTGATCATTCAGAGGACAAATTGAGTCAAAACTATTTGCTTCAAAACAACCTATTGTTGTTTATTATTAGTGTTTTTGAAAAAATTGATATTAGGAGCTGAAAAATCGATATTATATTGGGTGACCGAAAATCGCGATATATTGCCAAATCGATTTTTTTTTCACACCCCTAGTGATCACTGACCATCAGTGATCAGGATCCAAAGTAAAAAGGTTTGGTTCTTACCTGGGGACCAGATCCTTTCCCAGCACCACTGACACCACAAAGTCCTTGGAGTAATCAGCTAAAGCTTTGCTGCACATACAGACGATACATAAATGAGCACGAAGCACGAAAAAATTAAAACAAATAAGGCAGCTTTTGACACGTCACGTGATCTGAAGGTTGAAGAAATGATAATGACGGCAAACAGGAACGATCCTCTAAACCATTGAGCAGCTGCTTTAATAAAACTAGACTCCAGAAAACATTAGACAGATATGAAAAATGATTTATCTACCACAGAAAATAACATTGATTTAATTTGTTAATATACAGCCAACACAGCACATTTCTACAAAGGTTAGGACACAAACAATTTAGGATTAGTAAAGCTTGGCTTAAATGGTTTTATCACTATTTAGTACAAAAGCAGTATTTACAAAAATGAAAAGGATGAGTATTTGAAGAGCAAAGATAGTCAGAAAATCTCTAAATGACAACAAACACGTGAGAACAATCGCTGAACTTCTACAATGCATGAAGCCATTAAGGTCAGACGTGACGCCAGATATAGAGCTGTCATTCATCAACTGCCACTCGAGCGAAGGATTACTGTTCACTATCGCTGAAAGACTAATCAGCACCCTCCATTTGCATGCGCACGTGCACGTCAGCTGCCAACTGCTTGTAACCACCAGACTGAATTGAAAGTTCTGACTCTCCGTCTTACCTCAGGAGTCCCCCTGGTGGAGAGAATGAGTAGCACTGCAGGGTGGGGAAGGAGTTACGCAACAGGATCGCCAACAGCGAAGCCGTGCCCGCGCCCAGACTGTGACCGGTGATGACAAGTTTGTACTCCTACGAACACAGGAAGACACCGACACGCTGGTTATGGAGGAAATTAGCCACCAGGCGTCACCTCTGGAAGTCAGGACCTCAACAAACAGACACACTGCTCCACATTGTAACGACATCTTAGCTGAGCTTTTAATAGTTTGTTCCTTTTTTTTTTTTAGATTAGAGATGAGAGAGTACATGCAGCCATCACTGTAAATGTTGTCCATGAATAAAAGGCTGTCTTTTTGTAAGCGTGAGCCAGAGTTCGACTGTAATTGAACGCAGCGATGACCCCTGACCCTCGTTTCCCTTCTTACTGCTGGGGCGATGGAGAACGCCTGGTTCAGGATGCCGTCATTGACCAGCTTCTTGTAGATGTAGCCCGCCGCCTGGCACATGCCCTGCAGGGGACACATCCGACACTTAGGAACCACACGCCCGAGTCTGGTGGAAACCGCTGGTTCATAGCGCCTCACCTTGTGAGCGTAGCAGGCTCCCGACACTCCCTCTATGGGCAGGTTCTCACACTCAGCGGACAGGTCTGTCAGGGCGTCCTGGAGGACAGGTGAGATGAGACGGCATCACCTACACATCAGACTCCACATCACGAGCGGGAGGTTTTTGTCTTAAAACATGTTTTAACTAAATTCCTACCGGCACCTTTCACATTAGAGCTGAGCGATTTTATCGATTCTGTGATATATATCGATATTTTATTTCCCCAGAGAGTATCGATATTCTAAGCTTCTTTCAAAACCTCCGTGTCCCACCTTTAAAAGCTTGCAAGCAACAATTTTGCACTGTTTAAATAAATGAAACTTATTTTTCTCAACAAATCTTTTATTCATTTTGTCCAGCATTTACAAGCTGCCTGTCAGCCATATAATGTGTAATTGATGCTTTCAGTTCAATTAAATTCAAACAAAGTGATTGGAACACTCACAAGATGTCACCAAGTAGAGGTCTTCGGAACAACCTGAAAACCCGAGGTTCCAACCCGAATCGGGTCTCGGGTCCATGCAAAAGAAGTGACTCTGGGTTCGGGTCGGAGTCGGTACAGTTAGTGTCGGGTCCGGTCGGTGCTCTCTGACAGGATGGGTCCGCGTTTACTCCAGAGAGGTAAAGATATTGGTGGTGGCAGCCAATGTCAAGAACCGGGGCAGTTTAATTAATTATTCTTTTACATGACATGTTTGTCATGAAACAATCGTGTTGCCGTAGCGTGTTATTAGCGGTTTGCCCGGCAGCTGTAAAGCACAACGGATCTCCAACATGACAACGTTGGATGAGAGAATATATTCATGTCACGTCCTGACCGGTGTAGGCTATTAGCATTAGCAGTTGCTACCAATAGCATCTGTATCCACAAAGAAAATAACGACGTGGATTTATTATTGTTTACATCACGTAGCCTATGTAGCAACTGAACCGGTAGAAGAAGACAACTTTAGGTAAGAAAATCAAGTTTTATTCAACGCTAGACAACTTTTAACACGAGCAACTATGGGCTGGATTGTCTCGGTTCTATTCGGGTAACTCCGTTCGGTTCGTTCGGAAACTAAGGACTCGGGTCAGGTCGGTTCCGGGTCTAAATATTGCGGGTCCATTTGGGTTCGAACCTCCGGACTTATGATAATAGCTCGGGTCGGGTCGGTTTCAGGTCGAATTTTCACAGGTCCATTCGTGTTTAGGTCCATGAAAGTGGACCCATGAAGACCTCTACACCAAAGTCACTTTGTCCCTTTAAAATCTTCCAGAAAATGATGTAAACGTATTGTAAGATGAATATCGACATATATCGTATCGTGAGCCAAATATCATGTATCGTATCGTGAGTTTAGTGTATCGCTACAGCTCTGTTTCACATTGCTCATTTCGATGAAATAAACTCCCTCTCATCTACCGTCTGGACCAGCAGTTATGTGAGGAGCAAAGCACCCGCTCTGTATTCTACGTTTTTATATTTCAAGCCATAAAACTTCTCTGGTTGATAGTACTAAAATGAGACAAACACAACCTCTGGAGAACAATACGTGACATATTACACCGTATCGCTGTTGACGTCACTAAACCTGAGCCAAAAACACAGAAGCAGTGTGTTGAGAACTGACAGCACGATTACTGCTTCCACAGGAAATGAAATAATTTAGCACTCGCCAGTTGTTGCTAATCAGATCCACTTGATTAACTGATTATCTGCAAGTATGGATGAGAACACCAGGGTACTTCAAGCCTCTCTACGATGTCCCTTTGCCTTTCTAGGGTGGCGGTCGATACAGATTTTGAGGCGTTTGTTAATGTAAAGGTGTTAAATGAGACCACAGGGTTGCTTCATACCGTCTGGTGCCTGAATCATAAGGCCGTCAGGTAAACAGATGTATCAAATAATGTTGTTGCTAAGAAACATTCACCAGCTTTGTACGGTAAAAAGTGGACCAACAGTGCCACCAAGTGGCCATGAAGTGTCACGTCCCAGCACATCCCCTTACTGAATCTCCAGGTGACCGGTATTTCAGATACTGTCGCGGCCGTGAAGCATCACGTTTGACTCCTGTGACCTTTAACCTCAGAACCAGTTACTTTTTGGACGAATCTGTGATTCAGTTACGAACGTGCACACAACAGCAGGTTGGGTACCACAGCATGGAGACACAAATCTCTCCTTTCACTGTCCCTCTCTCTTTAAGGAAGTCAACAAAAATTGCAAACTTTTTTTTTTATTATTTGATGAGCAAAATGCCGTGCATCAGCTTTCAGACACGTTTCCAGTAGTTTTACACCCAGGAAGTGTACAATCGGTGCCCAAGTCCCCCACAGAAGTTAAACTGATATCATACAGAAAATTATTACTTTATAGTTTTTTCACTAATGGTGCTACAAGCTCCTGAATCGTGGGGTGCAGTTAAGTTTTTCCACCCACATTAGTTTTCGTAAAATAGGTTATGACCCTGTAATTTGCCACATGCCTTTAGCCGTATTTACCTAATTTTATGATCTGGTCAGGACCAGGTTGGTTTTTTGTTTTTGTTATGTCCCATTATGTCAAACCTTTAAATAAGTAGCGAGTGTACTTTCTTTCATACTATCAGTCATCTAAAGAAACAGAGAAGTGAATCAGAATACTATCTTTTTTTTTTAAACCAGCCTTCATTGCTACGCAACTGTACAGAAATAAAAAAAAAAAACAGCACAATACTAATGAATATTCATGTGTACGCATGTAGAGAAACATATCTTTAATCCTGAGAGTCAAAAATGACACAATTACGTTTTAGTTTAAGACCATTTAACCTAATTCAATTATTGCATTGTTAAATGTCTTTTTATTTATACATAAAACATGATACTTTGGGATCTCAACTCACCTTTAGTGAAAGTGTTCCTCTAACAGCTACCAGGACAGCCTCCCTCTTATGATCCAGAGCCACGAAAAAGGGGATCTCATAGATCTGGAAAACACCGGTTTCACTTAAACAATCATCCCTTAGATAACGAAGCTCACACAAACCACAAATTTAACAAATCTAGAAAAATATGATTGATTGATAAACCTCCTACCTGGTTGTGGAAGCTGACGTGGATGAAGTCTCTGTACTGCAGACCAGTGGTCTGCAGGATGGATGAGAAGTGGCAGTCGAGGTGGTCCCCCCCCACGATGTCGTACTCAGCAGCTCGACTCCCACAGCTGAAACATGCAGACGCACGTTTGGATTCGGGTCATACCGAACACAAGATGACTTTCATCTCAGGTAGCTGTCAGTCCAGCTTGGCATTTCCTATTACGACGCTGACTCATCTTACCAGTCTCCGCTGAGTTTGCAGGGTCCGGTAAAAGGGTTGGAGTAAACGTACAGCGGCCAGCCGTAAGCCGCTGCGGCAAACTGCATGTAGTGGGCTGCTTTCTCCAGTTCCGTCTCCAAATCCTGCCCCTTTAAACAGCAAGCAAATGCACGGAAATTAAAAAAAGATGCACTCGAGCACTCTGGGGCTGTCGTGCCTACGTGAGCGACGGCTTACAATGGGAGAGGAGGGACTGTGAGCAACAACGTCGTCTGGATCTCTGCTTCGTTCCATCTTGTCCTGCTCCTGGTGCAGCAAAGCCAAACCGGCGGCGATGTCACTGGGAACCAGATCTGTGTCCTGCAGCAAATGCATCATAATCAGAGGGGATGTCACACCAGCAGGGTAACATTCATCCTTTATCCTACGGATGTGTGTTACAGCTGCAGAAGCAGTGTTTGTCTCTTACAGAGAAGAAGTCGCTGAAGAGCTGCGCGATGCTGCCGAAGGCCGCTCGGTGGCTTTCGTCCTGCGGCAGGCAGCAGCACAGCAGCCGCAGCCTGTTCTCCCACACCTTCACGGCCACGGAGCGAGCGGTGGACAGGAACTGGGCGCCCTCGCTGCTCTCCATGTCCCTCACCCCCAGCGGCTCCAAGGCGGCGGGAGGGGGGCGGGGGTTGCCCAGCGGATCGAAGACAAACACGACGCCCAGCCCGGTGAAGAGCAGGATTATCCAGCTGTGACGACGAGAGAGAGAGAGAAAGAAGATGAATCAAAGCACATCTGTAGTTCGTTTAGAATAGAGAGAGAAATAGAAACCCCACCTGGCGACCACTGCAGAAATGACCGCAACCACCGTGGCGGGATCGCAGCCTTTGCTGTCATCGGACACCCAGACGGCCCCCAGACAGGCCCACACCAGCTCAGGGATGTAGAGGAGCGCTCGCAGGTACACCAGCGCAGGCATGGAGCGCCGGGGACCGCAATTTGTGATGGTACCTGAGGGGAAATAATAAAAGATGCATTTCTGAAATCCACTGATACACCAACATAAGCAGATGCACTGCAAAAGAACATTATAATGTTATAAAACCTCCAACAGTAACATCCATCCATTCATTCATTAATCTGGATTCAGCTCATAGAGGCAGCAACTTAAGCAGACCCAGACCTCCCTCTCCCCAGCCATCTCCATGGAATTATATCAAGAGTTTAATCAGAGGAGCCTTACATGAGAGAATAAGAGCTTCAGAAGAAATATACACAAGAACAGTGCAGTAAAAAGAACACATAAAAACCAAAAATCACCACAATCATGGGAAAAAAAGGTTTAAACTACTTCCTTACAGAGGACAGGACACTTCCACTGAACTCCCGCTATTTCGTAAGTCTACCTTTGAACAGGAGTCCCAGTCTTACTCACTTCCCGCACTACATATTTCACAATATCCTACATTTTCACTGCTTCCTCCATTACCTCCTGTTCATACTAACGCTAATGTGTTTTCACATAGCACGTAGATGGACATTTATGTTCAAGATCTGACAGCTAGTTACCAGATAGTTACCCTGGGCACTGACGTAGACGATGGCACACAGTGACAGGATGATGAGCGCCAGAACAACCAGCAGCCCGACCAGATAAGTGTGCAGAACTTCTCTGCCATTGCAATTAAAGTGTCCTTTGTGATAAGTGAACAGGATCATGGTGCCGACCCACCTGGACAGGAAAGGGGGGAAAGGTTATAACCGAGTCAATGCCGAATGAGTTACAGTTTCAATAAGCAGGCATCTTTAGGGATAAAAGTAACGTGTTTACCAGAGAACCCGCAGCGCCAGTTCAACGCAGCCGGGGAAGACGAGGTCATCACTGGCGATGCCCCACCGCCGCCCGAACACCACCATCCCCGGCATGTTGGCAGCTAAACCAGCTGAAACCCCTCGCCTTTAAAATATCGGTGCGCTTCTCTTGAGCAACAAGCACATCACATCAGACATGACTTCATCGACCAAAGCAACACCCACGCCAACTGCCAACTAACTGTCTCCTCTTATCAGCTTACATGCCCTCGGTAGCATGAATATTCAAATTAATTACAACCTTATAAAGTCAGCTATCTCATGGAGGATTTTCTAAGAGCGGTCGTTGAAATTTCCCATTTAACGCGACGAACGCGAACGGCAACCCAATTCAGACTCCTGGTGCATAAATTTACATGTTTATAACTGCTGTTAAAGACCGTCAGCGGGACGTTTACCGAAGCTAACCATAGCTATCCTGCTAAACACGCGACATTCTGAGAAACAATTACAAATCAGGAGACATAAGCGTGACGACTTTGAATTATATTAATCTTGTAACACATAAGACAGTTTCCCTATAAACGACACTGTTAACAAATAATTTCGAGAAATCCAACGTAAGGCTTTTGTTTTTGTCGAACAGTTGTGGTATCCGCCCTTAAATGCCCCCGAACTGCAACGGGGATCGAGAGACAGGAGTTCCGATGTGTGTACATATGTGTATATATAAATATCTAACTGCATCTTTACATGTGAGAAGTTTGACACTGGTCTTCTTCACTACTTTCCAGAATATTAATTTCCAATCCGATTTCATGAGATGCTATATGATATATTTGAGTTTTGGACTCCATAAGGAGTTTTTTTCACTTCATAAACCCAGCTTCCTGAATCGCAGACAAGAGGTTCCATGGTGTAATGGTTAGCACTCTGGACTCTGAATCCAGCGATCCGAGTTCAAATCTCGGTGGAACCTGACATTTTCCTTTCCTTTCTTTACATGTCTTCTTAAATACGAGAGATAGAACACTAGACAACGTAAACAAGCGTTTATTAGCACGCTACTGAATAACCACACGCAGCAACAAAACGCCGGACGTCACTCCGCTCGTCAGCAACGTCAGTCCAACATGGCGGCGTGCATCGCACGTCGTTCTTATTTACTTTTTAGCACTGCAGGAATAAACTCGACACGGCCACATATCAGACCCAGGAGCGTTACATTAGGACAAGTTTATGATACTATATCGTCGCCGGTTTGTTACGGGACCCGAGGAACAGACTCCACACAGGTAAGTTAAAGCAGCTCCTTACATCCGTCGGTTTTATTTCGTTAGAGAAAAGTCAAGTCATTTTTCTTCATCTCGGTCAAGTCACACTCCATATCAGGAGTCTCTTCTCAAGTGTATGTTACTGTTATGAATAAAACCATTTTCTTGTTCGTATTTAACTTCCCCAGGACACACAAGTGCACATCCCAGTAGGTAAGTGAACACTCACATCCTGCACGTTTTAAATGTGAATCTGAAAATACTGTTAGACTTTTTTTTTGTTATTTTAATGTGTGTTATTCTATGGTGGTAGACCGTCTGACGGTGTCCTACAGCAGAAGCAGTGGTCCCGGTGGTCAGCATGTCAACAAAGGTATATTTATGCAGACAGATGCAAAGCTTTTGGTTTGATTTCCACCATAGACTGTATAAAAAGAACTGGACGAGGAGAGCTCAGAGGCCAGCTGGGACACACCCACCTTATGTCAATCACAGTTTGTTATTTTATCTTGCCTTAGCTTATGTTAACCCATGGTGCTCATTGATATTACTTTCTATTCATTCTGATCAAATCTGTCCTAACATCCTCATTTCAAGAGTAATTCGAACAACATCCTAAATGTCCCTAATTATACAGAAATGTGTTATTTTTATATATAATTTTACCTTATGTAGTTATCTTAATGCAATGGACTGTCTTTCGCCCTAAGTGAGCTGGGATAGACTCCAGCAGATCCCCGTGACCCTACAGAGGATTAAGCGCGTATAGATAATGGATGAATGGATAGTAATCATTAAAAAAAATAATAATAATAATCCCCACCCACAGTTGACATGGATGTAAAATCATCTATAGAGACCAAAACTGTCTTTTGAACCAGGCTGTAAATGTGTTTATTAGTGCATTTTAACATCGGAGTCAATGTAGATGTGTTCTGTTTTGGAGCCCTGGTGGTCAGTCGTGGAACTGCAGTTTATGTCGCTACTTGTACCTTTTTTCCCCACTTTCAGAAGTGGCGGGATGTGTCTTAAATTTCTCCGATTCTCAATCTGCAGTCAACACAAAAGCAGAAGTCCGATTCCACGTGTACACAGCAGAGTGGATCCCAGAGGATGTTCGGAAAAAGATAATTGAAAAGGTCGGTGTTCAAATGCAGTGAGGCGAGGAAAATGTTTGGCTTGTTGTTCACATCTGGTCTTTTTTTTTTTTCTTCAATGAAATGAATGTTACAGAACAAAAACCGCATCAATAAGGCTGGAGAGCTTCTGGTGACCTCGGAGATGAGCAGGAGTCAGCAAAGAAACCTCACTGATTGTATAGAGAAGATCTCTGCCATCGTAGCTGAGGCCAGTGAGAAGCCCCATGAACCAACAGCTGAAGACATCGCTCTAAGGGCAGCTAGGTATCTCCTACCAGCAGAACACACTGTTTTTTGATTGGCCTTGATTTCATGTTACATGGTTATATGTCTTATGTGTTCATTTGATGTTTTAAATGTGTTGTGCAGGTTAGACAAGAGGAACAAGGAGCGACTCAAACAGAAGAAAATCCAATCAGCTATCAAGCAAAACAGACGAGTAGATTTTGACTAACTTTGTATTTTTTACTACATTATGATTACCTTGTCTATAATTACACACAATTTTCATGTAAAGTGTTGTCTTAAACTTTCTGTTGAATTAAACTAAGGAGAAATCAAGATTCAAGTTTCAGTCAATTAAAGATACAACAGAACATTTTATGACATTTAGGTTTAGTCCCTTTATGCTGCTCACAATCAGATATGAGTGAATGAAATGACTGAAAATACTTTATTAATCTGAGTGCATCAGAGGAGTGAAACTTTTGTCTGTGGTGATGACCAACCTTTTCATTGCTGAAGAAAAGAAGCTGCTCCAAATTCTGTACATAACATAATCAACCACGGGAAGGGGATCAAAAATAGCAGAGGATGGTTTCGATCCATCGACCTCTGGGTTATGGGCCCAGCACGCTTCCGCTGCGCCACTCTGCTTCAATGAAAAACCCTGTCTCCACTTTTTCTCTTGTAGATAACTTACTCACTGTAACACGGTTTATTTTTCTTTCTCGACTGACATTTAAATTCGTGAATTCGTGCTGACGTTTCCCCCGCTTTAACGTCGTATGGCTATTGAAACGGTATGTCTGTGAATTATATGTTGTGCAGACTTTCAAAACTGCTTCTTATGCAATTTACTGTCGGATAGGAAGCAGTCCTGTCAGGTTTACGGATCTGAAATATCATAAATAAACGTCTGAGTGCTATATATACATTTTATATTATTATTAAGTACTTACAACAAACCCTGTGCAATTTTTTTTTTTTACAATTTTTTACCTTTTCATCTGTCCAACTTGTGCTGCTGTTGCAAGCGAATTTCGCCGGTGTGGGATTAATAAAGTTCTATTCTATTCTATTACAGTTAGCTACATTTTACTAGGCGCTGTCCTTTGTGAGTTAAAAATAAAAGTATCAAAAGACGACCACGAAGGGACTCGAACCCTCAATCTTCTGATCCGAAGTCAGACGCCTTATCCATTAGGCCACGCGGTCTGAGTATATATGTCGCCCTCCCTCGTTCTGTACTAATACATCTAGATGGAGCTCTGTGGGCAACCGGGACAAAGGTTTTGTTTTGTCGAGGTAGTTTTTCTTTACCTTAACAGCGGCGTGTAGCTCTCAAGGTCTCTCGTCCCTACTACCGCAAAAACACCTAAGTATCTCAGCCATACCATGACACCTGCATTTCGCATTTGCACTATGTCTCGCATCCACAGCAATGAAACTAGGTCCAGTAACTACACTCGGTATAGTGGCAGACGCAAACTTAAGAAAGTCATGACCGAACAGAAATAAGGAAAGTGACCGAAGAAAAGACCAAATGACCGAGAAAAAAATAAGAAGATAAATAAATAAATAAAGAACCTCCACGTCTGTAGGGGGAGTCACTGAGTAAAAAGGGCTTGCCTGGTTGTTCCCATTGGAGATGGGCTGGACTCATCTCTGCTGGAGTTGGTGTGTGCAGCCTACCCAACTAGTTTCTGCTGCTCTTTTGTTTTGCTTAGATTTTTTTTTCTGCAGCATTGTTACCTGAATACTTGTCATTTGACCTGGGGTTCATCTCTCACCATCCCTCACCATCCCCGTGACAGTCAGGGGATGGCGTGTGACGTTCGCAGCCATACGTGTGTCACTGTTACACCTTTCCATGCTGCCAATTCACACAGCACGCATTTTGTCCCTGTTAGTACTTCCTAAGAAACAGTGGAACAGCGGTGTAACAGCTGCTGAACTGGACGTTACGCCGTCACGCCTCAGTGGCACTCACACAACACAGCAGAGCGGAATAAAGGTGTTACAGTGGCGGAACAAACTCGCTGGGTGAGAGCTTCCTTTGCATTGTCATGCTTTTTTAAATTCTATAGCTGGATATGACTTGATACGATTACATATAAACACAAACACAATATGATAGCACACACACACACAACATAAACAACAATAGATCAATAAATGCATTGTGTGACTGCTTTATTAACAGGGTAAAGTATGCGCCTTAGTTTACTCACGATATTAACTAAAAACAATAATCACAATATCGTATGAACTTAAAGCACATTATGTAAACTGGGTCATAAAAGAAATACAAATTAAGTCATTTTATCGAGACAACATGTTATTAATATTCACATATAGGCACTGAAAAAGTTAAAATGAAAAATGTACACATAAATAAAAACACTGGTACAATTTTATATTAGCTATTCTAAATATGCAAATGACAAGACTTCTTCAAGTGCAAAAGGTAAAACGTTATAGCACAGAAATCCTAGGAGCCTTTTTTAAAACTTAAAAGGCTCTTTTTTGAAATTGTCTTTGTGCAAGCATATATTTCTTATTTTAAGCCTAATACACCACAGTTGTCCAGTATAATGAAGTTGCTGCAACTGTAAATTCAGCTTTTTATCCATGTACTGAAGCCTTTAATAGAAGCAGACCCCTCGTTTCACATGTAAAAAGTTTCAAGCTTTAGTTATTGTCTTAAATGCTGTCGTGGAACTGGGTATAAAATATTAGCGGTTAATAACAATCATCATATAATAGAAAAAAAAAAGCTTTACATATAGTTGGTTATCCAGAAAAAGGCAAAGTTATTGTAGACTGTGAAAAAGGTGCAATTTGTTGCAGGTTAGCTTTATAGTTTGGTAAGACTGCTAGGTGTTAGATAAAGCCCTGGTTTGAAGCCTTATGCTAGTTATAGTGACTACACAGTGTATCTGTCAAGTTGCAATTAAAGAAAACTAACACTTATAATAAAAAAAAAGCATATAAATTACTTTAGAAACATTCAAGCATTCTTCACAAGCAATCATGCCGTCTTCATTCAATGTTCTTTTCTTACAATCCCACCAATGACGAGCCTATTTTGCATTTCTGTAACATCTTCAACATCTCCACGTGTTTTCACAGGACCGCGCACGCTGTTTCCTGTTTGACGAGAGAGTTTTCCGGATAATCCCCCCCCAATCATGAAAGCAGCCACCACCAGAGATTGTCATTTGCAGCTGGTCATGGCAGCAGCTTTGTGGCATCGACTGGGATCTTTACTTTAGCGTATCCAAAACACATATGCTTTAGATGTGACGTTTCAATGTCTAACATCCCATGTGAAAGGCTCCTCTGCCCTTTAAGCCGCTGTAGCGATACCACTTCTGACCATATGAGGGCAGCATATCACGAGAATGCTAACGTGTTGGTTCCATGAGTCAGACCCAATAAAGCGTCCCTCTGGTGGGACAAAGTGGTATTACAAGATGTGCCAGGGTGTTGTCAGTGTGACACGCAGCTGATCTATATGCCCCCATGTGGTCAGAAGTGGTATTGTTACACAGAGTAGCTTTATAGCCAGAGCGATGTAAACACAGCAGGAGATCGCACCGTCTAAAACAACACAACATTCATTTAATTTCCATATATTTTCCCAAACTACCATTCTAATTTCAACCGATTTTTCAAAACCATCTGCACACTGTGAGTGAAAGGAGAATAAAGAAATAAATGCAATCTTACTATCAGTAAATGTGAAGCTGCAGTCAGCAGCTAAGATGAAGATCAGAAGCTTTCTGGCAGCGTCCCGCATGTGCACACAGGCTTCATAATCCAACCCAACATGGTTTTACTTGGCTTTAATTTAACTCCAGCTGAATCAGGATGAATCTAAGCTCAGGCAAGGACGCTGATTCGGAGTAAATAAGTCAGTTTCTTCCTCAATAAATGAGATGCAAGTTTTAATAAACGTGTGAGCACGTTCTCTACCTGTGGAAATGAATGGGAGGAGCACCAGACCCATTTCATGAGGGTGAATTTTTCTGAAGTGAATGGGGATGGCTGGCCCAACAAAACTCACATTCACAAAAGAAAAGTTAATAAGCAGTAGTTATAAGTGACAGACAGAGCAGTACAGCGTCCATGTTTGGCCCAGATGTTGGCCCAAATTCACCACTGAATCCCACCTAGACATAAGGCTTCCTTAAATTTTAAGCAATGTTAATATATGATTAGTGGCATATGTAGCAGAAGGAAAAAACATTAGCAGCAGGTCATTTCCAACACGGAAAATACTGTTGTTTAAAAGGCGAGAGACCAACCTATGCCTTATGTGATTACATGTGTTAGTAAAGTCCTCTATGTGTGTTAATCTTACATTTAGGTTTTCATACTTCTGAGAGGAAATTCTGTTTTTTTTTTGTGATAATTGAACTTTTAGAGGAAATGTGAGGCTTAAAGCCGCTCTACGTAGGAATACCACGCCTGACCACATGGGGGCAGTGTATGACAGGAAAGCTCATGTATCAGTGTCGGTGTAAGACACAACAAGGTGCACCTTTAATGAGACAAAGTGGTGTCACACTGCTGGAGCGTCCCCACTCATTAGCAGGATATTGTCAGCGGCTCTCATGTGATCAGAAGTGGTATTGCTACTTACCGCTACAGCTGTGCTATTGTAAGTGTAGCACGTGAGCTAAGTGAGGCGGTGAAGCCGGTTTATATCAGCGAACGCTGCCTCGAAGAATATGACGGAGGTGAACCGGGTCTCTACGGATGAATTCTTGTTTTGTATGTTTGTAACTACATATGGCTGGACTGCAAACTGATTGCATGCAACCCTGGTTCATTTTTATCTGCTTCATGGATGAAAAGCGTGCAGTCTTGAAAGTAGCACCCTCTATAAGAACGTTCAGACCGGCCTCTGCTCACAAACTCAGACAGCTAACATTTAAATAGCCACACACTCATCCCCTGCAGAGTCGGTCAGAGTACGTTTAGTGTTTGCTGGATTTTCCAGATTTGCCAGGTTTGCTTGTTTTGGCAGCTTTGGTAGCTTTGATGTCCATCTTGGTCTTCTGGATGCGAGAGAAGATCTCCTTGAAAAGGGCCTTGTATTCTGGAGTGTTCTGCCCCAGCCGCTTGTCCACCGCCTCCACCTGCTTGCTGATGCTCTCGATGGCTTCAGGGGTGGAGGGCGACTGGGTGGGTGTCGGGGGAGGCACTGGGGTGGGCCCGATGGCGCAGTCTTTCATGGACGGATCTCTGGAGACGGGTCGGGAGGTCTGGACCCCGGCGTGACACAGGCTCTCCTCGTGCCGCCTGCACTTCCCCAGCAGCTCCTCGTATTTCTCCAGCAGGGCGTGGTACTGCTCGTCCACCTCCCTGAGGATGGACATCCCCCTCTTCCTCACGCTGTTGGCGTGCAGGGCGTAGCTGCCCCTCCGGCGGCCGGACGCGTCCCGGGCCACGATGGCGTTGAGCGCCGTGTCGCTGCAGCTCTTTCTGACGGGGCTGGACTCGGGCAAGGCCTCGCCTCCGACGCCTCCCCCGCCCTCCGTCTGCTCCCTCACGCCTCCTCCCGTCTCCCCGTCCTCCACTTCCAGGAAAGTGTCGGTTTCCGGGGTGATGCTGAGGACGGTCTGGGTGAGGGCCACGCCGTCGTCCTCGCTGCTCAGCAGGAAGGCCCGGGCGCGACGCAGCTGCTGCAGCTCCTGCAGCTCCACCTCCAGCTCCCTCACCCTCGCCTGGCAGCTCTCAGCGTCCTGCGGGCGAGAACAGTCACAGTTTGAGCTTCTGATGCGTCGTTTGCTTCTCTGGCTACAACTATTAATTATGTTCACTCCTGATTAAATTTAATTAGCTGTTCACGAGAGCTACTATCATCTTGGGAGACAGACTTGATTACCATCAGTAGACATCAGTTGAAATGTTCGGTAAGAACACTTAAAGTGCAAAACGGGCACAACCTACCAAACACGGTGGAGGGAGCATCATGATCTGGGCTTGCTTTGCTGCCTCGGGGCCTGAACCACTTGCCATCATCAAGTGGAAAGTTAAATCTCTACATTACCGAGATAGCCCCCGGGATAATATCGCGACTGTCCAGCTTAGAGCTGAGCGATTTTATCGATTCTGCGATATATATCGATATTTTGTCCAGTATCGATTTTCCAGCCGCGGGTATCGATATTCTAAGCTTCTTTCAAAACCCCCGTGTCCCACCTTTAAAAGCTTGCAAGCGAGAATTTGCACTGTTTAAATAAATGAAACTATTTTTCTCAACAAATCTTTTATTCATTTTGTCCAGCATTAGCAAGCTGTCTGTCAGCCATATAATGTGTAATTGATGCTTTCAGTTCAATAAATTAAAAACAAAGTCATTGGAACACTCACAAGATGTCACCAAAATCACGTTGTCCCTTTAAAATCATTCGGAAAATGGTGTAAATGTATTTTAAGATGAATATCGATATATATCGCATCGTGAGCCAAATATCACGTATCGTATCGTATCGTATCGTATTGCAAGATTAGTGTATCGCTACAGGCCTAGTCCAGCTGCTGAACCCTTAGGTGCGTCTCCACTAGCAGTGGCTCTGGGATTGTTTTTTTATTTGGAGCCAGATCGTTGATGTGTGTCTCCATCACCAGGGGACGAGCTAACAAACGCTAACACATCAGCTCGCTTACGTCCCCCTTCGCGTACACGTTGTTTCCTCTCATTCAGCGCCACAATTCTGCATTACACAAGCAGCAAAACAGAAACGCAACAATCATCTTTAGCTCCTCCAAGGTTTATCTCAATCTTTTTGATTCGCTTCTTCTCCTTTATTGGCGGTTGACGAACAGCGGAAGCGGTGCGCTGCCGCCACCAGGTGGTTTGGAACGGTAGCTCACGTTCGACCGGCTCTGTCGAGGAGACACGACAGCTGAAAACTAAAACTAGCTAAAACTGAAGCCTCAGAGTTCCATCCTAGAACCCACTCTGGTGGAAATGCACCTTTACTCATCGTTGGGTGATGCAGCAGAACAACGACCGTAAAGAATGAAAGTAAATCCACCTGAGAATGGCTTAAATCCAGGTTTTGGCGTGGGCCAATTAGAGCCCAGGCTTTAACCTCACAGAGATGCTGCGAAATGGCCTCGAGAGACTTGTCCACACCAGACACCATCTAAACCTGCCTGAGCTGAAGCAGCTCTGGGAAAAGGTCAAAAATCCCCCCTGAACAGCCTGCAGGTCTGATCCGGACATGAAGCAGCTGCAGCCAAAGGAGACTTAACCAGCAATTAACCTCGAGGGTTCACTTACGTCTTCATCACCACTGTTAATTTGAAATGGGTGCATTTGATAATTGATAAAGACACGAGAAATCATAGTTATCTGTGTCATTTCTGCTGCTTTTTTTTTTTCCTTTTTTTTTTAGGCCTGGGCAACAATTAAAATTTTTAATCGCGATTAATCGCATTATTTCCCTGATTAATCATGATAAATCGCTTTGTATACGCAAAATCAAATAATGAATTCAAAAGTTGTGTAAAGGTCACTTTTATTTAAATGTCCTGCTGCCATATGAACTAACATTTGTGTAATAACATTTGTTGTTCAAACACTTTTAACATCAGCACTTGTCAGTAACACATATTTAGTGTAAATCTCATCTTAAAAAATGTAAAATAAAATAAAGCTTATTGCCACTGCCAGGGCATTAATGTCATCCTGTTTTTATAAAAAATAAAAAAGTCTCCAAACAAAATCCAACAAAATGATTGTGTCTCAGCACAATCAGAACATTAAAACAGGTAATTTCTGAGGTAACAGCAGAAACTTTTAACGGGGAGTTCAACTTGTCAGTTGTTACAAATAACCTTGTTTCTGTTGAATCCTCCGTCTGGGAGAACTTTAAAATGAAAATGTCCATGTTTAAGTTCAGTAACTTTATCAATCTGTGCATCATTCATTCTTTCCATTTTCAATTGTCGATCAAAAAAATAATAATAATTAAAAAGTGACATTTTATTACGTTTTTCTTTTTTAAATCTAACACAAAAAAAACGAAAAATTGCCTGTTTTTTTTTTTTATATTTCAATTTTAGACTTGGATCAAAAGTAAGAAATTAAAAAACAGACCACAGAACTGAATTTGTTTTATAATCAAGGACAGACTTTCTGTTGTCATTACACATCTGTGCCACTAGATGGAGCAGCACTGCAGTAACCAGCTAGAGAACAGCAGGACAGTGAACACATGGAGCAGATCTGATGGAACATGGAGGAATGACGTGAAAGTTTTGTTGCAGTCCAGAATTTTTGTTTTTAGACAGAATTGTTAATAATTCTACCTGAGTTGCTACCTGAACTGTAAAGTTCACAGATTTTTACCGCTCTCCATCTGTTTTAGCTGCCAATTCTTTTCCGGTTCCGCAGCAGCCAGTAACAGACTTTTCAAAACAAAAGCATGTGAGCAACATGCGTTAACGCGCGATAAAATAAATGTCGGAGTTATTAAATTAATGCG
Organism: Hirundichthys speculiger; assembly: GCA_018398805.1. Taxonomy (NCBI): domain Eukaryota; kingdom Metazoa; phylum Chordata; class Actinopteri; order Beloniformes; family Exocoetidae; genus Hirundichthys; species Hirundichthys speculiger. The sequence continues at coordinate 354,057 of JAGFBZ010000452.1, read as the reverse complement.
TTAACGCGATAATAACGTGTTAACTTGCCCAAGCCCTAGTTTTTCTTAATGTTTTCTCTATAATTGTGACTCACATAAAGATCAGATCAGTTTATGGTGAATAAAAGCTTAAACCCAGTTAATCCCAGTTTCTTGCAACTGTTGTCTGGAGCCAGAACTGTAGTTTTCCAGTCTACCTGCACCCGTGTCTGCAGCCGGGAGAACTCTCCAATCAGGAGGTTGCACTCCTTCTCCACCCCCTCCCTGCGGCCCCTCTCGGTCCGGACGGCCGACCGCAGAGCCGACACCGCCTCCCTCAGGTGCCGGTTCTCTTCTTCGAACGGCTGGCACTTGGCTTCGACGGTGAAGCTCTCGGCCCTCCCCACAACGAACTCATCTTCATACCTGCCAGAAAGGAGGACACACACACGCACGTACGGTTTGATTCTGGGACGGCGTGTGAAGATGCCCCGCCCCCTTCCACACCTGTGGACTACGTAACGCAGACCTGGGCGCCGTGCAGAGCTCCCTCAGGCACGGGAACGAGTGGATAGTCTTGCGCCGCTCCCTCTTCTCCCTCTTGACCCGGAGCTGCTCCATGGAGCGGAGCTGGTCCACCTGCCCCGACAGAGACTCCACCTGGTTCTGCAGAGCCTCGATGGTCCCCGATAACCTGTAAGCCAAAGATACGACAAGAGCTTTACGGCGCAGCGACGGAGGACAAACCGGGTGAGAAAACGGAAGCCGGGAGGCCGCCGGCACCTCTCAATCTTCTGCTGCGAGGTCTTGCTGTCCGTCACCAGGGTGTGGTTGGTGCGCTCCAGCTCCCGGGCCGTGCCGTCCAGCTGCTCGTACACTTTGGCGTGTTGCTCGTTCATGTCTCGAAGCACCTCCAGCTGCTTGGTCAAGTACTGAAGAGCAGATACATGCACGTTTAGCTTCATAGTTTCAGCTTATAATGTACATTCAAATCCATCTGTATGTATGTTCATAGCACTTCCATGTATAAATCATGCTGATAGTATATACTCACCTGTAAATTATGTCTGTAGTACTGCTTTTACCTGCACGTATTGTTACATATTGTAGATACTATACAGTCAAGGAAAAAATTATTAGACCACCATTTTTTCTTCACTTTCTTGTTCATTTTAATACCTGGTACCACTAAACGTCATCATGTGACTAAAACAGACAGAAAAGAAAACACTGAATGCATAAAAGCAGTGTTTTTGGCAGTACAACGCCATAGCTATTGATGTAAAAACTTAAGTGATTTAGGTTATAATCAAGAAAACCATGGAAAATGGTAAGATATCAGCTCTTAAATAAAACTCTTATGAGCAATCTTTGTGGTTATCGTTATGTTTGTCCAAACAAATGTACCTTTAATTGTACCAGGCATTAAAATGAACAAGAAACTGAAGAAAACAAGGGTGGTTTAATAATTTTTTCCATGACTATATCCTGCACTTGCTGCTCTTTGTACTTCTGGATTGATACTATCTACCCTGTACTTTTACATGCATGGGACCATGAAGTTGAATCTAATCTAAACTAATCTGATGCAAAGGACACTTTAAATTGAGAGATCTTGAAGGTCATTTAGCAGATGCTCTGAAACGTTGAGGTATTTTACACGACTGCCGTCTGCGGCGGACATTTCCAGTTCAAAGAATTTAAAGGCACCCTATGTAGTAATGCCACTTCTGAGCACATGGTGGTGTACAGATCTGCTGTGCTGTTAAAAGAGCCACTAACAATACTGTGCTGAATGGGGATGCTCCGGCATATCTCCTAACACCACTTTGCCCCAGTTGTTGCGCACGTCATTGTGTCTTATGTCAGGAGCCGACACGTGAACGTGCTGGACTCATGCGGTAAGACGTTGTTTGGCTACATAGAATAGCTTCAAGCCTCACAATTCCTCTCCAAGTTCAATTATTGCTGAAAAAGTGACATCCTGCCATATTCTGCTTTGGTCAAAAACACCACAAAAGCTTTCTTTGTTACATGTTTTCAACAGATCTATTTATAGCTGTCTGTTTTAGAGGCGGAGTCAGACAGTTGAATTGACTCCACCTCTTCTTTGCAATGTCCACTTCAGATACACAGCGATGGAGACGGTGGATAATTCATCTCAGAGCTGGAACTGTGATGTCATGACGTCCTGCATATCTTTTTTTTTTTTGTCTGCATTTACATTCATGGTTAGTGCCATCATCTAGCAAAACCATCTAGTATGTATATGCAATTTAATCTTATAGCAAACCTTTTTTGTGGGAGTGTAAAGGGTGAATGTGTCCTTCATCAGTCCTCTCTGGCAGTAAATTCTAACATCTTTATTAACATCTTAAATCCTGATTTTGTCAGAGAGGACTAAAAAAACACCAGCAGTGAAACATTTAAAGACAAGACAATTAAAGAGACACGACAGTGAGGGTGTGGTGTGTGCAGAGTTGTGAAGTGTGAGGAGTGTTGTGTAGTGGATTGTGTTGTGATACAGAACAAACTTAAAAAGATAACATGTAGGGAGCAGAGAAAACTACTAACAAAAAATAAATAAAAACCGAATGAACATCTTCTACCAAGCAATAGACTTGTGGGCATGTGAAGAATTCATGTTATCATTGTGGATTGATTGTGTTGATAAAAGGGGGGGGGTTGTTGGGGGAGGGGTGTAAAGCATAAATGTGTCCGTGCTCATATATTCTCACATGTAAGTGACCAAAGTACCAAATAAATTGTCACGACTATTACTGTTATGGCAGCAGATCCAATATTTGTGTCATTCGGTGGAGCACTTTGAAAGAATGGACGCGAGCAAGCCGGGTTCTTGATAAACAAAAAATCTTTATCCAAAAAAATAAGTTAACAAAAAAGGGTCTCCAAATACAATTTTCTCGTTACAAAGTTACACAGCAAGCACGGTCAAAAAACTATATACATCCGTGCTCCATTAGAATGCTTCAGACTTTTTCCACCGCGGTGCGTCTTCCTCTTTTTTGCTTTCAAAATAAAAGTCTTGAATATATATGACCGTTAAATTACTTTTAACTTACAGTAAACCTTTCTTATATGAAACAAAGCTAAAATGACTAAACATTAATATGAATTCTAATATTCTTTTAAACTATATTCCAAAACATTTCCCAAATATTCTCACGGCTCTAACAATTACCATCACCACCATCCTAACTTTAGTCCATCTTAAATCTTCCCACGGGTGAGAAAACGCCCTGCACATCTAAACGACTCAAACTCAGGTCTTTCCATACTAAAGGAAAGAGTTGTAATTCAGCTGCACTGATATGAGAGGAGATGAGGAGAAAAGCAGATTTAGCTGCTTTCCACTGGAAACAGTTGGCAACAGTGAAGCACATGTGTGAAAACTATCTGCTATCATTGTAAAAACTATCTGCTTTTTTACTTTGGTGCTTTATTTTAAATAAAACTAGTCTAAATCTTGACACATTTTGCACAGGCTGAGATTCGTACCTCAATCTCTTGCACTTGCTCCTCATTAGTGATGTACATCTGCTGCAGGGAGTCCTCCAGCTCTTTGTTCCTCTCCAGCAGAGTCTTCCCCAGCTCCGCTGCCAAGTGGAGATCTGAGCGTTGGTGAGAAAAAGAGGGAAAGTTGAAAAAAACAAGCAAAGATTCAAATGTGGAGAAAAAAAATAAAAAAAGCCAGGAAGAGGACAGAAATGAGGAATGGATTAATGAATGCTAATGATTGGAGATTAGGAGAGGCTGGATTTAGAAGTTAAAAAAAGAGTTAATGTCAATGAAAAAGACATAGTGCGGTTGCATAATTTATATCACTGCTGTCGTGATTAACGGAGCACACTGCTCTATTTTAAGTAAGGTTATAATTGGGTTTGGGACAGTACTGGTTCAGTTACAGAGGAAGGACAGCGGGAGGACAGAGATGCAGCGTCTCCTCCTGCAGGTCCATGTCCCTGCCGGCTGAATAAGGTCAGAGACTGACGGTAACATCATCTGAAGGGACGTCTCTCTGCTGAGATGAGGACTGGCATTCAGCACACCTATCTCACAGGCTAATTTATATTTAAAGTGGTCTTTTGGCAGTAGTTCCACCTCACTTATGGTTTTTTTTTTTTTTTTAATTCGGGCTTCCACACTGCTAACACACATCCAGAGCATGATGAGTCTCTGTCATCATCCCCTGATCTCTGTGGGCTCTGACTCAGCAGACCTGGCAGCTTACGTTGCTGGGCGTCAGCAAGATGTGGTTTCCAGCCTCTCTGAGAATGAGGGAGTAAAGAGAATGGCCACAGAGGTGTTCGCTTCTGCTTCAGCTTCAATAATGAGTAGTGATCGCTGGGACAGACGCCTTCTTTACCACGAAGGAGTGATAATAAAGAAAAAATACACTCTGCACCTCCTCACAAGTTCAGATATGTTCTAAAGAAAATGCTTAAAAGTATTATTCTCATCATTTGGACTACTTAGATCTGTGCTAATCTGGTGCTCAGTTACAGTTTGGATGGAAGGTTCAAGCTAGAAGGTTTTTTTTTATGTTGAGATGTTGAATGGGGAATACCATCCATCCATCCCTCCATCCATCCATCCATCTTCTGTACCTGCTCCAACCCTGCTCAGGGTCACAGGGGTCTGCAGGAATCTATCATGCTGTCACTGGACACAATGATTTTTTAACTCAAATATGTTTTTTTTTTAGGGCTGGGCAAGTTAACGCGTTATTATCAAGTTAAAGCATTCATTTATTAACGCTGACATTTATTTTATCACGCGTTAACACATGTTGCTCACATGCTTTTATTTTGAAAAGTATGTTACTGGCTGCTGCGGAACCGGAAAACAGTAAACGTGCAGAAAAGCTAAAACAGACATGGTAAAAATCTGTAAACTTTACAGTTCAGGTAGAAACTCAGGTAGAAATATTAACAATTCTGGACTGCAACAAAACTTTCACGTCATTCCTCCATGTTCCATCAGATCTGCTCCATGTGTTCACTGTCCTGCTGTTCTCTAGCTGGTTACTGCAGTGCGGCTCCATCTAGTGGCACAGATGTGTAATGACAACAGAAAGTCCAGTCCTCCATTATAAAACAAATTCAGTTCTGTGGCCCTTTTTTTAATTTCGTGTTTTTGATCCAAGTCTAAAATTGAAATAAAAAAAAAAAAACAGGAATTTTTTTGTTTTTTGTGTTAGATTAAAAAACGAGAAATGTAATAAAACGTCACTTTTTAATTATTATTATTTTTTTGATTGACAATTGAAAATGGAAAGAATGCATGAAAGAATGACATGGATTGATAAAGTTACTGAACTTTAACATGGACATTTTCATTTTAAAGTTCTCCCAGACGGAGGATTCAACAGAAACAAGGTTATTTGTAACAACTGACAAGTTGAACTCCCCGTTAAAAGTTTCTGCTGTTACCTCAGAAATTACCTGTTTAATTTTAATGTTCTGATGATGTGCTGAGACACAATCATTTTGTTGGCTTTTGTTGGATACTGTTTTTTTTTTTTTTTTTATAAAAAACAGGATGACATTAATGCCCTGGCAGTGGCAATAAGGTTATTTTATTTTATTTTATTTTACATTTTTTAAGATGGATTTACACTAAATGTGTTACTGATAAGTGCTGATGTTAAAAGTGTTTGAACAACAAATGTTATGACACTTTAGTTCATATGGCAGCAGAACATTTAAATAAAAGTGCATTTTACACTACTTTTGAATTCATTATTTGATTTTGTGTATACAATGCGATCAAATGTGATTAATCAGGGAAATAATGCGATTAATCGCAATTAAAAATTTTAATTGTTGCCCAGCCCTAGTTTTTTGTTGTTGTTGTTTTTTTCCAAATATATTAAATCAAACAGTAATGTCTATGTCAGAGGCGAGTAATCCCAGTCCTCCAGGGCTGCTGTCCTGCATGTCTCAGATGTTTTCCTGCCACAGCACATCTGGTCCAGATGAACGGATCACCATCAGCCGTTCATCCATGTCAGCACCAGACCGTTAATGACCCGTTCATGTGAGTCAGTTGTGCTGAAGCAGGGAAACTTCTACGATTTCCAGGATCTGGATTTTCCCACAATCTATCCTCTGTTTTCTGCAGCCGCTTCAATCCTTTTCCAAGGGGGCTACATCCGGCTTGATAAGCCGTTGCCGGCGCAGGAGCAGCAATACGTGAAGTTCTTCGAATGGCCACTAGGGGCCGTGAGTCAATTTTTTTCCTCATGCAAATTCCAAAGCAGGTGCTGCAGTATTTTTAGAGAGTCATCAGCATATTTTTTTTACGTGTGTGATGGTTGTAATTAAGCAGAGCCTCCACCAGAGGCAAGAACAAACCGCTGGGCAGTCGTAACAGCTACGACGCACCTCCCCCACATTAGCTTGTAGAGAGGTACCTTTCAGGACTTTGTTGAACATAAATGAGTCCTTCCAGGATAATCAAAGAGTATTATGGCATCTTTTTTTAGAAATCTTGCATTTTATAATCATTTTGTTTTCTTTTTTTTTAGCAATCAAATGTGACAGGAAAAACCTGAAGGGGCCGGTCAGTGAGCCCAGTGGTTCTCCTCAGCAAAACAGAGTGTAATAATAAGTTTACATTTTAGCAAATTCAGTAGTCTCTATTGCTCTTGTTTCACTGATCTCATGGTTTGTCCTTGAGGAGGAACAGTAAGATAACACGACTGGATGAAACTGCTCTATTCTATCAAATTAGGTCTGTTGCATTTAGATACACGCCTGGAGACGCACTTTATTTGTCTTATCCCAAGAACATGACGTAGACAGAGGTTGGCCTGTCCACATCACCAGTACCAGGCCACTAACAGTCGCTTCTATGCTTTGCCTGTGACCATAATAAATGCTCCGGCCTATCCCTTTTGATTCACTTTTCTGATGCAATACCTCCATTTTTGGGTCAATATGGAAGCGATCTCCATGGTTTTAATCGTAAAATGAAAAAGAAACGTACTCCGGCGCTGTTTCAGCTGTAATTTTCAACGCTGCATTTTTCTGATCCAATGTTCCTCTTCCACCTGGCAGCCGTCGCCATCCTCACCTCCTCCAGTTGAACTAATGAGCAACACGATAAGCGCGGCGGTGCCAACAGCCCCATATGGGACGATTCACACACTTCCCTCTGTGCTGGTAGCTTAATGAATTCCCGCGGGCCCTCCCCCCCCCCCCGGCGTCGGCAGCTCAGGTGAATGAACTCCCCCCCCCCCAGTTTGTGGAGCGAGTGAGGAGTCCACCGAGCCATCTGGCTGCTAACGCCAGTAACTCCTGATCCAACTCCAGACAGCTGTCATGAGGAACACGGACACCGTCGCTCACGTAGCATGATGATGTAACAGACTGCTGGTTTCACAGCAGTTAGTGGAACTGTTACAAAATAAAAGCCTGCAGGTGGCACAAAGAAAACAGTCCCTCTAATGAATGTTGAAAATCCACTTCAGCGTAATTAGGGGTGAGTATTGGCAAGGACCTCACAATACGATATGTATTATAATACTTGGGTCACGATACGATATTATCACGATATATTGCGATATTCTACCCAGTCAATATCAAAATTAAAAGTAGAGATGAAAAATCAAGTTGCTCTATATGTTCATCAGATGATATTGATCATTCAGAGGACAAACTATTTGCTTCAAAACAACCTATTTATTGTTTATTATTAGTGTTTTTGCACATTTAAGTAACCATTACAGCATACTGACAGCATTGTAAAAAAATCGATATTAGAAGCTGAAAAATCGATATTATATTGGGTGGCCAAAAATCGCAATATATTGCCAAATCGATTTCTTTTCACACCCCTAATCGTAATATAGTTGTAACATACGCGTAAAAGAGCGTAACTTATGCACTTCGCTGCACAAGTCATTCTGAGTGTCAATAGGAAAATTTTAAAAAGTTGTGCTCATTAGCACAAATACAGCGGAGTGACTTTCTTGTCAATTTTTAAATTTTCCAATGAGACCAGTTTGATGACGCAGTCGACCTGGTCACATTGTACCGGGCCGATGCACATTCGTCCAGTCTTTATCGCATTTAGGACGACTGGCATCTGTGCAAATACCATCAAGTTGAAACATTAAGCGTCCGCATGTTTACTGTCAGCAAGCGTGCGTTCATGAACGGCGACATTTCTGACTTTGTGGATTTTTTTTTCAGGCTTCTCACATTATTTCATTTCTGGCTTGTACGGCTCTAGTTACGAGGGTGCGTTTGCATAACATTTCAACCAGATTTAGGTCCAGCGACTCTAATCAAGTGGATGAAATGCAGATGTGGAAGGTTCCACTGTCAGAGGAAAAACTTTGATAGAATTATCCAGTTCAGTTGCAAGTGGTTTGTTTTCCCTTTAACATCCAGCAGCGCTGCTGATAACTGCTGCAGCAGGGACGTCCGGCCGTTACCACTCACATCCGTTTTTGTTTTTTCTACGCAGTGCAATGCAAATTCATAATTGATACCGTTGCGGTGCATTTACAGACGGGTCAGAGCAGAACAGTGAGCTGTATGACTCTCGAATGCTTCACTCCCATGCAAATGTGTATTAGTTCCAATGGTAACATTTATTTCTATATCGTTAGGCCTTGAAGAGACACGAGAATGGCGACCGTTAAGTTTAACGCTGTTTAAACACATTTAGCCAAGTCATCTGTTGAGCGTGATCTAGTACCGTATTTTCCAGACTATAGGCCGCTACTTTTGTCCCACGCTTTAAACCATGAGGTTTATACAGAGATGCGGTTTTTCTATGAATTTTTCTTCAGCCCTCAGGGGGCGCTCTAGCAGGAAGTGCAAAAACCAAAAAAACAAACCAAGTAGTTAAAAGCTATTCTATATTTGTTAAGTAGCCTATGTTGGCTATGCTACTCTACATTCATTTTGTGAGCATCAATATCTGTTATTATTGGACAAACTGATTAATCCAGGTGTGTCTGACCATTGTAGCTACTCGGACACACCTGGATTTATCAGTTTCGTTTTGCGGGTCTGTTCTGGATGTCTTTGCTGTGTGGGGGGGTTTCAGTACACAGGAGGAGGAAAAATTAAGCAACTTGGTTTAGTGTGCAGGAGGAAAATGAATAAAACCATCAATGACTTTTCTGTTTTGTTTGATCAGCACTTTTACTGCCGTGTTACAGGTTCTGTTCAGAAACAATCAGTTCAGATATATGAATAAACACTTATGGTACAAAATCTTTTGATCTAAATATCTTATTTCTCAGCCTGTATACCGGCAGCTTATATGTGACAAAATATATATTTCGTTTATATTTTAATGGGTGCGGCTTATATTCAGGTGCGCTTTATAGTTCAGAAAATACGGTATCCTGCCGGCTGCAAAAACTGTCTGAATAAAGCCTTTAAATTAAGACATTTAAAGATGAACCTCATTGTGAATGAAATTCAGAAACTGTCTTGGCAGAAGAAGCCCAAATATCCCCGAGTAAAATAAGTCTTTGGTGAATTCTCTCCGGCTGCCTGCGAAGAAAAGCAAACACGACACAGAGCTTTGAGCCTCAGTGACGAGAGAATAACTGAGGAGGAGGAGGAGAAGAAGGAGGAGGAGTGGAAGATACAGGGAAGGGAGGGAAAGGAATGCTGGAGTTAGAGGGAACTCGCTTCACGGTGAAAACCAGATTCAGTTCTGGCCACGTGCAGATACGTTTGCTCAGAACAGACGTGACGTTGTCCTGATAACATCAGTCCGACTGTAACAGCAGCTTTACATGTAACAGACACAAGCACATATAAACAACACACTTCCTCCAACCAGCTGAGCTCAGCTGCCAGTGTGTTTGTGCTCCCAAAGAGGGAAAAAGGCCCGCGGCTCATCTAGAAAACCCCAGGAATGTGTGGTAACGGCTACGTGGACGGGTACGTTCGCAGCGCTGGACGCGGTGATGTCTTCTACAGCTGCGGCGTCTCCGTTGGTCCATATCACCCATGAGATTCACTGGAATGTGCAAAAACAAGACGTCTCCTGTTCCTGTTTCCCTGCGTTGCCGACACTTTACAGAAAGAAAAAAAAGAAGCTCGAGACAACTTCAGTCAGTCGCCGGATATTAATTATTTAGCGCCGAGGCAGAAAGCTCGTCTGTGACACGAAGTCTCTGACTGTGCAAAATGTTCGTTCGTGCCGTGATAAAGGCTTTTTTTTTTTTTGTGACCTCTCCCGGGACTTTTGGCCTTTAAAGCTTCTTATACTCAGGAAGTGACAGAGCTGCTGAGACGAGTGAAGAAGACTCTTATCAGGTGCATGCCAGCTCTGCACAAAACACCCACTACAGAGACGGTTTTTGGTTTGTTTCTTCAGGGCTGCAAGGAGGGAGGAGGAGGAGGAGGAAGAGGAGGATTTAGCTCTGAATGTAAAATCCCAGCGATTCTTGTTTTCATGAGAATCTACAGTAAGGAAATGCTGATTTATGGATGTTGGGCTGCAGTTCTGCTGAAAGCCGACACTAAATGATAAATGCTGGAAGTAGGGCTGTAGCGATACACTAATCTCGCGATATGATACGATACAATACGATACACGATACTCGGCTCACAATACGATATATATCGATATTCATCTTACAAAACATGAACATCATTTTCTGAAAGATTTTAAAGGGACAAAGTGATTTTGGTGACATCTTGTGAGTGTTCTAATGACTTTGTTTGAATTAATTGAACTGAAAGCATCATTTACACATTATATGGCTGACAGGCAGCTTGCAAATGCTGGACAAAATGAATAAAAGATTTGTTGAGAAAAATAGTTTCATTTATTTAAACAGTCCAAATTGTTGCTTGCAAGCTTTTAAAGGTGGGACACGGGGGTTTTGAAAGAAGCTTAGAATATCGATACCCGCGGCTGAAAAATCGATACTCGATACTCAATAAAATATCGATATATATCGCAGAATCGATAAAACCGCTCAGCTCTAGCTGGAAATTTAAGATGGATGGATGGATGAATGGATGGACCTCACAAATGTACCCTCCTGCATCGTGACCAACATTCAACACCGTTCCGTCCTAAAGCTGTTTCTTGTGATAAAACCTTTCAAAAGAACTTAAACTGGCGTCCCAGTGACACCTGCTAGGCAACGGGGTTTCCTTGCCCCTCTCTGAGGGGCTCGACGCGTCTGGAGATGTCACCCGACAGAGCATTAGCTCATCAGACAGCGCGGTGACACCCTTTCTGCTCCATCAAACACGCAGCCGCCTGCACGGACGCTCTCGTGAGGACAGCTCGTTCTTTTCTGACACCAGTCGTTCTCGCCTCTATTTGGCCTTTTAATTCAAATATCCCCAAAACAACGACCAATAAGCGTCTATCTTTCTTTCTTGTGTGAAGCCTGGTGCACAAGAAGCAAATGTGTCTGAGAGTTCATGACATCACAACGGATAGTGCTTGAACGCTTGTGTGTGGATCCATTTCAGAGAGAGAGAGATGCACCATTAGGAGCATCCGGCCCGAGTGGAGGAGAGGTGGTGGAGGGGAGGGAGGGAGGGAGGGAGGAAATGAAGTAATGCAGAGAATATGATGACTCACGAGTCGCCACTATAAAATGTAAAACAGCCCGCAGGAGCCGCTCCACCAGGCTGAGGAATCCATTAACTTGCACTTGGACTTCAGGTCTCGTGTGCATTACGTGAGCAGAGTTCGTGTTCGGTGGTTCCACCTGGTCTTTAGCTGGGGCCTGTGTTATTTAGCAGCTCGTGCCCACTTAGCCCACTTTTGTGTCCCCTATGGGCCCCACAGGCTTCCAGTTTGGGGTCCGTAACTCCGAAACCGTACAGGGCCAGAGCCATTTTTCAGTTTCTACCCACTTTTAACCCCGGTGGGGCCCACAGGGCCGAGCCCGCCGGGGTTTGGTCGTGAATTAGCTGACAGCTGTTTAATCCATCAACGTTAAAACCCAAATCTCGGCACGTACCTGTTCATTTATCTGCTTCCTCGTGTTTAGTGTGTTTTAACCGTCAGTCTCTAGAGTTTCCTCTCACGCTGTCTTGGCCGTGTGTTTGGCGAACGCGTGCGTGTGATGGTGTTGTTCTGGGAGGGTTTTTTTTGTTTGTTTTTGACTGTTTCTGTTGTGACTCTTTTAAATCTTTAAAGCACTTTGTGCTGCACAAGCTGCATGAAAAGTGCTACACGGATCAAGCGCGATTGATTAATCCATCCAGAAACTGGTTAATTCAGTCTGGCGTGACTCAAACTGCAGTTTGTATCAGCAACGTGACAGAAACCTTTTAAAGGACCGTGATAAATAAATATTAAATCAGACCTACGAGGACCTGAGACCTGATCAATCAGATAAAGCCGCTGGTGCAGCTGTGACGGCGTCACTTATCCGTTTAAAAATGTAAAGCCTCAGAGGAAAAGGTTGATTCTCTGACTTTTAATTATGTTAATATCGACAAGAGTGCACCCCTTGATTTTCCTCAACAAAAGTTAATTCATTTAGAAGTTGCACCCTTGAGCCACAGATGGTGATTTATAAATGATTAGTGAATTAATAAAAACTCAGTAAGGAAATTTCAACCGTTTTATAGCTTCGGCTACTTAAGTGAGAGAATCTGCTGATTTCTTGACACTCATTGCTGTTATTACTAGTTTTATACGGTTTAGATTAGTAGACTGGAACAGAAATACACTCGAGTCGCAGCGAACCTGCAAATTAAACGCAACAGAAAGGGATGCACCCCCACATCCTGATGTTTCACCTCACATTATAAAAGTATACAGATGTTTAAAGAGACATTCAGGAGCCATAAACAGCCATCTGTCATTAGACGGTAAAAACAGAGACGACAACAGAGTGTGTGTTTGCAGAAAAGTGACTAAATTATGGCCTCTGCTCCTGGCTCGAGTCCCACTTCTGAGCCAGCTCTGTGCACGCCGCGGCCACGAGCTCCGTCTGCGTGTTTGGACGGCAGCTGGCGTGACGTCACCGGTCCGATTGTTTGGTCTGATGACAAAACGGCAGCACTGGCACAGAGACGGCCCACAGAGATGGGCTCAGCCTGTCTGTAGGGACCCTAAACCCCCCCACTCACGTGAGTTAAATCACATTTTGGGTCTTGTCAGAGGCCTAAAGTAGCAGTTCATTTTGACATGGCTCTACTGCCCCCCCCACCCCCCCCCCCCCCACCAGAACTGACATTAATTGACATTTTGCTGAACTCAAAGCTGTTTTGATTCACGTCGTTTTGGTCCCAAGCACAAGTTTACACTGGCCACGGTTACATGATGTTTTTTAATTCGGAATTAATAATTCCGAATTAAACTATTTTCCTTCGAGTTTACAAATAGTAATTCCAAATTGAGGTTTACATGGAAAACACGTTTGTTCGGCTTTATCCAACTCTGCTTTAGGTCTGGGGGTTGGGAAGGGTTCTGATTGGATGGGGGGGCGGACATCTTTACGTCTACCGGAAGAAAACAAACTTAGCAACAACTCGGTTAGCAACAACATTCCACTTATTTTTGACCTGGGTGGCATCTCTATCTGTGAAACCTCCTTCATTTAACCTGGCCGCTACAACTTTAAAAAGCTCACAATTTTTATGTTTCCTGCCATCTGTTCTTTTAATTATTTCCAGTTCCTCCAAGCTATTTATTAAATAAATCGTCTCTGCTCTTGACCACCGTTTACTGCGTGCTGCCATCTTGAAACTTTGTTTTGAAAACAAGCCCAGCGCGGAATATAAGCGTCATCGCAACAGACGGGCAAGAGAGCTAGCATGCGCAGAAAGACCGGAATTAATTTAAACAGGAATGAGTGTTTACATGACCGCGGAATTATTCTATTTGGATTTAAAATCAGAATAAACGACCCACTTACTTCGGAATCAAGTTTAATTCGGAATTAGGTGTTTGCATGGTAACTTTTATTCAGATTTAATTTTAATTCTGAATTAATTAAAAAGGAATTAAACTTCCCATGTAAACGTACTGTTTAATAACAGACCTGCAGGGCTGTTTAAAACTGTAGCGTCACATTTATGCAGCCACCTCTGTAGTGATCAGGTCAAAAAATAAAAAGAGAGCTCGATATTCATGTTTCTGAGTACCAGGAAGCCAATAATGCTTTGATGCTTTGTTTTCCAAAACCAACGGTTTTACCAATATATTGGCTGTTTGGGATCCTTTCCAGCCTAAACCCCCTTCAAAATAGCGCCTGTGGTGCACATCTGTTACCACTGATTATGAGTGATTTCACTAAGGTGACTGAATGAGAAGAGCCTTTAAAACAAATAATTAATATGTGATTTAACTGCTTTCAGGAACGAATCTCTACTGGCTGGAACTGAAGTTCCACTGATGCAGAGGCTCTGCGCGTTTAACGCATTGTTGCTGTATAACCTGCTGCCTGGAGACTCCTTTGACATTTATGGAGCAAAAAGCTGAGTAAACGGCACCAGAATGACGTGTCTGGGTCGACAGAGGGCCTTTGTTCGGGGGTGCCAGCTGAGCGGCCGGTGCCAGCAGCAGCAGCAGCAGCTGACGGAGGGATGCTGCGCGCGCGGGGAGGATGGCGTCTGGTCTTACCCTGCTCCAGGTCCTGCTGGTCGTACCACGGCTCTTCCTCCTCGGTCACGAATTCCTCCATTGTCCCTGAGCTGAGCATGGGTGTCCCAGAAAAGGCACAGAAAATATCTCCTCCGCCTCTCTCTCTGGTCTGGAACAATGGAGCGCGAGCCTCCAGGAAGCGGCGGTCGCTCCTCCAACGCCGGAGCTGCGCACGAGCCCTTTTTCTCGGGGAGGGAGGGTCGTGATGCGCCGTGGCGTCTCTACGTGTTTCCTCTTTCCTTCCGCTCCTCTGTGTTTCCTCGCTCTCTCTCTCACGCGCGCGCACGCCCACCCTCACCCATCCCGTCCCGTCTCTCCGACCAGCCGCAGCCGCAGCAGAGTCCTTCAGACGTGGCAGCGATGTCGCAACACGCGCCCGCGGTGCCTTCACGCGGGCTTCGCTTTTCGCCACTCCACGCCCTTTAAAGCGTGCGCGCGTTGCTGTAACCCGACTGTAATAACTCTGTATGACCCTGGACAACAACGGTGGGGTCACAGGCACGCGCCAGACTGCTTTAAAGGCGGTCTGGCCTTTGAAGTAGATGATCAACTTTTTGTGAAAGCGGGATTTCCCAGCCAGCTTTTATGTGTGTCGGCTGATGAATGGGTTCCATATGGGATTGGGAATCGATCCGGGCCAGTATCGCCGATATCGATACCGATACCAATACTTTTTCATAATAAGCTCAATCTATCATGAAACTGCTGACCTGGCGTTTTTGTGATTTTTGTCTTCAGATTATTTTGTTAAAACCTAGAATACAATTTCGGTAAACTTTATAGGTGACAGCAAAATACTTTATTATCACAACATTTTTCTGTAAATATTCTTTGGAGTTGAATGGTTCTGTTCATAATGTTTTTTTTATATTATACCTTTCGATACTTGTGTAATTTTGTTAGCACCGTGTGCCCTTTCCTGTTGCTTTAACTATAAAGTTCCCCGTTGTGGGATAAATAAAGGATTATCTAATGGTATTTTGTCTTACCTTTAAATGGGATACATGACATGTATTGGGTTATTTCAAGGTCTTAATTATGTTTTTCTGAGTTGGCTCCAGTAACATGTGACTTAAAGGTGGGGTAGGTGTTCTTTGAAAAAAACGGTTCCAGCAATCCAAATCAAGTGATATTTTGAAAATATACACTCCCTCCCTCCTCCCAAAGGCTCCGCCTCCTCCTCTTCAGCTCACCCCTCGAAACCACGCCTTCACACGATTCATGATTACATGAACCGCAGGGAGGGAGGGAGGGGTTGGGGGGGAGTGCATTGATATTTGATGGACGTATTAGGCAGCCAATGAAAGTAATGATGATCACTATTTTGATTGGTCAGAGTTTTTCTCTGATTATACCCTCTAGACCGGACCAAAACGTTTCGTTTTTTTTGCAAACATTTTATTTTAGTGGTGCAATGAGAATGTGAAAAGGTTTTCAGCCAATATTGTAAAAAGTGCTGCAAAAAAAGAACACCTACCCCACCTTTAACTGAGTAGAATATCGCAATATCACGATATATTGCGATAATATCGTATCGTGACCCAAGTATCATGATACATATCGTATTGCGAGGTCCTTGCCAATACTCACCCCTACTGCATATCTGAGCTTCTGCCTGAGAGATGTCTAAAGTGTTATGTGTCTGTTCAGGGCAAACAAAGCATCAAAATCCTCTTTACTTGTCTTCACTCAGCAAATCTGATGCACCTTTACTTAAAACAAAAAAAGAAATGAAATAGGCCGTAATAAAGGTTTGGAATATTAATTTCCAGTCCTCCCATGACCCCCAACAGGATGACGTGGTGTTAAAAAAAACATGGATGGATAAAGAGGTGATTGCAGCTGACTGTCATGTGTATTCTTGACCACTAGAGGGCGAGCTGCCGCTTTGCTTCTGTCCTCAAAAGTTTGAATCCAGACCTCTTTTTCTTTGTTCTTGCAGATGTATCACCATGCATCCAGAACGCTTTAAACTGATAAAGCCAAAAAAAAAAGGGAAAAAAAGGCAGTCCAGTAGCCTTGAATCAGACCCAGGAGAGTTATCGTGACCCGAACAAACGATTTGACAGAAACAAGCTGCTTCGTTCTTCTTATATGGTGTTTTTCTCATCTTTCCATGTTTACTGAAAAGCCTTTACAAAGATTTATTAAACCACAGATTCTTAAATTTTATATCTCTGTGATTTCCTATCCTCAGTACTTTATTTTATCTTATTTTATTCTATTCTTATTTCGTTCTATTTAAACGTCTCCAGGGGAAAAATAACATTTTTTGAAACTGAAATTGAGAGTTAATATCTACAGTGTTGGTCTTTCTTCTTCAAAACGTCTGCAGTTAGCTTTTGACGCTGGAAACTAATGTTTTGGGTCGAATCCAGACCCACTCCGGCTGTACCAGAACCCTGAGTTGATCATGATGTCTGATTTTCTCCTTGACCGGTCACAGATCATCAGCAGGATCAAGATCTGAGGATCCATTATTTCAGTGCCGTGATCTCTGAGCCAGTTGGCCTCGTGGCATCGTGCTCCACCACGCTGGAACATGAACGGATGTCCTGGATGTCCTGGATCTCCTGGATGTCCAACATCTCCTGGATGTCTTAGATGTCCAGGATGTCCTGGATCTCCTGTATGTCCTGAATGTCCTGGATGTCCCATCAACGTACCTGAACCTTTCTCTCTGAAGATCCTGATACTCCACTATCCGTCTCTTTCTGGTGAAACATCTCCAGCAGCATTTCCTCCCACGAGACCTTCTCGCTGCGATGCAACGATGGTCGGATGCCTTTCTTTGAAAATAACTTCCTCAAAGACCACAAAACAATGCTTTTTTTTTGTTTTTTTATTGACCTCCTTTTGCAGAAGTCTGATCTTATTATTCAAACTGAATGAGGAAGTGCTCTCCGCTGACTCTTACTTGTCTCCAACGGCCTCTGTGCTGATCACTGGGGCCCAATTTACAGTTAGAAGTGATTCATTTTTTTATGCCAAGGAGACTCTTTGCAACATTTCTCAGTCCAGACGTTCACCTCACTCAGCCGTCTAGAAACAATGTGCACCGCTCCACCAAAGACCGAGAACTTCCTGTTTACGCCGGTCCTGTCAACCAGCAGCAGCTTCTGGCCCGCCTCACGTGGAACCATAAATCCCCCCAGTTTTAACTCGTTTCTATTTTATATAGTTTATAATTGGAAAGTGAGACATTTTACGTCTAAAGCTGCAGTTTGATTTATCTCAGGCTTGAGAGGGTGCTGCAACAACACCACCATGTCCACCAGATGTCCATCAACAGGGATGTTCTGGGCCCCGAAGAATCCACCCGATGGAGCTTCCTCAGCCTGAGAAAGGAGACGCATTTGTAGGTCACAACTCCCGGCCAACATTTGTACAAGGGGGCCCATATGAGATACGAATGTATTTATAATAGGGTTGTCTGCTGGTTCCATACTGGGCCCACTAGGGTTCGCATAGGTGGCTTTGTCCAAGTCGGATCCAAGCGAAACACTCATTTTGGGCCCGTGTGCCCCAGCGTCACCGCTGCCAGCACTGGTTACCCATAAACAGTCCCATATGGGGCCCCGTTTAGATCTCACATGGGCCCCAGATGCAACTGTTGTCTGGGTTTGCAGGAGGACGGCCTACATGGCACCACTGCGTTGTAATTCAGTTCAATTCAATTCAATTTTATTTGTATAGCATCTGTTTCAATGTCAATTGTCTCTAGGAGCTTTACAGAGACCCCCGAGCAAATATCATTAACTAAAATTATAATATTAAATCCTAATCAAGGATAATGGCAGGTAAAAAACTCCCACAGAGGGAGAAAAAAACCATTAAGCCAAACAGTGTCAAGAAAAAACTCCACTTTAAGAGGAAGAAACCTTGAGCAGGACCTGGATCATATGGAGGGACCTTCCTGATGAAGACCAGCTGGATAAAGAAAGAAAAGAGAGGAGAGACAGGACAGAGAGAGGATGGAGGACAAATGACCGAATATAATGACCACATAAACATAAACAGATGCAGGTAGCAGCACTGAGGTGAGATGGTCAGAGGACTAGATCACCGGTCACCACGGCGCCTGACGTGGGAGACGTCTCTGTCTGTGAACCCCTGAGTTACTGGATCTATTGATTATGGAGTTGAGTGAAAGTTAGACATTGCAAGTTTCTTTTTGTCCACCAAGAAGAGAATCCTGTGATCATCCACTTTACCTGTTTTAGGTAAAGTGGATGATCACAGGATTCCTTTTAGGTAAAGGAATTAGGCCTTTCGGTCTCACTGAAACTAAATTGTAGACTTGATAAGAGTCTTGAGACGGGCCTATACGTCACCTGTACTGGTGACACGGAAATTATATTTGCACGGTGTCTTGGTGGTCAGCACTGTTGCCTCACAGCTAGAAGGTTCCTGGTTCAAACCTCAGCAGGGGCCTTTCTGTGTGGAGTTAGCATGTTCTCTGGATTACTCCGGGTACTCCAGCTTCCTCCCACAGACATGCATGTCAGGTTAAATGGTGGTTTTAAATTACCCGTAGGAGTAATAGTGAGTGTGCATGATTGTTTATCTACATGTGACCTGTCCAGGTGGACCCCTGCCTTTCACCTGAAGACAGCTGGGATAGACTCCAGCAGATCCCCATGATCCTGCAGAGGATTAAACGGGCATAGATAATGGATGGATGGATGGAAAAATAGGTAGGTGTTGTGAGTACAACGCCAACAGAGTTAACAAAATGTTATTTATCCACGCAAAGTTCCACTGACCTTTCTCACCGGAAAACTCGGAGATACACGGATGAGTCACCGGAGCTGCAGATGGTGACCGGAATCAAACTGGTCACAGAAGCTGGTTTTTTTTTTTACCCTTTTCTGCCAGTTTGCCGTTAGCCAACGTGCACTCGTGAGTTTTAATTACTCAGTGAGGTAAACAGTTCTCACGCGCACATACTGAAACGCTCTCCTTTCCCAGGGTGCAGCTGGCTGCATCCGACCTGTGGCGACTTCACCGTGACGGCACGGAGCGCCAGACTTCTCAGAGGTGTCATCATCCTCCGCAGCTTAATCACTTTGTCCGACAGTCACAGAGATCCGGTTCCACTCCGCGAGCAGCGTTTGGACCAGAGGTTTGATTTACAGCAGACATCTGCTCCGTCCTGGTGGCAGAATTACCGGCTTCGCCGTTAATAAATGACGGGTTGGAGCCCTGCGTGAAAGCGCTGTTTGTCATTTATCCTCCGTGCTGGCAGTCGGAGTTTGTGAGGAGGCGGATTAGCTTTTCTCTGCTAACGGCGCAGCTGTGGTGGAGGATAAGTGCTGTCAAACATGGAGGGAAACAGCTACAAAGCAGGGAGTTTAAGACAACAAACTGAATAATGCAACCCGGCGTCATCTCTCTTTTTACATGCGCAGCATGTTTTCACAGTCCTCTCCTACTTTTACCGCACATTAGACGCCCATTCCTTTTTCTTCCTTTTTTTTTTACAGTCTTTCAAAAGATACACACTCATAACGCATTGTGCAATCATGTAATAACGTAATGTCTCTCTTGTCATTACATTGCAAAAGATCATTATCTTTGTGCGCCATATTCTGTTTTAGTCTCTTTTCTTGTGCTCTATCTACTTTTGTGGTTGATTATTCAATCAGGTGTATCTCGACCCGATCCTTCTGCCGGTCCCGTTCCCGTGGACAGCCCACCACCCTTCGCTAAGGGTTTCATGTCTCGCCGACAGTCACGTGAAGAAGAAAGTCCGCTCTATTTCAGTTCCTGTGGCTTCATGTATCAGGACATAACACAAAGCGTAATCTGGTGTCATGACACAAGGTCAAGAACCCAGGGCACTGACCCAGATTCCAACCTCCCCAGATCCCATTATGACTAATAATAAGCCAGCTCTGTGAAGGCCCTGCCCACAAGCCTGGGGGCCCAATGGGTCCACTGGAGGCAGCAGCGTCCAAACGACTGACTAGCCGGAGCTGTGAATAAAGCACTCGTTGATTTTATTTAGAGCCCAGGTGCTTGAAGCGGTTGCTTTGCTATGATGAGCTAAAACCCAACCATTCTCGCTTTTTCTATTAATCCTTTCCAGGAGAGCATGAAGAGGGACCCAACTGGTCCCAGTTACACTGAAAGAGTGGAGCCCAGAAGCTCAGGAGCACTGAAAATGACTAACTGCTACCTAAATGGGAAGGAATTATCAAAAGAATGCCTTTGTTGGCATTAAAGCCCCGATCGTACACCTCCTGCTAGCCGCTACCCACAAATTGTGGGTTTAGGAACCTTCGCTAACCGCTAATGCAATCTTCCGCTCCCTAAAGCCGCTATCCATTATGCCAACTCCCTTACTCACATTGTAGGTGTGGCAATGGGCGTGTCTTTTGCCCTTTCCGCAAACTCTGTATCTTGCGATTGTGGTTTGCAGGTAGCAGGTAGCTAATAGCGGCTTACAGGTAGCGCAACCTGCTCTTAAAGGCAATGGCTGCTGACGCACTGATTGGTTTAACAGGTGAAACGCCCTAACTACTCCTATGTATAATGTAGCAGGTAGCGCAGGTGGGATAGCGGGTTTAGGGAGGTGGAAGATTGCGTTCTTTGAGGGGGAACGCCCCTCCCGCTACCCGCTATCCCTTAATAGCGGCTTTAGGGGATCTGGCGGAAGATCTCCCCCTAAGTCTTTCTCTTTGCTACTTGTACATAACTGAAAGTGATCAATGTGGTTGTGAATCCATAAACTATTGAGTAAAGTTCTTAAATTCGCAAGAAATCCAGTGAACGCGTCGCTCTGTTGCTGGATTATCTGACCACACCTGCTCCGGCGCCATCACACTCAACACCACCTGCTCCCTGTTCACCCACAGCTGCAGGCCCGTGCACGGATCCAACTCCTGGATGACGTTGACCTCGTCGGTGACGGCGGTGAGACTAACCACTGGGAGCAGATATGGGACCAGGCTGGATAACCTGCTCCACCAATGAGACAAAGAGCTTATTGTGAATGTCAGGAAGGAGAAACGAGGTGTGTTTGACCCCATCTACATGGACAGGGACCCTCAAACTCTGAGGACATGTCCTGGACAGCCAAGTCCTTACCAGAGGCTCACCAGTGCCTCTTCTTCCTGAGTCTGGTTCACAGTCTGGTCTGGAAACTGCACCGTAGCAGGTGGTGAAAACCTCCCAGTGCATCACAGGGACGCTACTTCCCGCAGTCAAGGACGTCCAGAGGAAACGCTGTCGACGTCGAGCTGTCTGCTGCTTCACCTCCTGCCCCCCCCCGATGCTCCAGGAGCCTCCAGACGAGGATCAGCGGACTCAGGAACAGATGTCTCCTTGCTGAACTCTGGCTGTGAATGGGAGGGGTCCCAGAACATGAGGTAGATTTAACACAGTCGGATGGATCATCTGCTCTGAGTCTGTGATGTCACAGTACTCCACAGACCTGAATGGTTCACGACGTGAGACATCTTCAGACATAAGCTGCCCCAAACTAAGGGAGAAGATAGTGTTATATCAGAGCTTTTGAGTTGGTAGAAACTCCAAATAACTCCAAAATACATGATGTCAACTAGGGGTGAGAAAAAAAATCGATTTGGCGATATATCGCGATATTCGGCCACCCAATATAATATGGATTTTTCAGCTCCTATTTTTGTTTTTTTTTTAGGAAAATTCATTCATTCACTTAAATGTGCAAAAACACTAATATTAAACAATAAATAGGTTGTTTTGAAGCAAATGGTTTTGACTCAATTTGTCCTCTGAATGATCAATATCATCTAATGAACATATACAGCAACTTGATTTTTCATCTCTGCTTTTAATTTTGATATTAACTGGGTAGAATATTGCAATATATTGTGATATCGCAATATTGTAATAATATCGTATTGTGGCCCAATTATCACGATACATATCGTATTGCGAGGTCCTTGCCAATACTCACCCCTAGTGTCAACCAGAAAAAAGTATTTTTTCATAACATATCTCCTTTCATCACTTCTTGCATTCTCCATCTTTCATGCCTCTCTGTTTTCGATGCACTCGGAGCTGCACTGTGCTACAAAAACACCATTAAGTGGAAGTAAATCATAAACTCTACTTGCAAATCTACCAGCGCATTTACTGGAAGACTTCTGAACATTGTTTTTGACCGTTTCTATTCAAAACATCCAACCTCAACACGCCTCCGCCGCAGGAACTGCGCGCCGAGCTCTGATAAAGCTTTGGGGAAATGAGTAATGCCCATTTGTGGATGAATTAACTTAAGGCCTGGAATGTCCGAGTGTCCCCCCCCCCCCACACCCACTCAGCTGGCTCCCATCAAAGCCCCGCCGGCTGGGCCTTGGTTTCCGTGGAAAAACGCCGGAGAACACATTCCAGCTGATGCTGCGCAGAATCAACAACAACAACAAAGCAGGGGAAAGCAACGTCCAGACTCCAGCACGTCTCATGTGTCACCTCCAGAGAGGAGTCGTGCACATGCTTTAAAAGAAATATGGGAGTCAGCTGGCGGGACACCAGACGGATGCATATAAACACACAGAAACCCCCCCCCCCCCCCCCCCCCTCCTAGAGGGAGTCTTGTCTCCACAGAGACTGGAGACAAAAAGGAAGAAAGAAAGTGAGTAAGAAAGAAAGAGGCCCTGGCACAGCTGGTCTGTAGCAACAGGGGGAGAGAAAGAGAGGGAGAGGGAGGAGGAGAGAACAGTGAATGAGTGTTCAGATGCACAGACGGGGCAGAGGGTGAGGGGGAGTCTGTGACGGCGTAAGAACCAGTCAAAGACTCGATTTGGAAACCGGCTGGAGGAGGGACAGAAAGAGAGAGAGAGAGAGAGAGAGAGAGAGGTATGGTGAAAGACGAGGAGGAGCGAGGGGAGAGGGGAGGGGAGGTGCACAAAACTCCTCGAGAACTGGGGGAGAAAGCTGCGACGGTCCCGGGCTCATAACTGGAACGGCTGCCGGGCTGCCAAGAGGGCCCAGATCACCTCCAGACCTCCGGAGCTGGTGCGCCTGAGCCGGGCCACGCTGAGACCAGCAGGCACCACAAACAAACCACAGGGAAAAAAAAGATAGAGAGAGAGAGAGAGAGAGGAAAAGAAGCGGGGGGAGGGCGAAAACAGAGAGGAGTAGAGGTCTGTTGAACATTGGACAGAGTAATGAGCTGCTGAGTTTAACTTCTGTTTTCCAGTTAACAAGTGGAGTCACTCAGAGTCTCTGAGGTAAGAGCTTTGATCTGCACTCATGCTGCTTTACTTCTTCATGCATCAACACATGTTTGCTTTCTGTCAAACCAGAACTTTTCTCTGCCCGTCTGCAAATAATATTAGTAGGGCCGGGCAACGATTAAAATTTTTAATCGCGATTAATCGCATGATTTCCCTGAATAATCGCGATTAATCGCATTGTAAACGCAAAATCAAATAATGTATTCAAAAGTAGTGTAAAATGCACTTTTTTTTAAAATGTTGCGCTGCCATATGAACTAAAGTGTCATAACATTTGTTGTTCAAACACTTTTAACATCAGCACTTGTCAGTAACACATATTTAATGTAAAACTCATCTTAGAAAATGTAAAATAGAATAAAGCTTATTGTCACTGCCAGGGCATTAATGTCATTCTGTTTTTTATAAAAAAAATAAAATAAGTCTACAAACAAAATCCAACAAAATGAATGTGGCTCAGCACAATCAGAACATTAAAACAGGTAATTTCTGAGGTAACAGCAGAAACTTTTAACGGGGAGTTCAACTTGTCAGTTGTTACAAATAACCTTGTTTCTGTCAAATCCTCCGTCTGGGAGAACTTTAAAATGAAAATGTGCATGTAAAAAGTTCAGTAACTTTACCAATCTGTGTATCAATCATTCTTTCCATTTTCAATTGTCAATCAAAAATTTAAAAAAAATTAAAAAGTGACATTTTATTACGTTTTTCTTTTTTTTTCGTTTTTTAATCTAACATCGTGTTTTATATTTTATTTTAGACTTGGATCAAAAATACGAAATTAAAATCGGGCCACAGGACTGAATTTGTTTTATAATGGAGGACTGGACTTTCTGTTGTCATTACACATCTGAGATGGAGCCGCACTGCAGTAACCAGCTAGAGAACAGCAGGACAGTGAACACATGGAGCAGATCTGATGGAACATGGAGGAATGACGACGAATGTTTTGTTGCAGTCCAGAATTTTCTTTTTCAGACAGAATTGTTAATATTGCTACCTGAGTTGCTACCTGAACTGTAAAGTTCACAGATTTTTACCGTTCTCTATGTCTGTTTTAGCTTTTCCGCATGTTTACCTGCTAATTCTCTTCCGGTTCCACAGCAACCAGTAACAGACTTTTCAAAACAAAAGCATGTGAGCAACATGCGCGATAAAATAAATGTCGGCGTTGATAAATTAATGAGTTAACATCATAATAACGAGTTAACTTGCCCAGCCTTAAATTTTTTTTTTGTTGTTGTTTTTTGTTACTGCTGCTTCTGGGACATGAGGTAGGAGGACAAAACAAGGATGAAATCAATGTGGGAAAAGGCCAGAAAAAAAAAAAAAAAAGCAGCAGAGGTCACAGAGTCTGACAGGTGGTGGGAATCTTCACAGCCGGGGGGGCTGATGAACAACACCCACGGTGTATACGTGCACGCTTCTTTTTATCTGTTTTCCTGACGCAACCGTGCACGTGAAACTCTGGGTGGCGTGAGGTGAAATGGAAATCAGTTTTCTGAACCTGAATGTGTCTTTGCACGGCGGCAACAGGAAGTCAGCTCCTCCTTCAAACCCGCAGACTGAAGCTTTGACTCTGAACCGAGACGCTGCGAAGGTGGCAACCATGGACAAAAAAAAGAAAATATAAATCTGCATCAGGTGGCAGACTGACTTTCTACAAACACCGAGACATGAAAGAGGGACCAGTTTCTGACTAAAACTGCTCTCAGTGTTGCATCACGTCAGTAATCCAGTCATTTATGTCACCTGGCTCTTAAAACGTCATCAGGCCAACGTTACACTGCTTTATAGTCAGAAGAGCATGTAAACGCCGGTTCGGAGTTGCAATTATTAAAATACAGAAGTTAAAAAAAAGAAAACATCTGCAAACTTTTCATGAAAAGGAGCAGAAAAACACATTAAAAAAAAACAGAATAACAGAACAAAAAAAAAAGCAGATAGTTAGTAACACATCTATAACAGACTGTTGTCTACAACACAGGAATCCTCAGGTACAGGAAGTCTGTTCGTGAAGTTTTGAAGATGTTAAATAACACTTTCACACATGTGGGTTTTTTTTCTTTTTTCTTTTTAACCTGGCGAGTGTCTGTGGTGAACGTGGTCCACCTGCTCTGGACTCTGCAGCTTTTTAAATGCACTTCCTGTCTTGTTTTGTTTCATGTCTGTGGTTAATTATCTGTCATGTTTTTTTTTCCCACTTAGTAACAATTTTACTGCAAACTCCACCTTGACTGTCGTTCAGCTTTCACACTCAGCCCACACACAGGTTGAAGTTACATTTTAAATCATTTTTTTTTAAAGAGTATTTAACCTCATCAGGTCTGATTTTTATTTTTCTTCTGAGCCAAAAAAAAAAGAAAAAGAGAAAAATGTGTCCAGCTAATTCTTACTCCTCTCCAGTAAAGAAATGAGAGTGAACTTTATGTCAAAAGCTACTTTTCATGACATTTTGAAGACGTTGAACAAGTTTAGATTTCTCTGATTAAATCCAGCCAGGTGTTCAGATCTCCAGGTGTGTTGTTGTGTTGCTGGCGGCACCAGCGGACTCGTTTCCTGCATCTCTGTTTGGTTCAGTAGATGTTCATCTGGGTTCGAGGACACCGGATCCTTCAGGAGTGAGCGGCTTATCTTGGTCTTTTGTTGATCTTAACCAACCTATCAGTTTTCCTCCTGTGATGTTTTGGGCTGGACTTTGGCTTTTCTCATCATTTTTCCTGAATAAGCAGCTCTGTCCTGCTGAAACTCTTTTATTTCTTCCGGTTAATGTCAAACGCCATTTATAGGGAGCCTTTGTAAGATTGTTTGGACAGACACAAGCAGATCTACACTTCAATTCAGGGTCTAAATGCAGCAGAAAATATATTGTACAGGAAAGAAATGATGAGCTAAATAAATAAAAGTTCAAGGAAGCTGAAATGACATTTTTGTAAACTGCCGACCCCCTTTACCTCCGATTACACTCATTTGAAGTGACTTGGTTTAGCAGTCACTTCTTTCATCTTTATTTTTGTCAGCGCGTGAAAAAAATATCTAAAGTTTCACCGTTTGAGTCTGGTGATTTCTGGCTCTGTCATCCTGAAAATGTTTTTAAAAAATCACTATAATCAGGAAGTTTTTCTTTTCTTTCTTTTTTGGTAAATAACTTTGCTGAAACGAGGCCTGGGCCCGGATCATAATACCGCCACCACAGGTTTCTACGGTGAGCCCAAGGCATGATGGGAGCGTCACTTCTTCCTCCGACTCTTCCATCACCTTCAAACATAAGAAATCTGAGCTCGTCAGACCACTAAGTCTAATCCCACATCCTTTAGACTTTTTTTTTCTGGCAGTAAACCTGACTGATTATGCGTTTTCTTAAACCTTAATTTCTCTTTGCGTCGTGCAGCGTGGAAACTGTTCAACAAGCTGAGAGTTTAACTTTCTTTGAACATTTAAGCGCCGTCCAGTTGCTTCCATTGAGGTTTTTCCGCATATACGACGGTTCACTACGATCCTTCTTGGTTTAAATCATGCACGGGGGCTTAAACCGGCCCAATAACGTGAGTCTTCTGAGTAACAATAGACCGATACATCGGCTGGGCGATATATCGTCCCGATATATCGGGCCGATATTTCAGATATTTGTGTTTTTTTACTTGAATCGGTATTGGCCGATTCACACGTGGGTTCGCTGATGTATTTTCTAGTGGCATGAGTTGCTTAAAAAACCCTGCAGCACATGCAGACGCATTAACACTTTTTTATTTGAAAGTATGTGTGGTAAAGTTGAAGTTAAAGTTGTTAAATTGTTACATTTTTACTTTTCAATGAATGTTTGTTTAAACTTGAGTAATATTTGTTATCATTGTGTCATTTTTTTAATGTAAATTGAGGGAGCAAAAGCAGAAAATCGGCAGTCTATAATCGGTTATCAGTAGGGATGTCCGATAATATCGGCCCACCGATATTATCGGCCCGATATTGGCATAAAAATGTAATATCGGAAAATATCGGTATCGTTTTTTTTTTTTTTTTGCACAGACAATGTGTTAATTCCATGACAGGAGATATGTGATGTTACCTAAAATTAGTTTTGAGGAAAAATAGCTCGCATATATCGGTATCGGTAGATATCGGTATCGGAAATTGAGAGTTGGACAATATCGGCATATCGGATATCGGCAAAAAAGCCAATATCGGACATCCCTAGTTATCAGTTATTGTGATGAGGAAAAAATATCGGTATCGGCCCTAAAAAAAAATCGATATCGGTTAATCCCTACTTCTGAGTAGCATCTTTTTCCACGACTTCAGGAAGCGTTCAGCGCGGTTGTTTCGGGAACGAGAAGCTCCTCTCCTGTTGAAGGGCTGCGGCGCCTTCAGAGTCTAGACGGTCTCTATTGTTCTGCGTTTCAACAAATTTCCTGAAATCCAAAAGCAGCAACAGTCCCGTCATGTGTCGCACAGTTTGGATCATCACGGCGCCGGTGGCCGTGCGTTACAGCAGGCCACGAAAATAGATAAATGGTCCTAAAAAAAGGAAACATCTTATAAATAGACCCGGTGTTAGTCACTGACACGGACGGACTGTATCTGTGGTGACGGCCGTCCTGTTCTGTTTCACAGCTCTCTTTTTATTTTATTTTCCTCCTGAGCCCGCCTGAGTCCAGTATCAGCCCGTTGGATCTCACCCACACACAGCTGCTCTCGTACGATGACGGCCGTCACTCTTGACATGCCGGGCCTGAAATAGTTTGCTGTTTATAGCTGGACTGAACCTGTGTGCGAATGCAAACGTGGGGCGGAGTCACCGGCGCTGCAGGCCCACACGCCTGCATGTGTACGTTAACTAGATGGGCTAATTAGGGGCTCTGAAGTATAATAAGTGTGTACTGATGTCGTTTTTAGAGATCAAGGGCACATATTCTGGAGGCCGGCTGAGTAATTACAGAGTGGGTATTTAAATATGAAGCAGTGGAGGGTGGAGTTGAAGATATAAATGTCTTTTCTAAAAGAAGTGGGCGGAGCTTTTATTCAATCTACTGTTTTTCCTCCCTTTTTTTTTTCTTTTTAAGGGTTTTAAGCTCCTCGGAGTCCGGCTGCCTTCTCCAGAGAAGCAAAGCCACTTCTGCATCTCCTGGACCCAGAGGCCACCATGGAGGTGAAACATGAGCTCCAGGATCTCATTCAGAAGGTCTGGATTAAACTGCAGGGGCTCCCACAAGCTAATCCGCTGGAGCTGGGAGCCTTCTTCATTCTCATACTCTTTGTTGGTGAGTGTCGCATGTCAGTCGTGTACATTCAATGATTTCTAAAACATATTCTGAAAAGGAGCTGCTGCCAACAAACTTCAGACTTATGTGTTCCTAAAGTCACGGGCGACTTGATGACACCGACTTCATGTTTATGATTTTGCTGGCCTAAAGGGGATTAAATTTAACCCTGCAGTTTAATGTTTGGCCACTAGAGGGCGGCCCAGCAAGCTGTAGACGCCACACCCAGCGTTGCCAGTAGGGATAGGCATAATTAATCGATTAATCGATGATTGATCATTAAGAATTTGGTCGAAGACATTCATTTTCGTCGATGAACCGAATGTTTGTTTTTTTTTTAAACAATCTGAATGTAGGTTATCAGTGCACGTCCTCAAACAATGCGATGCATTTCTCTGTGCCACTGATAGAAATTTGGCAGCAGGGGGCAACATTTCACCATCACCCTACCCTGGCTGGACTCAGTTGTTAAATGCGAGCTTCTGTAGGTCCTCGCCTAATCATGAAGCGGTCGCGGCGAAGTGTGGCGTGGGACCATTTTCGTTTAGAAAATGACCAAGTGTACTGCAATCACTGCAATGCAAATTACAAATACAATTAATCGGCAACGACAATGATGTATCACTTGAACAACTAGCATCCAAGCCTTGTAAAGGACGGCGGAGGCGGTTCATCATCAGCCTAGCCTAGCCTAGCCTAGCCCCAACTCGGTGTTAGCATGGACCAGAAGGAGCTGCAGTGTACATCGAGCACACAACAAGCGCATCTTTTTAAGAAACAAATAGCCTGTAATACTGGCACCTTGATATAAATTGTCCTTGTTAAATAGTCTCCTTGATATCTCTTTTTTTATTGTTGTTTTTTTTTAAAGAAAAGAAACAGGAAATGTCACGTTATTCTCGACCACGAACATCCGGGCCACTGAACACATCTGGGCGTGAGCGGGCCATAGCAACCAGGCCATAGCAACCAGGCCAAAGGGGAAAACAAACGTCACGCCGATATCGAGAATAATTGTGATAGTTTTCAATATAAAAATGTTAATGATTAATCAATTATTAATCATTAATTCTCACAACGATCTACGAATAAATCTTCACTGAATGCCCATCCCTAGTTGCCAGGTGTACGATAATTATCGTATTTGTACGATAATCTAGACCTCTGTACAATGTACGATCATTAATCCAAGAAAAGGCCAAATGTACGATAATTCGACTATTTTAAATTATTGCCTGCGGCAACTGTTTGCTGGAGAGAGTGTGTTTTATTTGGTTAACCCTGAAGGCATCTGTTCAAATGTGACGTGTTTCCAGCCAATCGCGCTTTGCTGAGCGTGAGATCCGAGTGTTTGTCTCAGAACAACAAGCATGATAGGTTGAATGGTCAGTTACGCCCGACCCACGAGACTCTCACAGTCAGGACCAGACCAGGAAGTCGATCGAGCGAGATTTAAACAGACTTTAAGCAGAAGAGAAAAACTAAGGGAAAAAAAATTAGTCTCCAAAATCGCCTCCAGGCCTCATAATTTGGCTCTTAGTTCCCACCTCTCATTTGTTTTTGGGGGACACATTAGTCTAACGCAACTGTAAGTTTGTGCTGATGTGGTCCCATTAACCCATGAAGCTGTGAGCTGTGGGACGCTATTTAACAAAGAGTGATTATACTTGACTATAGCGCATCATTGGGCTTCTTATTTTGGTTATGACAGATGTACGATCATTTCCTTCAAAATACAATCATTTTGAGTCTCTGATACGATAATCCTACATTTCCCACCTGGCAACGCTGGCGACACTTGAGGTGTTACCATACGTCTGCACGTTTACTCATCCAATAGCTACAGGTTGTTTAGTCAAAGTTAACATATCCATATGTTAAAAAAAAAAAATGTTAAAAGAAAGTTGAATTCTGCGTGCCTTTCATTATTGGAGAGTATTGAGATTACAAACCCAGAGTACGTTTACAGAGTAGAAGTTGTTAAACGTCCCTGCAGAGCAGATGTGTTGGTCAAGCGACGCATTTGAATGCAGCCTAGACATCATACACACTTTTAATCAAGTGGTCATATCTGATAAAGATGAGTGTAGCTTTAAATATGTGCACAACCAGCATGTTCTGACTGCAGCCTCTGTCCTCCCTCTGCCCCCCCCCCCCCCCCCCCATCCTCCCCCGCAGCCACCTTCATCTTCATGATCCTGCTCTCCTGCATCCACTGCTGCTGCTGTGGGAAGCCTAAATACCAGGCCTCGAGAGTTCAGCCTCTCCAGCCCGTCTGAGGAGGCGACGGTGAACGGCCTCCGCCGCACAAATACTGTAAATACGAACCCTCCAGCTTCTCCTCGGTGCGTCATGCCATCACCAACATGAAAAAAGAAAAAAAAAAGTCTTTCACAGTTACAAACGGGTACATGGATCCTTTCAGGGCCGCTATCAGAGCGGTGACATTTCCAGCACTGGGTTAACGACTGCGTCAGCATCCGGGGAGTCACGGCGACCAGATCCACATGAATCAGCAGAGCGACGTGACTCATGAAGATCCATCCCAGAGCAGGACAATGAAGCGCAGTGTGATGTCATTCCACGGATAAAAAAGATGCAGCAGAAGCTGCCCTGTTCCCCGGCGTTAACGGAGATGATTTACTTGCAAATGCAGTGAAGGAGCGTGGGAAGAAAATTCAACAACATGGGAAATGTGCATTCCAGTATGTGCATGTTGAGTTGTTTTTCAACAGAGACTATCCTCCTTTCTTTTTTTTTCCAAAACAAATGAGAGAAAGAGGGAGACTGAGAGCGCCCCCTGCTGGTTCAGAGACGGGGGAAGCTGTTTTTGTAAATCGAGTCTGAGTTTTTTATTGTTTGACATGCAAAAAGATGCAAATCTGTTCTTGTGTAAAATACAGGAGGCACGTGATGTGATGTGATGTGATCCATTTGTAATGTCACTGCAGCTGTGTGGTAATATATATGGTTGTTCTTATGTAAATATAGTTGTTTTTTTTTTATTCCAATAAAAACAAACCCCTGATCCTCAGGACTGTATGTTTTCTTTGCGATAACGAAATTCTGATCCACTTCCCATTAGACAAACACTGGACGGGTATCATGTGCAAACCTCACCTGTCACATGTCAGCGTTTTGAGTTTAAACATTAACAGGTAGCTGTTGTTTTAACTCGGCCGTGCCCTCACGGAAACAACCGTGCCGTCCCCAGAGCGAGGTAGGACGACTCACCAGGGTGTTTCATCTGAGTACACGGTGATAGCAAACTGAGACGTCCGGGCTTTTCAAACTGAACCACAACTTCTCAGGGCCAGACCCGTAGAGCCGCAGCTGCAGCCGTTTGTCCCACCGCCGAGGCCTCGGCGTCTGCTGGGAGTCACTGAGCCGTGAGAGGATCACTGAGCAGGACATGGCAGCGGCGAGGTGGGTTTTCCAGCAGGAATGTGAAACTTTACAATAGACTATAACATCAGCAGACCCTGAAATAATCTGTTTAGCTGTTAAAAAGATTTGTACGTGTGTCAGATAGTCGTTATTGAGCATTAGCAGTGTCAGAATTAAGATATTGTTACCAGGTAGTTCCCCGGCTGAGATGTAAGGGTGTGAAAAAAAATCGATTTGGCGATATATCGCGATTTTTGGCCGCTCGATATATCGATTTTTCAGCTCCTAATATCGATATCATCAGTATGTTGTAATGGTGACTTAAATGTGCAAAAACACTAATAATAAAACAATAAATAGGTTGTTTTGAAGCAAATAGTTTTGACTCAATTTGTCCTCTGAATGATCAATATCATCTGATGAACATATACAGCAACTTGATTTTTCATCTCTACTTTTAATTTTGATATTAACTGGGTAGAATATCGCAATATATCTTTATATAACGATATCGTGATAGTATCGTATCGAGATCCAAATACAGTGATCCCTTGCCACTTCGCAGTTTGAGTACCGCAGTTTTAGTGCTTTGCAGATTTTTTTCAGAAATTTATAATATAATTAAAAAAAAATTTTTAAATCGCAGAAACATCACAGGATGTTGTGCGCGTTCTCTCACAGTGAAGAGATGTTGTGAGCCAGCCTGGCCCCTTTAAGAAGGTGACCTTATGGCTAATGATGTGGCCTTATGGGTAATGTAGTGTGTGTGTTGTGGGACAGCAGAAGAAAACAGGGTTAGATGAAAAGTGTAGTGAGCATCAACAGCAGCCCAGCGTGTATAGATTTACATTCTCTGTTAACCGACAGGAGCCCAACAATACAACCTGTGTGATGTTACAAGTTCCTGCAGTGCCAGAATAAAGTGTTCGTTCCATGCAGAGAAAAATTGACTTTTTCTTTTGTTGTTGTTAGCGTGTTACCTGCTAATTACAAGCCAAAAATAGCACAATACCAGCGGTTTCTTTACTACGGTTCAGAGACCAGAGGCTGTGAAAGTAACAGAAAGACCACAGTTGAGCCTTTGTCTTGTTTCGCTACTTTTTTTGGAGTTTTTAAACATATTTTAAACACATTATTGAGGCTCAGGGGGCTCTGGCTACAGATCGCGGATTTTGATTGTTGTGGGGGGGCGCCGGTCCCCATTAACTGCGAAAAATAAGGAATCACTGTATCACAATACATATCGTATTGCGAGGTCCTTGCCAATACTCACCCCTACTGAGACGCACCCTGGTTTCTCTCTTCCTGTGCAGCGTGCCCGACCTGCAGAAACCCGCGGGCTCAGCCGACGACTGGGTGGACTGGTTCCTGCAACGGCTGCAGGACGAGCCGTGGGCACTGGGCGGCTTCGTGGTCACGGCGGCGTTCGCCCTGGCAGCCCTGTCTCTGGTGCTCTTCGCTCTGCTGCACGGATGCTGCTGCAGCCCACGAGAACAGAGGCCCACGAAGGCGAAGCAGAAGAGTTCAAGGAACGCTGTGATTTAGACGCCTGCAGTGGACTGGATCGTACCTTTTAAGATTAATGTTGTATGATGTAGGCGAATTTGAGTGAATTTTACTTATCCGACAATTGATTTTTTTTTTTTAAGATGTGATAGAAATTTGAATTTTGGAGTCTTCATGATTATCCAACATGTGACTGTGTTTTATAAATTTTAAATTTGTCCAGTGTGAATGTCAGATGTGCAATTTTTTTTTTTTTTAAAAGTTGTTATTTTAAGTTAAAAGTCACAAATTTGCAGGAAAATGTTGTGATTTTTTTGAGCAAAAATGCAACCTAGAGTATAGGTGGAGTTTTACAGCAAAATGTTGGGAATTTTTGTAAAAGTTACAATTTTGTAAATTCTAGGAATTTTCGACAAAAAGTCCAGATTTTGTGAAACTTTATGATTTTTTTTAAAAAATAAAAATGCAACGAGACCAAATTTGATTTTAATATTTAATTGGTCGGGTTCACGTGACTCGGAAAATTATTATAATATATAATATAATATAATATAATATAATATAATATAATATAATATAATATAATATAATATAATATAATATAATATATATATAATAATATGAAACCGAGTATACTATTTTCTCTTGGTTTGAGCACCTGCCCCGAAACATACTCAAAACCAGATTCATGCTGAAACATATTCAAGACTCATGGTAAAGGTAAGGGGGATAAAAAAAAAAAAAAAAAAAAAAAAAAAAAAAAGACTACATCCCCCGCTAGGACATGCGTACTTTGCTAACTGCGCAGTCGCAGTTTTTGGTGACGTTGTTATCCTGCGACCGAAGACTCTGCCCTGCCAGTGACGGTTTAAGCGACGGGCGCTAATGGCGAGCGGTAAAAAGAGCGCTCCACTTTCCTCTTTAGCAGCTTATGGAGACGACTCAGAGCCCGACTCTGATCCAGAAACAGAGGAAGCGGGTATCGTAGTAGTTCCGTGGGTCGTGGGTCGTGGGTTATAAACTATCGTATTTTACTGTGAGCAGCTGATCTCAGAACTTCATGTGGTGGCTAAGGTTAGCATTTAGCTGAGCTAATAGGCTGTGTGAAGAAGTCATACTCTTTATTATTTTGTTTTGTTTTTTTTTTTTTGTTTGTTTGTTTTTTTTTGTTGTTTTTTATACTTTAAACTTGGAAAACCCATTAGCTTTGGCATGGCTTGGATAATCTTATACGTTTGTCTCAACATCTGTATTCGTCCGGACGTTCATTTAACCTGTTTAATATCCTGTATTGATGATGGGCGAGTCGAGCCGCGGCGCATAGATTTCTCCAGAACATTTTAAAGATTCTCAGTGGTGTCTCCCGCTCCCTGTACCACTCTTGATTTATGAGAGATAAACGAGCTATTCTCTTCATTCAAATACAACCCCAGTTCCCAAAAAAAGTTGGGACGCTGTGTAAAACTTAAATAAAAACATAACGCTAAGATTTTCAAACACATATTTTATTCCCAGATGTTTAACCTGAAATACTATTAGCTCATTTTGACAACACATATCAGAAAAGTTGGAACAGGGGCAAGAAAAGGCTGGAAAACTAATTGGAGCAAATGAAAAACAAATGGAGGAGCATTTGACAAATAAATAGGTTAGTGGG
The DNA here is from genome assembly GCA_018398805.1 of Hirundichthys speculiger. Classification (NCBI taxonomy): domain Eukaryota; kingdom Metazoa; phylum Chordata; class Actinopteri; order Beloniformes; family Exocoetidae; genus Hirundichthys; species Hirundichthys speculiger. The sequence goes on along the minus strand of JAGFBZ010000452.1, from coordinate 318,445 downwards.
TATAAAAGAAACATTTCAGAGAGGCAGAGCCCCTTGGATGTAAACGTGGACAGATGATCACCAGTCAGCAACAAACTGTCTAAATGTTGTGGAGCAATTTCAGAAAAATGTTCCTCAATGTAAAAGTGCAAACTTTGAAGACCCCACCATCTACAGGAGGGGCGTCTGTGTGCAAGGACAAGGTTGAAGGTCAAAACTGAACATTATCACCAAAGTCATAATGACCCAATATTTTCCATGAAATTGTAAAATGCCTCAATTGCAACCTCCTTTATGTTCTATTGGGAATAAAATATGGATTTATGAGAATTGCAAGTCGTTAAATTCTGTCTTCTGAACCTCGACCTGACCATTGAAGCCATCCCAGATCATCATAATACGTCCCCCACAGGTTTAGGCCCTAGGCATGATGGGAGTCTAACTTCATCCACTGCTCATCTCACTGTTGCACCCATCACTCTGGAACGAGGCATATCTGGACTTATCAAACCAAATTACACTTTTCCATTGCACAAGAGTACAATTTTTATGCTGGCAAACAATTAACGCCCCCACCCCCTTTAATTCTGAGCCTCATTATTAAGTGGTTTTCTCAAAGCATCATACCTGTCTAAATCCAATCACTTGAGTTATCATAATATTGTGTGTGAGAAAATGCTCTTACTTGCACTATTAAACATTCCTGAGTTCCACTCTTAATTTTTTTTTAGATCAGAGCTCAACAGATGTGGTTTTCTGTTGTATTCATTTGTTTATTTATTTGTCTGATGGGTCACTACTTCTGATAATTTCTTAGATTTGGTGAACTGGCTGAACCAAGGTTTTTTAACCCACTGTTGTACCAGCTACATTTGGCTGCAGACATCTTTAAAGGATCTGGGGTCTTAGAGGAGGGTATTTTCCTCCACCCTCTCAGTTTACACCACAGGAATACACAGGCTGAAATCTCCACTCCCAGAAACAGTCCTGGTTATGGGGTGGTGATTCTGAAATTACCTGGAAACTTCAAATTAGGGCTTGCAGTGATTAAAATTAGTGATTATTGGTGTATTCTCAGTGCGTTATTTTCAACTTTCTGCCTTAGTTATGAGTTTTGAAAGGCAGAGTTGTCATGAAATCTATTAATTTTTAATTTTACACGGCAACTCTCAGGTTTTAGCAGCTTCAGTCAGCTCACACAGCAAACCACGGAGGTCAAGGGAGCTCAGAAACGAGTGTGGGAAGAGCTGTGATTGTGACAAAAAACAAAGCAGTGAAAACAGCACAATGAAGGATGATCTCTGATTGTTTAATAGTGGTTAGATAGGAACATTAAAATCCTTTAGAAATGAATGCAGCTGAGTCTGCAGGAGAGAAGTAAGAGAGCTCCGACTGAGACAAGAAAGGACTGGAGTTGAGCAATAAAACTTGAATCTCTTGACTGTTTCAGAGCAGATACACAAATCAAAAATGCTCAAAAGCTTTACAGCTGTGTGAAACCAGAAGATTTTGAGTTGGTACAGCTGAAGAACAGTTCCTGTCCATGTCAGATGTTCTCATACTCCAGTAAGGGCTGCTGTGAAGGAGCAACATGCTTAAATAGACACCGTGTTCTTGGTCTAAATGCAGCTGGTGTTTTCTCTTTAGGCTATCTCACCATTTCTTGTTCTGTGCGATGATCTAATTCTGTGTTTCTATCACCAGGGGGACGTGTGGGAAGCCTCGTGTACAGCTATGGCGACGATGACTTTTACCGACCTGAGGAAGCTGAAGACAAAGGGTCTGGAGATGAAGACAGCAGAGAGAGCAGCTCGGTCAGTATTAGACCTCTGAAAACACCTTTTACAGGCTCTATTTGTGTTTCTGTTTTTTTCTTCTTCTCTGGTTTGTGGGTCTCTCTGGGTCTCAGATGGCTCTGCTGTATTTATCGGTTCTCGCTCTGACTTGCAGTAACGCAAACATGACACCTTTTGGGTGAGTGCAGCTGCCAGAGTGAACACAGTCCACATAGAAGTTAGAAAATAAAAGATAAAAGCAATAAATACTTTCAAAGTGTCTCAAGTAGAGACCCTAAATCTGACTGGAGACTTGCAAAATTTAAGTTTTAATAATATGCAGGTGATCTTGTAGCTCAGTCTTCTGTGTGGGAAACTGTCTGCAGCCTGTTAGATGGTCCAACGTCACCCATGTCCATGTGCGTGGACATGGACATGGACACTCACATGGACATGGGTGACCATGTGAGTGTCCAGAGAGCTGTCCCTCCTGAGCTGTGCACCAACAGTAACCACCACAGGCGACTTGTTTCAGCAGGTGTATCAGCATCTGAAAAACTCCAGCATCTTTGTGTGAACTGGGTACGAGCGTTGAATCAAATAAAGGTTTTACAGGTTGGTCCCAGAAGTGGCGACACGGTATTTGATTAGAGATCGATCACATGTGATGCCGAGTTTGAGATCACTGCTATTCAGACGTGTTGTGCGTTGAATATTTGGTCAACAGATGCCGCCGGTACTTAGACTGCAGTGTTTCCACAATAACGTTACTTTTATTCTTTGATATTTTGCTGGGTGCAGAGGTCAGAACAGCCCCTGACGTTTGTTCTTGAGTAGAGATGCATTTTTAACTTGACTGAGACTATTTAATTGCGCTGCTTGTCCTGGTGCACAAGAACAGGAGGGAAAGTGATTTATCTGCTTGTTGGTATTTTTCGGGTTGTCCTACTGCATCATGATTCACAACCTGAAGAGCAGCGTAGCTCAGAACATTTCATAGCGCTGCTTTTACAAATAAGAAGTGTGATTCTTGACTCGTGATTCTTTCAGCTTTTTCTTTTTCTGTGTATCAGCCTCCTCTGTTACTGTGACCCAGTTTGACTCCAGTTAAAAACATTCATGCACAAATACCGTATCGACCCGACTATAGGACGACTCTGATTATAAGACGACCCCTATTTTTCAAATATTGTTTTGGTAAAAATTGAAATATATTGAAGACAATAAGGTTATTAATAAAACGGGAAGGAAGTATAGTACTATACTTAAGGTACAGGTACGTGTCAGGTTTCCATGTTATTTAAGATCAAGGTATAGTACTATTTAATAAACTTTATTCTCTTAAAATCTGAGACTGTGTGAATAAACAACAACCATGTACTGTATCGACCCGAATATATGACGACTCTGATTATAAGATGACCCCTATTTTTCAGATATCATTTTGGGAAAATAAAAATATGTTGAGGACAAAAGGTTATTTATCAAACAACTTCTTATTGTACAATCATTGTAGAAAAACTCACACAGAGATAACATTCTGCTGTATTGTTAAACATTTTAATGATTTCATCTTTTTTAGGAAGTATGGTACCATTCTTAAAGTATAGGAACGTGTCAGGTTTCCATGTTATTGAAGATCAAGGTATAGTACTATTTAATAAACAGCTGTATATTATGTTAATAAACATCAGATCTGCGCTATGTGACGCTCTTACTGATTACTTCGGTGCGGCTCCATCTAGTGGCGCAGGTGTGTAACGACAACAGAACAGTATAGACCTCGATTATAAGACAACCTTTATTTTTGAGAATATGATTTCTAGAATAAAATATCGTCCTATATTCGGGCCAATACGGTAGTTCAATCACTGCAGAACCATCAAAGTAGAGTTATATTCAATTTCAAGAACAATTTTAACAATTCAGTCTGTAAAAAAACAATTCTAGACTGAAACAAAACAGTAGTGCAATACATCATTGATGAAACATCAGTGCAATAAACAGTTTGCTATATTGCAATTGCTATTACAAAAAATAAGAGCTGTAAACTGCAAACTGACCCAACCTGGCTGGCTTCATATGTAAATAATTTGACTGGGAGGGAAAATGGTGTTCACAATTCAAAGTGCAGTAAAACAGTAGTGCAAAGTGTCCTTTGGCTCGTCATGTTCATATCAGAATAGACTACAGTCCATCTTCTGTCGCTCTCATCACTACCGGCTCCATCTAGTGGCACAGATGTGTAACAACAGTAGAAAAGTCCAGACCTCGATTATAAGGATGATCCCATTTTTGAGAATATGATTTATAGAATAAAATATTGTTCTATATTTAGGCCAATTGTACGGTACTTCAAATATTTCAAACCACCATATCTGGGTGTGTTGAGCAGCGTTTGTGTATTTTACAACTCCTGTTTAATTAAGGCACATGCTGAAATTGTATTTTTTTTCTCTTTTATGTCATGTAATCGTACTGTTTTTTTTTTTTTATCTTAAAGCCTGTGCCAGTATAATTAATTATAGCTGTATCATTCTATTAACTGGTGATTGTGAGGTATTGACACTGATCCATTATTAATTTTAACTCAGTAACCATCTGTAGCGTCGAGCTATTTAGATTTTTACTTTGGACAGCAAGTCAAACCTTAACTGTTTTAAGCTTGAACTAAAGTATTCACCAAACTGTTATGAAATATAACAATGAATAAATCTCCCTTCTAAGAGGATGGACTTGCATATGAGAGCTTGTTTTTACCAGCGTCTGGGAACTGCAGTTTGGTTAAACGCAGAGTGCTTAAAAAATAAGACAGTTGTGACTCATTGTCTGACATACCTGTAACAACAGAGAACTTAATTATGAAGAATCAAAGTTAAGATTAGATTAGTTCAACTTTAAGATGAAAAATGCGCTTAAATGTTGTCTAAATCCCAAATTTCACTCAAAGGTATAATCTTGACTTTTTGTGTAATAATAACTCCAGTCTGCTTGTCTGTGATGCATACAGATGCTCCTTTAGAGTAAACTACACCATTTCTAAATGGAAACAATAAAAAAAGTAGTAAAAATTACTGCGTACAGCTTCTCAAACCGTAAATGAGTTGCATCTCGGGCGCTGTGAATTTGTGAACGCTGCTCTTTTTAACCATTTTATTCATCCAGCAGCTCAGAATTTATTTAGTGCATCACTGCCCACAAGGGACGTAACAACTTGGCATTTCTGTGGCACTTAAGATGGTTAAGTTGTCAGAGATGCACAGTGTGGAAATAAGAGCAGCGTGTTGGTGCTAAAAGGATGTGTCGGCTTAGCGTTTTTTTAGTTTTTGATCCTGTTAGCAGGGCTGTGCATCTCAGCCAGTAGCTGACAGTATCGTTGTGTAGACGAGACTGGAGGCGTCAGGTTTGACTTCAAGGTCCGCTGTTATGTAATTTTGATCCCTGGCCATATTGATCGAGATCCATAATAGAGTCCTTTTACGTTGATCGTGACTCAGAAACTCTCTGGGTCTGTTGATTCGTGAAGCCTAAATTTTCTGTCTCTGTGTGCTCCCTGAGGACGGCGTTGCCCCCCCGCTGTTACTGGTTACCCTGCTGAACCCATCACGCGCTGAAATCTTGTTGCGTGACTCGCTGACAGGCAGTTGGAGGAGGTTTCTCTTTGAACTGTGTGAGAAAGGGTTTCTGTTATGCCTCCTGTTTGAAATCAGTAGGCATCTTTTCCAAAGATATGATTTAATATCTTTAGATGTGAGCTTTTATAGGACTCCGGTGTGAACTGGCCACTCCCTTTAAGTGACTGTAAATAGGGATGCAAGATAACTGTTTTTTAAAACCGATACCAATGACCGATAACTTTCAGCTCCTAAAGGCCGATACTGATAACCGATAACACACACATACACCTAAGATTATTACATCAATACTATAAACAAAATCAAAAATAGTTTTGACTCTTTAAATGAACACACATTCATTTTTTCCAATGAAAAACTACTGTCAAGCCTCTCAAACATTTTCGTAAAGCTATCAAACAAAGCTATTTAATATCTCACATCAGCTTAAATAAGGTTCATTACTGACTGATTATAAAAAATAAAGGTTCCTTGAACTGATGGAAATACATGCATCAGAATTACAAACTGAAAAAGATTAACATTTAAAGGATTTTGACTTGTGGTTCCATTTAAATTAATACCTTTTAAAGTAAATGAGGTTCAGTAGTTTTTTTTTTTTTAATCTCATGGAAGCTTTAGATGAGAGAGACGAGGGAGAGCAGAGGGGAGGGGAGACTTGGCTTGCTCACGTTAGCGTTAGCTCACATTAGCGTTAGCTCACGTTAGCGTGATTTCAAAACTCCATGGAAGCGATTGTTGTGTTTTAGGTGGCTGATCAGGTTTGACGTGTTAAAGCTTGTGCTTCCCTCCTCGTAGAATTCGCTTGGAGCATTCATCACAAATAATCAGCCAACTATCTTCTTCTGAAACTTTAACGAACTTCCACGGCCGCCATGTTTGTTGTGATCAGTATGCTGTGCTGCATGCTGCATTCAAGGTGTAACGTAAATTCCCCCGTTCCCCTCCTTTACTAGTCGTTCTTTTAACCTTTTCTATTTTTTTCTTTTTTTATGTGTAACATGTGGGAGAATACTGCGAATATCAATTTAAGTTAGGAACTACCAAAATTATGACCGAGTTAAGGAGTTGTTTTCTGGCATGAGGGGGTATTCTTGATTTTCCTTATTGAGTAATCGTTTTTCTGATTATGCTGACGTCACTTGAACATAACATTCACTGCCGGTCATTCAAGGCTCAGATGGAGCGAGGCACTGCTCTGTTGACAAAAATATATATGTTATTGGGGCTATTTGTTGTGATATCGGACTTATTTGAATGACGTCATAATTTTCTGTTATTGGCACCCCTAAAAACACCAAATACGTGCATCTGAAAGTGACCCAGTTCTGAAAAGAAATCGGACTTCACGTCATTTGAGTTGTTCCGACCAGTATAAAAAGAACAAACATGTATGGGCGGGGGGGAATTAGATTTGGGTCACTTTTTCCAGCAGTGTGAACGTAGCTTCAGTCAGCTCTGCTTTGATCTCCACTAAGACTCTGTGAGCTAATTTGATCATCGATGTGCGACATGGTGCCAATAAAGTAAAACACTGTTGTTGCAAGAGATGACTGCAGTCCAAAAACCAAACGTGTCTGATCCAAAAAAACATCACAGAGAGAGAGAGGAGCATAAAAGCAAATGAATTATTAATGTGAGTGATACAGACCGAGGAGTGTGCTGGATGGAAAGTAACTTGTAAGCAAGCGGGAAAAAACAGGTTCTCTAGGGATTAATATAATGGAGAGGGAGTAAAAAGTTCCCCAACAAAAAAAAAAAACCTAGATGTCACAGTTTTGTTCATTGGTGGACCTTAAACGTTTTTCCGAGGCTTTGATGAATGACTGGGGTCAGATGGTTCTTCTGTCCTTTGTTCGTTGCTGGTGGTTCTGATCTGTTCTGCTGCCTGGCCCCCCCACACTGGTCTCTCCTCCTTCACCCTTCCACCGTTAACCATCTGCGTTTTTGTTTTTATAGGAAATGGACGAATCAGACGAGGGGAGGGACGCAGATGATGTTGAGGTATTTGAACGCCCACCTGCTGTGGGAGAAAGTGGGTTTAGAGAACAACTGTGTCCACTAGATGGTGCTGTGGGTCCACGTGTGCCTGATGAATGTTTGACTGTCAGAGCTGCCGCTGAGACCTGCTGTAGTCACTGGCATTGCTTCAACAGTGCACCTTCACATTTAATCTAAACCTTCTGAAGTCAAGAGCTCAACCAAACAGTTTGGTTTGTCCCAGAGCTCCTCTCCACATTAACCCTTCCCTGAGAGAGAGTGTGTGTGTTTTTGTGTGTTTTACTAATCATGTCAGCTTGACAGTGCGTCAGCTTCCTGCTATGATGTTTGGTCTGTGACTGTTATTCAAAAAATGAAGGCGGGGGGGGGGGGGGGTAATCTGAGGCCTACAGATTTGAAGGCTTTGCTTTACAACCTGCCATTGACTGATCGTAATCTGGCAAGTCGTATCTTTCTGAGTTTTGTCTGTTCCGTTTGCCACCTAATGCAGATGAGACGACAGGAAAAGCAACGTAAAATTATATGGAAATTGTGGCTTCCCAAAAAACGTGTATTGGCACGTTGAGTGTTATTCCCAGGTAACAGAAACATTTCCAGGAATGTCGTGGAGATGATATTACACGTTTTTGTAGGAGTTTAATTTGTGATAGGTTTTGCTTTTAGATATATTCTCTGTCGTTAAAGATTCCCATGTAGGCTCTTGTTGCTTGCTGAGACTCGTTCTTAATATGATATGTTTCACTTCAGCCTCACACGCTTTGTTTGAATTTTTTACGATTTTTTTTTTTTCCAAAATTATTATTATTATTTTTTTTCGATTCATATTTTTGAAACCTCCACGATGTACTGAGACCGCAATTGCTGAGACCGCGAACTGTGAGGGTTTACTGTATCTGACTATAAGTCTTGGTTACACCTTTCTGTTTTGAGCCAAGTCTGTTTCGCAGCTAGACTATTTTACCATCCAATGTTTGGGCGTCATTTTTTATTTGATTCATTGTATGTTTGATTTAAACATTTATGGACAGAGACAAGTCCGGTGGGTCTCAGTTAGTGGAGTAATCTCTCATCTCAGGCCCTTTTAAATAGAAACAGTAAAAACAAAATAAAAACACTGAACAGTCGGCAGAGGCTGTATACTTGTAGCTAGAGGCCATATCCGTGTTTACGACAGCGAGTGATCTGGCCAATGATAAACCCATCCTGCTAGCTGGTGACGAGGCAACAACTCGTTTGACCGACTGTCTAACGCAGCGTCTCAGCTGGACATTAGGATGGCAGTGCTGACAGCTGACCAAACTACCTGCTACAGATGCATTGATTGATAGGGTGATGATCAAAGTGAGGCAGTTTTCAGCAGGCCGTTCAAATAGTGATTAAAACCTTCGTGACGATGCATTTACCTTTAGGGTAAAAATAGCTCATGGAGGAACAAAAGTCACAACGTGTTGGGGACGACAAACTTAATCCAACGCTTAAAGCAGCACCACCCTGCTGCCCAGTGTTATGGTGCCAACTTGGACCCGTTTCAGACCTGGCGTTACAATCCGTCCAGTCACTCAGCACATTCAGGTGGTCTGAGACGCGTGTTGACATTCTCATCGTAGTTTGAAACACACTAATTCATCATCTTTATTTACTACAAGTTACACCCAGTCATTTCTAGCTTCTATCCCTACCGTTTAAAACATATAAATACGTTCGAAATTTGCACAAGGAATTGAAGTGTGTATTTATTTGCGTATAGAGCAGGAAGGTCAGATCCAGTCACCAGTGTTTCCGCTAGAAAAAAATTGGCACCGGACAATGTGACCGGCAGCGCGAGCTTCTGCAATATTTATTTATTTTTTGACGTTACGCTCGTGAGTCAATTGACGGGACTTCTTTTATTTGATATAGCCTGTTTTTCAATAAAAGTACTATTAAATGACTTGCATTGATGTCATACTACTGCATATGATTTATTTTAACCTCAATAAATTCATATAGCCTATGTGACTGGAATTTCAAACATTTTTCCGGTAAATTGAAAACCTGCCGTCAATTGACTCACGAGCGTAATTTTTTTCTAGCGGAAAAACTGATTGCAGAAGCTTGCGCTCTTCTGACACATGAATGAACATAAAAAGATGAAGGCCTATATACTCTAAGATAAAACAATTTGCAAACAAATAAAAAACACATCTGGAGTGGCAAATAACATTTTAATAACGTGCCCATGCTGCCACCTTGAACCATTACCCATTTTATTACAACTGAAATTGTGCTTGGGAGGAATATTTTAACTGGATATTTTGACCGGAGAGATTATAAAATACCGGACTTCGGCATATTTTACCAGACAAAATCTGGCAATTACCGGACAACGGAAACCCTGCCAGTCACTCAGTTGCGTTTGGGTAAGTATTTTAAAGCTACTATGTAACAATACCACATCTGGCCACATGGGGGCATGTAGATCTCCTCTGTTGACAAGTCACTGACAATAAAGCCCCCCCCCTCCGCAGACACTCTGGTGCACCTCCCCAAAATTGTAGGTGACCGCAGACAGTGCCGCAGATGGCGTCGCAGGGAGGAGAGAATGGAGGCTTCTGATTGGTCAATTCTACATCCGCTCTACACGACGCGTATTTCTAGCTCGCTACCTTACCGGCTTGTTTTGTTTGTGTGACGCTTCTTTCAACTCTCTGCCAGCTCCAGTAGCAATATTTCTTCTATTTCTAGATCGATCAGCTGCATCTCAGTCAAAGTGCGCATTGGTCCAGTCGCCATTGTTGTTGAATGACCTCTGTAACCGGAAGAGAAACACGCCGCCCACCACACCCACAATCCTAGCTAGTTCGTGATTGTCCCTCTGGCGTTGTGGCGTGGAATAACATAGCGCAGACCGTGCTTCAAAATTGGGCATAAATCAAAAATAACTGTGGCGTACCTGCGACAAGATAACTGCGACACATTGCTGCGAGAGTATACACAACCCTTAATACAGTGCTAATCACTGCACCTGTGGGTGAAATGTAAACTTTCTTAAATACCGCTCCCGTGTGGTCAGAGGTGGTAGAGCTACATAAAGTGGCTTTAATGCTTTCCACTTCTGGTTTATCAAGACTCTTGTGAATTTGGACATAAGGCCATGTTGGGAAAAACAAAACAAAACAATGAGCCAGTAACTTCAGTTATCTTTGACTTTTATTGTTTATTTATTTTTATGATGGAGTTATTGGAAAAACGAGAAGAACTGGTCACAGTCAGAATCAGCAGGTCAGACCTTTATGAAATATGGTGCATCTATAATCTACCTGTTTGATTAGAATCAAGTCAGAGATGGTTAAATTAACATGCACTGTAAAACACTGCTACCACCAACCGGGTAGCTACTTTTGATCGCAGTCTGCTGCCACTTCCATGAGGTTAAAATCGGAAGCAGCAAGGCTTATAGATAAACGTTTTAGTCTAAAAATGAATTGAAGTATTGATGAGATGTGAGGAAACATGAGGCCTCTTGTTGTCTTCACGTTCTGGACACGACAGCTGAAATGAAAATTCTGGTAAAGCTTGAAGCAGTATTTTTTAGTTGGCTCAAACTTCAAAACACCAGATCATAAAAATTACCATAAGATTACTAAGTTCAGGGGAGTTCAAGAGGTTATTATGGGGTGGCGGTGGTGGCAGCATGAAAGACTTTTTGAAGTCCTTATACAGTTGAGGATGAGGATCCAAACGTAATCTTGTTTTTGAAGAGGAGCAGAAAAAATAAATGTGTTCTGGCACCAGCCTGGCATCTTAAAGAGATTACTGTGTTTGCTATATCTAAACAACATCTTGAAGTCTAATGTAACTGGGCTGTAATAAAACCCACCAAAATAAAAGTTAGTTGTTTTTTTTTTACCTGATGTAAGACTGTAACAGGTGGTGGTTGCGCTCTGAAAACAAGGCTATATTTCTGTTTACCAAGAATGTTTCTTTTTCTCTTTCATCAAAATAAACACACGTACATGAGCGGTCGGATGTAGCTTCTGTTTGTGATTGATTAGATTATAATTACAAGTCCATGTGGCGTTGTGATTCATGCAGATGGGTAGGTGACGTGCATAAACGGCTGAAATTAGAAGCAGCTTATTTTTTATATTTTGACGTGCTAGTTATTTGTGGGGTGACCTCATGACAAGGCCTCCTCTCTATCTTTTTTGGTTTCGTTTTTGTGCCTTACTTTAGACAAACGGAAAAAGAAATGTCAGATGGGGATGGATGAAATGTTCATTTATCTCAACTATAGGTAGCCGCTATTCATTTTTGTTGTATGTATGTCTTCTGCTTGGAGTTTTGCCACCGATCTCTGCCGTCCCCGTTCTGTCTGTGCTCCCTCCTCCTCCTCATTTGACCAAGTTCAGTGCAGATCCTTGATGTGCCCGTGCAGTTGCTAGGTGACGGCGAGATTCCTGTGAAAAACAGCACTGCTGCTTTGTGCTGAACCTGCGTTAATTCCAGAGTGCTGGCACAACAGACGGCATATTTTAGAGGCTGTGCGAGACTCCTCCTCCTCCTGCCGAGGCTAGGCACTCACTGCTCTACTTTCTTTTACTTCTTTAAATCTATTCCCCCGGGCTCTTTAATCTGTTGCTTCAGCGCCTGTGATTTATAGATTTCACGTCCTTGTGGAATGAGGTCCGTGTCCAGCTCCACGTCTGTCCAAAGATTTGATACTCACCGTCCACGCTGTGATCCCCAGTAATTAACCAAACCCAAAATAGAGGTTCATTTTAATCAAATCTGCTGCTGTTGTTCATATTTCCCTCCAGAGATTGTTCAGGATTAGATTCTCCTGTCTAAAGGAGGTATAAATATCCCATGTGTTTCTGTTTCTCTCCTCTCCCCCCCTCTCCTCCCTCTTCTTTTTGCTACAGATTTCAGAAGCAGAAAGAAAGGACCCCAATGAGCTTGTTGGTGAGTGTTTGTATATATGTTTCTATCCTCAGTCATTTCATACTAACAAGTGGTTCATATACAGCTGCTCAGTACAACAGGCCTTCTCTTGTTCCCCTGTGATGTATTCATTCATTCAGCGATTGCGAAGTTCCCCAAAGCTGCACCTGGTTACGAGGTCGTTTCTCACCATCACCCAGATTAATCTCAGAAGACATAGCTGAGGGTGACTGAACAGAGCAGAAGTGCAGATTATTTTATGTGATATGGTCTTTTTATCCAATGTTACTGACTGCAGAAACTGAGGCACAAACAATCAATGTATCTCTGTCAATAATCAGTTCAGTGAAATTGGTCTGAACCACAACAAAACACAGAAGAACACTTGTTTCTGAATACAGCAGAATGAACGTACATCATAGCAGGTTGTAGGATAGGCCATAAAGTTAAAATTGGAAGCAGCAAGGCTGCCGTTATGTAACAATAGATAGGAAGTTCACTATAAATGAACTATAAAAAAGAGAGAACCTTACGATTGTTTTATTATTTTATTGTGTCCTAAACTTATACAGTACTCTGCTTTTGTTCGACAGATTAATTCAAAATATGGTTGTGGTGAGTTGGCAATAGCAGCAACAAAAAGAGCATCGAGTAGAATCGCACAGGAAGTAAAAAGACAACAAGCGATCAACTGAACCCCCAAAATCTGAATCATTACTGCACTGTGTGTGTGTGAACTGGAACAATATTACTGGTTCAGTATCGTCAGTTATTCAAACCCCTACAGTCCTAACAGCCATCGTATCCTCCGCTAGTGCTGGGCAATATGACGATACATATCGTGAGGACAATAGAAAACTGTGCATCGTGCCATTTCTCTTCTATCGTTTCTCTTGTTTCTATCGTTTCTAACCTAATATTATCAATTATTACAGTAAATATGTAATTGAATAACCTGCAACGATAAATTTGATAGAATCATATCTACTTCTACAAAGTAGCCTTTTATGTTTGCACTTTTATTCATGGTTAATGCCTTAAACAGAGTTCTCTTCAACCCGGATGTTTACTTTAGACACTTTATATTGGTTTGCAAACTTTGCACTACAAGGTTACAGATTTCAGAAAGTTAAAAAATAATTTGTGTTTATTTTTTATAGCTGAACTTCAGTGCAAAAATGTGTTTTTCCTCTCAGAAACTGTTGTGCACTTTAAAAAAAAATGTGAAAGCTACTGTACCTCTGTACCTACCTGTTTTTGCTGCACTAAAATGTATGTTTGTGACAGTTCAGCTAAATGTCCGTTCAAAATAAAGTTGAAAAGTAAGCAATGAAATTTTTGTCAAACTTTTCAGAGAATAACTGAAAACATACTTTATTATGGTATATCGTGATATATATCGTTATCGTGATATAAAATAGTCCATATCGTGATATATGATTTTTTTTCCATATCGCCCAGCACTATCCTCTGCTGTGAAGCAGGCTAACGGTTTAGTGATGACTTCATGAAAACATGCACTATCCATATCTGCTTTTATTTTTTATAACTAACTGTATCAAGTGTATATTGACCGGAGTCCCTGGCACTCTCTTGATTTATTTATTTATTTATTTATTGCTTGATATCAAGAGTTATAATAAGACTGGCAACATCAGTCATGTAGGATCGTCGACCAAGACACGACCGATGCCGTATTACTTTCGGTATCATCACATTCTGATTATTAAACACGATAATTATTTATTCACAGTTGTCTCTAAAACAGATTTTAGGTTTGATCCTGTTCGCTGGGTGTTGGTCTGTTAAAAGAATGAATCACTCAGCTTCACCAAGTTTGAATAAGAGGTTCTTTGTCAACTGACAGATGAGTTAAGAAACCTAACAAGCAGCTGGCAGTTGGTTAGTGAGTAATTATTAACCTGTGCATGTCAGCGTCAGACCAGACAGGATATGAGTGATGCAGGGAGTGGTGTTGTATACACCGTTCTCGGACCATAAACTTTCTCCTTTGGTGTTTTGGTCATACGAAGCGTTAGCAGGATGCAGGTGTCAGCGCACATTATGTAATGAAACACTCATCCTCTTCTATCATTCAGCTACAACATGTTTTAAATTGTTAAAGTGTTATGATACCTTATTGACAAAAATGCTTTTAATTTTGAAAAGAGTCTGTGAATGCAGGTGTGAAAGATGTCTTCTGGAAAGGTTTAAGATTCTTTCAGACTAAGTGATTTTAGGCCCAAATTTACCAGTCGCAGAGTTTGCTGTTATGTCGATAACAAATTGTCAGAAGTTGTGACTGGATCCTTAAGTCTGAACAAGTCAAAGACTGGTCAAAGACTCTCGCCTACATGACGCAGTGCCGTTGCCAAAAGCTGACGGATATTAAACAAGCCAAATATCTGGAGCCATTTGGAGAGTCTTTGTTTTGGTTACAGCCAGTGAGGTCACAAGGTATTGGGTAGAGCTGAACAATTTGATCAATTCTGCGATATGTGAAATGTGAAAAATCTTTGCGGCCCACCCAAACCTTTCATCACAGTTGTTATCAACAAAAGACTAGAAGCTACGTTTCAATATTAATATATGGGGTCAAAATAAGGTGACTCTTGTCATATTAAGTTATCAGTAGATAACACTCAATTGGTTTGTTTTATTACTTATAAATATTTTTTAAATCATGTCATACAGTCATGGAAAAAATTATTAGACCACCATTTTTTCTTCACTTTCTTGTTCATTTTAATACCTGGTACCACTAAACATCATCATGTGACTAAAACAGACAGAAAAGAAAACACTGAATGCATAAAAGCAGTGTTTTTGGCAGTACAACGCCATAGCTATTGATGTAAAAACTTAAGTGGTTTAGGTTATAATCAAGAAAACCATGGAAAATGGT
Organism: Hirundichthys speculiger; assembly: GCA_018398805.1. Classification (NCBI taxonomy): domain Eukaryota; kingdom Metazoa; phylum Chordata; class Actinopteri; order Beloniformes; family Exocoetidae; genus Hirundichthys; species Hirundichthys speculiger. The sequence goes on along the minus strand of JAGFBZ010000452.1, from coordinate 303,227 downwards.
AAGATATCAGCTCTTAAATAAAACTCTTATGAGCAATCTTTGTAGTTATTGTTATGTTTGTCCAAACAAAATGTACCTTTAGTTGTACCAAGCATTAAAATGAACAAGAAACTGAAGAAAACAAGGGTGGTCTAATAATTTTTTCCATGACTGTATATGTTTTACAATAATTAAAAACAAACTGTTTCTTAAAAATCAAAGATATAAAACATATTTGTTAATTTTTAATGACATCTCACGGTCCACCTGCAATACCACGACGGCCCACCAGGGGGACGTGGCCCACAGTTTGGGAATCACTACACAATATTTTTGATTTATTTGACTTTTTGCCTTTTAGTTTCATACTCTTACAGCAATCCCTTACAGCACATGAGTTAAATACAAGGCCCACGGGCCAAATGTGGCCCGTCACATCATTTATTGTGGCCCTTGAGAGCTTGGGCATAATTGGTTTAAATTTTTAACCAATATTTTAAGACTTAAAATGAGCTTACACCGCTTTAAAGCGCATATTGACAATAAAATACATCTCCCATCATGCATTTCGTCGTTACCCACAAAGATAACGGTAGCTATGAGCAAGACGATTTTTCAGAACTGATGGACTTTAGAAAAACATTTACAAACTAACCCCAAAATGTCCAAGAAAAGAAAAATTGATGCACAAGGAAGGCAGTTTCATGAGTGATAGGAAAACAATTACAAGTTTGTATCTCAAGGTGAAATAACAGTATGTCTTTTGTGTTATGAGGCGGGTGTCAGTCGTGAAAGACTTTAATTTATGTAGGCATTTTGACAGCAAACACGGAGCTAAGTATGCTAATTTTAGCCTGCAAGAAAAACAACAAAAACCAAGGTAATGGATACTCTTACAACCACAAACCCTGAGTTTTTTTTTTTTTAATAAATGTTTTTATTGAAAAGAACATCTGACAAAATCAGTCACTGAATCACAATTTACATTTTTACATTTTTTTTTTTCCCCCCGACCAAACTACCCTCCCGCCTTCCCACCCCGTCCACGGCTAATCATGGCAACAAATAATACTGTTTATCCATGCATTCCGAAATACAACAAAAAACAGGCACACTCAGCTGGGGAGTACTTCTAAATTTCTAAAATAAGAAATAAAGGGTTGCCATTTGTCAAAAAACTTCTCGGTGCATCCTCTCATTGTAAACTTAATTTTCTCCAGTTTTAAGAAAAACATGGTGTCTTTAAGCCACAGGGAAATGGAAGGATATTTGGCAGATTTCCAATGCAACAATAATGAACGTCTTGCTAGTAATGATGTATAAGATATTATATCCGTTTGTGAAGAATTTAGTGCAAGTGAGGCATCAGGAATCCCAAAGATGGCGATCACCCTGAGTTTAATATACTAAGGAGTTAGATATTTTAAACTTGAACACATGATAAATACAGAAATCCTCATTTAACAATATAATGAGGTGTAGTTTAATTTATTTTGACTTACATTGCATTTTGTTACATTCATGCCGTCAATCTGGCCCTTCGAGGGTAACCATGATGCTGATGTGGCCCTCAGTGAAAATTAGCCTGACACCCCTGCCTTACAGCTTAGTGTCCCTGCAGTTACGTCAATGGTCTATGCACTCATCAATAACGTAGTTTGAACAGGGAAATTTACTTTAATCTGAACAGACCAACTGTTAGCCGACTCTGAAACCAGCTTTAGTTATCAATTTTGCTCACTTTGAACGAGTATCTAATGAGGTGTCAGGAGTAGCTAATCTGTGTATTATCACCAGACTGTCGTTGCCATGAATAGAAATTTAAAGGGAGAAAGGAAACTGCACCAGAGCAGGGCTAGAGCATCGGCATCGTTGCCATAAGTGTACTTCAACCTCAAACTGTGACTCACAGCCCGGGTCTGGACCCTTGACATTCCTACAGTGGACTCGTCCGTCTCGTCTGTCAGTAAATGTCATGGTGCATCTGGCAGAAAGCCTCCCGTCAGCAGGCTGAAGACGTCTCTTTGTCTGCCGAAGAGACGGACATTGTCCGCCTGTCCAAAAAAGACCCTGAGGGCACAGATTGTGACTTTCTGTCTCTGGTACTTTCTGTTTTTTTGGGACGCAGATGGCAATTTGGAAGCTGGAGATAATCTTTTCTCTGTCTGTTTTCGCCCGTCTTGGTCTTCCTGCCCGTGCTGATGCTGCGCGAGAACAGTCCTCCTACATGGAGCTGAGCGGTAAACAGGCACATTTATTACACAACTGTGATTTATTAATACTTCCACAGTTGAGTTCATTTAGCTTTTTAGCTTAGTTTGTCCAACGATGCCACAAAGCTGGTTCTCTTGAATGATTAGGAAGCTCCCATGATGCTCAGCTCTCTAGCTCCCACCTAAAGCCTCTGAGTCATCGGGCTTGTTGTGTCAGGTTTTTGTTTTTTTTTTATCGTTGGAGGCTACGGTTTATTCCCTGTTTTTAATCGCATGGACTGTACAGACTTGTCGCTGAGCACCATTAACATTCATATATCTGTACATCTGTTCGTGGTTTTACACCGCGGAGGTGTAAATAAACCTGCGTACATGTGTGCCTGGCGTTACCACGGCGTTTAGTCAGCAGAAACAACGCCCTGTCCCGGCCGGGGAGGTTAACCGTATCTCCTAAAAGAAAAAGTGGAAAAGGGAGGGTGCTGCTCCTCCTCTGAACTTTCCAGACATTTGGGAGATCGGTGCGGCAGATCGGCGTCCACATGTGTGAAACTGCGGCTCTACGTAATTAGCGGGCCGAGAAAACGCCGGAAGAACCGGGGCCAAGTCACGGTCAAACACTGTAATTGCTCCTGCGTGGAGGACAGTATTTACGTGGAGATGAGCAGCAGGAGGTGGAGGTGCTGGTCTGGGACCAGCGCGTCACATTAACCAGCAACATTTTATCCAAAATAACCAGCTTTGTTCAGACGAGGAACAGATTTAAGTCCAGACAGCTCCTAGTCGGTGTTGTTTTAAACAGAAGCCAAGTTGAGGCTTTTTTGAAAGTACAAGCAAAGTAAGATTGATAATTGTAACTTCAAGTGAAAGCGGTTGATATGATTGAAGAGCTTGTGGAATTTTCCCGCCCAGTTTTGTTCAACAAGACAGAGTAAGCGCTTCAGAAAACGATCTTCCCGTGTCGGGTCAAGTTGCTGCAGCGCAGCGTATTTAGGCAGAAGCTCCCACATCTGCAGGTTTGCACACATCTGTGCAGTAGTCACAGTGTGTCCGACACCCTCGATGGAGATGCAGACGAGCTGTCTGATAAAAATGTGACGAGTGACGCTGGCCTGTTGACGGGGAAAAAGCACAGATTGATGAGGAAAGCAAAACAATGGACCAGAGGGAGGGAAAGGATCCTCCCTGCTACATGCAAGTCCCAACAGCCCCTCCCTAGCTGGGACGAGAACGCTTCATACCTCACTGGTTCATACTACTGGTGTATACTTAAACCTGAGACATGGATGCTGAGGAATTCCCCAGCAGTGTTGGCTCAACATGCCGTGAAGAGTTTCCTGCTCAGGTCCATATCACTCTTCCTTCTGCTCTGTTATCTAATGGCTTTGATGACCTTTGCCCTCCCCTCTGGTTCCTCTCTTAATGTGTCCGCGTGTCACGGCATGCAAAGCAAAGACTAGAAGTTACAGCAGTGGAAAAATGAAAGCGTTTACTTTTTCTTCCTTCCTTCCTTCCCAGCTTTGTTCTCGGAGAAGGTGAGGAACATGTCGCCCGATGAGATAAGGATCCCGCCTGAACCTCCGGGGCGCTGCTCGAGCCAACTGCAGGTACCTGGTCCCAGTGAACCTTCATTTAATCATCTGACTCTGTCAAGAAATGCAACATAAAACCAGTAAACCGCCACTATCAGCAGGTTTAATATCACAACCAGTACCACAGCTGCGTCTGATCCTCCGACCAGACACTTGTGGGTGCGGTGAGCCGGGATTGCTTTATGAGCGACGTTTATGAGCTGAATAAGAGCTCTCCAGGCTCTAAAATTAGTCCTGTGAAAAGATTGTCATAGACTAGATAGAAAGGGCTTTAATGATCACACACGGTTTCAAAAGCAGATAAAGTGTCGTGAGAACTTCTGTGAGGATTTAGAGTCAGACGTCCGAGATCAAGACTTTAGTTTGAAGTGTTGAGGGCTGAAAGCTTCCCCGTCCCTGCAGAAGTCATGTTGGATCTTTCCTTTATGTGAAATGACGGGTTTAGCTGTTGTAGTCATTCCCTGTGGGGTTAGAAATAAGTTTTGGTTGCTACGTAGATGATACCCCTGTAATTATGCAGAACAGCGTCATCTCCAGCTCAGCATCAACAGGAACTGCTCTCCTGCTCCACTGCTGTGCGTTGGGTTTTTGTTTTGAGCTGCTAAGGCAGGTCAGGACACACAGCTGACTTGGTAAGTGTGCAGCTCAGCAGTATGGCCCACGGGCCGACACTCCCACATCTGTTAAGATGAACAAGTGATGATTCAACTTCACCAGAACAACCTTGATCTCCCTGCCCTCAGGTGACACCGGCAGGAGTTCTTCTATAAGAATTCAGCTGAACCGTATTTCACGATGAACTGACATTTTGCCGTCATATCACCGTACCTGGGCTGTATCCGCTCTGTGAACCGTCTCACAGTCCCGCCCCGACGTTTGGATTAAAATAAACGCTTCGATGCCGGTTTACGGAGCTCAGGTTGAATCTCAGATGAGTCTAATAAAACACTGAAGTGGGAGATTTTCCATTTCCGATAATGACCTCAGGTCGCGGTGGTGAAGGTGCGACGCCATATCGACACCGCAAAACCACGTGTGGAGGAGGAAAGACGCATCCACATGTCTAGTTTAAACACAGGACACTGCTCTTTAGAGCTGAGCGATTTTATCAATTCTGCAATATATATCGATATTTTATTTCCCCAGAGAGGAGAGTATCGATATTCTAAGCTTCTTTCAAAACCTCCGTGCCCCACCTTTAAAAGCTGGCAAGCAACAATTTGCACTGTTTAAATAAATTAAACTATTCTTTTCAACACATCTTTTATTCATTTTGTCCAGCATTTGCAAGCTGCCTGTCAGCCATATAATGTGTAATTGATGCTTTCAGTTCAATTAATTCAAACAAAGTCATTGGAACACTCACAAGATGTCACCAAAATCACTTTGTCCCTTTAAAATCTTTCAGAAAATGATGTAAATGTATTGTAAGATGAATATACGATATATATTGTATTGTGAGCCGAATATCGTGTATTGTATCATATCTCTCCTCGCTGGGGAAAGGGTGGTGAAAATGATGGAGGTAGACGAGCTAATATCTCAGTGTTTGTTGATAAACTTTGGGCTACACTTTTAAAATACATAATCCATCATTTTGTTTTGTCGAAACATTTCCTACCAAGTTAATATCCCTTTTCAAAACGTCCCTAAAACTGGAGCTAATGTATAGTAGGGGTGAGTATTGGCAAGGACCTCGCAACCAAGTATCACGATATGTATCGTGATACTTGGGTCACGATATATTGCGATATTCTACCCAGTTAATATCAAAATTAAAAGTAGAGATGAAAAATCAAGTTGCTGTATATGTTCATCAGATGATATTGATCATTCAGAGGACAAATTGAGTCAAAACTATTTGCTTCAAAACAACCTATTTATTGTTTTAGTGTTTTTGCACATTTAAGTGAATGAATGAATTTTCCTAAAAAATCGATATTAGGGGCTGAAAAATCGATACTATATCGGGCGGACGAAAATCGCGATATATCGCCAAATCGATTTTTTTCACACCCCTAATGTAGAGGGCATTGGAACTGGCTGCATGTATGTCTCGGCCTCTTCTGCCATCTTGTTTCACGTGCGTCCTCTCGTATCGCCGCTGAGACTCATCTGCCAGCTCTCTGTGGCCGAGTGGAACCTGTTTGTCAGATTTTTCTCAGAGGTATCAGAAACTTCTCATACAAAAGCCCCATTCACAGCGGCCCCTCACCTGGTCAGGACGGATCAAATGTGCAGGTTTATGTACATACCGAGAGCCTGTCACGGCCTCGGCAGCAGAAAATAGACGAGCGAGCTCGGCGCCCTGCCAGATGGAGAGCGCGGTGGAAGCTGAGTCAGAGCGGAGGTGTCCGTTTGTTTGCGTCCTGTTCACCGGTTTGTTTGTTCTGCAACAGGAGAAGATCCACAAACTGTACGAGAGGAAGCTCCATGGAGATTTTGACACGAACAGCCACATCCAGAAAAAGAAGGAATTTAGAAACCCCAGGTATGCAGCTCAGCTGGAGAACGCAACCGACACATTTCACTCTCACACTCAAACATGGGCTTTGACTTTCACAATACCAGATACAGTTCTTGGCACCTACAGACATATTTGTATTAGAAACCCAGAACCAGAGAATGTTTGAGCACGACGTGAAACGCAAATATGTTTTTGGAAAAAACAAGTGCCAATGATTGAAACATTTACTGAGACTCTTATTTATTTGCAGATGGTATAAACCCAAGATATTTATGTTCTGTCTTTTCATGCTCTTTTTTTTTTTTCTTCTTTATACCCATTTTTGCGTTTCAGACCTGCAACATGTTCCAAAAAAAAAAAAGTTATGACAGGTTGAAGGGCTTGATCAACAAATCTGGGATAAAATCATTGAAATATTTTCTATAAACCCAACGTTCCTCAAAGAAATATCAGAGGGGGTTGGCATATTTCTCCTCCTATGGTGCATATCGTCCTTTAACGTTTCAGGGACATCTGGAGGGATTTCAGTGCATAAAGGTGCAGGACGGCAGCCACAGCTGGACAGCTGCAGCACATCAAGAACTTTTAACTCGTCAGCAGCCGATAAAAGTGCACGGGCGAGATATTATTCTGGGAAAGCTTTCAAACGCTGCAGCCAGATCAGAAATGCTGCTCAGCAGTCTGTTTAAAGCGTCCAGAGCTCTGAGGCATCTGGGCCGGACCACGACCCCAACAACACTCATCCTGGAGGTCCGCTTTTCTTTATTCAGGGCCGCCGATTCATGATTCTATTGGTCGATAGGCGGTGCCGGTTTTCTTTTTCTCTCCGTAAAAGTGCATAAAGGTTTAAAAATTACAAACCACATATCAATTTGGTTAACTTTCATTAAAAAAAAAAAAAAAAAAAGTGCATTAAATAGCCTTTAAAGTTTACTGTATATACAAATGTATAAATCGTTGAGAGTAATCATGTATGTGAACAGAAACTTTTAGTTCATCAATCGTGTTTTATGGAGGCTTTTTATCATATTTTTTCCCCCCTTTTTCACTTTGTCCTTATTTTGTCGGTAAATACTTGCTTCCACTATCATTTTAAAATAACTGCATTTTTTCCCCTTCCTTTAGATCTGCAGCAGCAGCAAAGTTACCGTATAAAGTCAGTGATTACAGATGGAAACAAACCTAAAGTGGCTAAAATGAATCACTGCTGACTGCAGATCAGTCTGTCGGTTAATTATTCAGTCGTCAGCTGGTCCCAGAAAAAGCCAATAACCGGTTTGATTAATCAGTCAGCTGTTTATTTAGACGTGATCAAAGGGGAAAAAGGGATAATTAAGACTTTTATTAAGTCTAAAAGCCATGTTCTGTGATGGTCTGGGGTTATTTCAGCACCTTTGACCCCAACAGAGAACGTGTGGAAAACATGAGGACGTGTTGAAACATCTTCACGGGTTCAGAGCCAGAACATCTTGAAGGTTGTGAGAATGTTAAAATCACCAAGCTGTGATTTTTTTTTTTTTTACAGCGTCCTTACTGTCTTAGAACATGTTGCAGATCCACAGTCGTGAATGGGTGTGCACGAGAGAAAATGAAATGAGCTTGACAGGACATGAAATATCTTGTATGTAGCTGTCTTATCTAACTGTTATTCATTTATTTTCCAGTATTTACGAAAAGCTCATCCAGTTCTGTGGCATAGACGAGCTGGGAACCAACTACCCCAAAGACATGTTCGACCCCCACGGCTGGTCGGAGGACTCCTACTACGAGGCTCTCGGTAAGCCGGCTCTCTCCTTCGCCACACGTTCACTACATCTTCCTCTCCGCATTCAAACTTCAGTGTTTTGTTCTTCCAGCCAAAGCCCAGAAAGTGGAAATGGACAAACTGGAGAAGGCCAAGAAGGAGCGGACCAAGGTGAGGCGAACCGTGAAGAGGAGTGGATCAGTCTGTCAGTGGTGCTGTGTGTCTGCGTCAGGGGCAAGTCCTCACCAGCTGAGCTGCATTTCTGATCAGCGTTCTTCATCTGAAGGACGTCAGCGCTGCCAAGTTCAGCTCTTGTAACAGCAGTCGAGGCCCAGCCCAGTTCAGCTCAGTTCAGCCCAGCCCAGCCCAGCCGTGCCCGCTCAGGTTTAGGACTGTTTCTGTTTTTAAAAAAAAAAAAAAAAAAAAAAACCTCCTCGGGGGATGTTTCCCTTTAAGTCTCTGAATGTTTCTTCGCTGCTTGTGCTTTCACAATCATTTTTGAAGTCTTCGAGGCAGTTAGTGTGCGAGGCCAGTAACGGTGTGAAGATGTGCTTGTGTTGTTGAAGGCTGTGATGCCAGCGGCATCATCATCTTCATTCTAACACAAGTTTAAAACTGTACCTGAATGAGAAAAAATAAATCCTTTCAGGCTACCAGGATACAGTAGAGTGGAAAATAGAGCTGAGCAATTTTATCAATTCTGCGATGTATATCGATATTTTATTTCCCCAGAGAGTATCGCTTTTTCAACCGCGGGTATCGATATTCTAAGCTTCTTTTAAAACACCCTTGTCCCGCAGGGGCATTAAGTCCTCCAGCTACTCTGCTCAGATGGGTGCAATTTTATGGTGGCCTTAAATGTTGCTCCCATGGACTTGAATTATTGGCTTCTATGGTTCGTTTTTACTGAACCTAGTGGCTAGAATGGCTAGTAGTTACTTCATATGTTCAGTATCAAGCCAAAAAAGCTGCCAAAGAAGGACACTTGTACTTTAACTCTCCATTGTGCCCTTACCTTTAAAAGCTTTAAAGCAACAATTTGCACTGTTTAAATAAATGAAACTATTTTTCTCAACACATTTTTTATTCATTTTGTCCAACATTTGCAAGCTGCCTGTCAGCCATATAATGTATAATTGATGCTTTCTGTTCAATTAATTCAAAAAAAAGTTATTGGAACACTCACAAGATGTCACCAGAATCACTTTGTCCCTTTAAAATCTTTCAGAAAATGATGTAAATGCATCTTGAAATGAATATCGATATATATCGTATCGTGAGCTGAATATCGTGTATCGTATCATATCGCAAGATTAGTGTATCGCTACAGCTCTAGTGGAAAATAACATCCAGGACTTACTGCATGTGTGTAAATGTGCCGGTCACCATGAGACTCTTCCCAGGAATTTAACCCCTTTTCGATGTTGTGTGTCCCCCAGATCGAGTTTGTCACGGGAACCAAGAAGGGCACAAACCCCTCCAGCACGGCGGCCTCCACTTCCAGCAGCACCACCACCACCACAGCCACAGGTAAACTGCAGCCGCAGACACTTCACATGTCAGTGGGATGCTAGAATATTTGTTTTTATGCTGGAGAGGTCAGCGGCAGCAGGAACGGGTCTATAAATGGATAAAACACAGAGGGAAGTGCTGCTCAGGAAGGTTATAAAGCCCGAAGCTGTTGAGGGTTTAAGTTCTGACTCATCTCAGATTCATCCACCGTTGAAACCCACTGGGACACTGAAGAGGTTACTCTTTTAAACATGATTCAAGCACTACTGGCAGGCTGTAAAATCAGCTCTTTTAATAAATGATGACAGGATTATGAATTATTAAAAGGCTCCTCCGAGGGCTTTTGAGCTGTAATCGATTGTGATGCTGATTTCAGAGACGTTTAACGCTTTAGCAGCACAGCAGGAGACAGGAAATGTGACGATTCAGTTTAAACACCACTAAATGAGCACTAACCAGCAATCAAGACTCATATTTAAGAAGCTTTTCTGCTCTCTGAACTCGTCTCTTCAGTCCCAATTGCTGATCCAAACTGCTCACAGAGCTGCAGTTTGGATCAGGATCAGGACCTGATGACTTCTGGTGATTCTTGCGTGATGCGTCGCACGACGACTTCTATCGTTTGTTTAAAGCAGCACAGAGGACTTTTGGCCTGTAATAAAATATTTTAATACACTGTATTTGCTCAAAACACGCATAGGAACGGTAGCTTCACTCGTGAGTAGGGGTGAGTATCGGCAAGGACCTTGCAATACGGTATATATCATGATACTTGGGTCACAATATGATATTATCACGATATCGAGATATCATGATATATTGCGATATTCCACCCAGTTAATATGTAAATTAAAAGTAGAGATAAAAAATCAAGTTGCTGTATATGTTCATCAGATTGATTGATCATTCAGAGGACAAATTGAGACAAAACTATTTGCTTCAAAACAACCTATTATTAAATAGGTTGTTTTGAAATTTTTTAAATTGAAATTGAACATTGAAATTGAAAAAAATCGATATATATATTGGGGTGGCCGAAAATCGCGATATATTGCCAAATCGATTTTTTTTTTTCACACCCCTACTCGTGAAGGCATCTTTCAGGGTGATTATCTCTTTGTTCTGTTTACGTCTTATTTTCATACCTCAGAAAATCTGCAACTGGACCACTTCACGTGCGTTCGTATGTGGGTCAGCAGCCATCGCTTAATTCCGATGAGAATTTAAATGATCTCTGAAGGATTACTCTTTTTATTTGTTTTTTTTCCACCTTCACGTTGTGCTTCAGAAACATTGTCACAATTTCAAGACCTTAAAATGTCAACCCCACCATTCTTCACTTCTAGATCATCATCTGACATGTTTTCTGTGTGTAGTGATGTCTTTATGCATTTTAACCGTTATACTTGGGGTTTAAAAGGGGAAAGAAAAAAAAAAAAGAAAGAAACCTCTGAGCTCATCTCACTGACTCCAGCTCTGCTTTTTATTCCCGCCAGCAGACGCCCAGAAGAGGAAAAGCAAGTGGGACTCCGCAATCCCCGTCACCCTGGCCCAGCCCACCCTCATCACCACCACGGCGACCCTCCCGGCCGTCGTCTCCGTGACGACCACAGCCAGCGGCACCAAGACCACGGTCATCTCGGCGGTGGGCACCATCCTCAAGAAAGCGAAGCAGTGAGGGAGAGCAGCAGGTAGCGCGCCCGCTAACGCGTCGGTCACAACGAGAGACGGCGACGCCGACTGACGTGAGGTCTGGAGACCTGTGTTGGGGACGGACAGATGATGGACTGATGGACACTCTGTGTGCCACAAACGGACTAATCAAGAGACTCGACTGCCTTCCATCTCTGGGACTGAATCTGCAGCTGCATCGCACATCCAAATATTGTCTGGTGACGACACTCATACGCCCCCTTTAAAGCTGATGCATGCAGATCTGTGTCAGAAAACATGTTTTTCCAATCTTTCTTTCTTTCTTTTTTTTAATATATTGGCAACACCTGCGGATTTAAAAGAAACATGCTGGTAGAAATGTCTGAAAATAAGTTTATTTTTGCATCCGTACCTCTGCTACAATGTTGTCATGCCTCTAGCAGTTTAATGTCATAGTTGAACATGTGGATACATTTTTCAATGTTCTTTACTTTCCTTTGTGGTTCAGTGAACGACTCTGAGGTAAGATAAGGTGTTTTTTATTTTTACATTTGTACATTTGTACATATGTATTGATGGGAAACTGAATAAATGGATCAGATATTGCCTTTTCAGTTGGATTTGTCTTTTTTTTGCAATCACTACTTCATCATGAAGGTGAGGTCCTCTGCTCATGCGGTCAGATTCCAGTTGGTGTGAAGTTTTGTTTTAAACCCAGATGAGACAGTTGTTTGTTTTCTCACCTGCATCATTCACGAGCTCCGCTCTGAAACTGGTCTGAAGGATCTCGGGCTTCACTCTCAAGGACAGAACCGGCTGGAGTTGATGCTGTTTTACCTTCTCAAACTTTAAATCTGGCTTTTATCAAAGGGAACGGTAGGGTAGAGGTGACCACATTAGAGGGCAAAAGTAAAGAAATGGCCACTTCCTTGTTATAGCCGCCATTAGATATTTACAGTCATGGAAAAAATGATTAGACCACCTTGTTTTCTTCAGTTTCTTGTTCATTTTAATGCGGTACAACTGAAGGTACATTTGTTTGGACAAACATAACGATAACCACAAAGATTGCTCATAAGAGTTTTATTTAAGAGCTGATATCTTACCATTTTCCATGGTTTTCTTGATTATAACCTAATCACTTAAGTTTTTTTCATCAGTAGCTTCGCGTCGAACTGCCAAAAACACTGCTTTTATGCATTCAGTTTTTCTTTTCTGTCTGTTTTAGTCACATGATGACGTTTAGTGGTACCAGGTATTAAAATGAACAAGAAAGTGAAGAAAAAATGGTGGTCTAATAATTTTTTCCATGACTGTGTCTGCTATTGCAGACACAATTTTCGGACAATCCCAAAATAAGTGATAATGGTTTGCTAAATCACTCTCCAGGTGTCTCTTCTGAGCAGGTGTTATAAAAAAAATTTCATGAGGTTTTTCATCCAAATTCTCCCCAACTATGTGAATTTGTTTTCCACTGCAACTTGCAAATATCTTCCCATCCTTCCTCAGATATGACCAGATTTCCCTCTCTTTCCCATCTGCGTTTAACGTGTAGGGTGTTGAATTTTGAAGAGTCTTGGAAACTTTTGTATAGTCTAGATATTAGTTTCTTTCCACTCCCAGATTTGTAAATTGAGACAAAAATTCCCAGAATATCACTGGTCAAATCCGCTGTCAGAATTGTCTTTAGTCCATCCCTGAAAAAATCCTGCCTCTAAACCATATTCCCTCTTGAGGCCTCTTTCCATCCGTATTTTAAATGTACCATCTGTCCTATTTGGAATAAAATCCATATCATACATGCACCAACTCAGTATATTTTCTGTGCTATTTAAATTGTATTTTCTAACTACTTTGTGCCATGTTTTTAATGTTTTTTTTATCCAAGGGTTATTTGTATTTGTAAGATTACCTTCGGGTCTCGAGTATGCCACATTTCATTCTCAAAGGCAACTTAACGTGCACGAATATAATAGAGCACACGTGTCAAACACAAGGCCCGCGGGTCAAATGTGGCCCTCGAGAGCTTGGGCATTATTGGATACAATTTTAAACCAATATCTTAAGAATTAAAATAAGTTTACACCGCTTTAAAGCGCATATTGAAAATAAACTATATCTCCCATCATGCATTTCATCATTACCCACAACATTAACGGTAGCTATGAGCATAAGAAAAACTTATAAACTAGCCCCAACATGTCCAAGAAAAGAAAAATTAATGCACAAGGAAGACGGTTTCATGAACGACGGGAAAACAATTACAAGTTTGTATCTCAAGGTGAAACAACAGTATGTCTTTTGTGTTATGAGGCAGGTGTCAGTCGTGAAAGAGTTTAATTTACGTCGGCATTTTGACAGCAAACACGGAGCTAAGTATGCTAACGTTAGCCTGCCGCTTCCGCTTCTGAAACCAAGGTAATGGGTACCACAAACTCGGAGTTTAATATAATAATGACTTAAATACTTGAAACTTGAATACATAATAAATACAGAAACCGTTATTTAACATTATAATAAGGTGTAGTTTAATTTATTTTGATTTTCATTGCATTTTGTTACATTCATGCTGTCAATCAGCAATCATGATGCTGATGTGGCCCTCAGTGAAAATGAGTCTGACACCCCTGAAATAGAGGAAGTTAAATTTATTGTGGTGTCTTACTTTTTGGTTTATTTTTAAGGTGGGTGCAGGTTTTTGTTTGTTTTTTTTTTTTTTTTTTTTTTTGGCCTACATAGGGTATTTTGGTGGATTGGAATCACATCTAAAACTATCTCCGTGTGTGATTGAAACATTTTTTTCTATCAGGTGTTTGGCTTTTCTGACTGTCCACAGGTCCATCTAGATATGATCTGGAAACCTTGGTAGGATCTGGACTGGCAGGCTGAACATGGCCTTGAATTACTAAACTCAAGATCAAACATGTGCAACGATTCATACGATGTCTCAGTCGTTGGTTCTCAGTGATGATGTCTTACCAAAGTTGGATGATGGTCATCAGAAAACCACTTCACATACTGGATTTGGTGAGCTGCTGATTATTTGTTTTCTTTCCTTTTTTTGTAACTGCTTTATTAGAATTCCAGGGATGAATTAACCAGTTTTTTTTTTTTAACAATTTGTAGCTGCTTAGAGGAGTGAAGGTGCTCGAACACCTCACAGATCTGTGACCAGTGCCCCCCCCCCGACCCCCCAGGCTTTAGTCACGTCAATGACAGCCGCTTGAATCATGCCTGCTTCTGGTCGTAGCTGGAGTCACGCTGCAACAGTAGTCATGGATTAGTTTCAACTCATGTTCGTGTTCTGCTTGGACCTCAACATGTTTTTGCAGAGCCTGGAATGCAGTGCTGGCACAAAAAAAAAAAAAAAAAAAAAACAACTCAAAACTGCACGCACCACCAGACATCAGTCTGGTATGTTCTGCTCAGGTGGAGGAGTTCTCTTGGTTCCCATGGACCCTCGTCACAAAGTATCCACCGCTCAAAAATGTTTGACTAGTCAAGGACGACCCATAATGAGATTACTGACAACTGCATATATCAAACATAATTAACATAAAATTGCATACATTCATAAATATATATATGTAAAGCTAAATCTGTCAGGAAAAACTCCAAATAATTAACTTAAATGTGGTGTATTTTTTTTCTCACATAAGCAAAGTTTTAGTCGACACTTTTCTTCATAAAACCATTTTAAAGATGCAAAGGGGCCGTGAAGTCGGGCAGATCTACGTTTCTGGGGAATGATTCACCTTCAGGAAACTCATCGCTGCAGGTGAAGACGCGCAGCCGCAGAGCTCGAGCGTGCACGAGAGCCCGCGAGCCCACACCCAAACTGGCCCCAACTGTCTCTGATCCACGTGTTGTCGTCATAGCTGATTTGAAAGCAAAAGTGTTTACACAAGACTTTAAAGATGTACAAGAAAAAAGAAGAAAAAAACCCCATTGAGGATTATTTACCTCTGGACGGCTCTTGTAGCCTTAAGGGCTGTGTATACTCTCGCAGCAATGTGTCCAAGTTAATTTTGATTTATGCCCAATTTTGAAGCGTGGTCTCTGCTATGTTATTCTACGCCACAACGCAAGAGCGACAATCACGAACTAGCTAAACTTACTAAACTTATCTCTTGCATTTTTCCACTTCCTCACCGTCTCGGCCGTATCCAGACCCACATTCATCGCTATCTCCCTCCATGAATTACTAGAATATGTGCTGTCTTTGTAGTGTGGAGAACCAGAATCGTACAGATGTGGGTACTTCCTCATTTCTTCTGTGACGCGGATGTAGAATTGACCAATCAGAGGCCTCCTTTCTCTCCTCTCTGCGGCACTGTCTGGGGTCACCTACAATTTTGGGGAGGTGCACCAGTGTTGCCAGGTGGGAAATGTAGGATTATCATACCAGAGACTCAAAATTATTGTATTTTGAGGGAATTATCATACATCTGTCATAACCAAAATAACAAACCCAATGATGCGCTATAGTCAAATTTAATCACTCTAGTGATAAATTGCGGGCGAAGCTGACCATTCAGCCCATTTAGCCTATCATGCTAGTTGTTCTGAGATAAACATTCATATCTCACGCTCAGCAAAGCACGATTGGCTATCGTACATTTGGCCTTTTTTTGGATTATTGATTGTACATCATTCAGAGGGCCAAAGTATTGTACAAATACAATAATTATCGTACACCTGGCAATGCTGAGGTGCACCAAAGTGTCTGTGTAGGGTGGGGGGTTGGGGGGCATCTCTGCGTTATCTGCGTCACACACGCAGACGACCTGATTTCTGAGCATAAATCAGGCTTTAGAGAAATTTGCCCTCCTGCCTCATAGAAGCTAGCATTAAAAAAAAACAACTCACCGTGGTTTAAATTTTCCTGTATGTTGATTATTTTTACTCTGCGGTCGCGACTGTCGCACCAAAGTGTGCAGCAGAGTCTTACACTGCTCAGAGCGGCAAAGAAATCTTATCAGGAGCTGCAGTTTCCTTTTAAATGACTACAGTTGGAACCAAAGTTTTGGTGAATTTTCAGTCTGAGTCAGATGGAACGTTGCGCCTCACGTCACCATGCCAACCTCAGCTGCTCCTCAGTTATCTGGTCTATTTAGATGCAGGGAGACCAGGGAGACCAGGGACAGGTAGGGAGGGGCAGGGACGAGCAGGGAGACCAGGGACAGGTAGGGAGGGGCAGGGACGAGCAGGGAGACCAGGGACGGTCAGCAGCAATCCCAGCATGTCTCTCAACTGTTTTAGTTATCACACTTTCCTCTTAATTTAAACAGCCTGTCATTGCATATTAATCAATACACTAATAAATTTTACATTCTCTTTATCGCCCAGTTTAAAGTTTTCTTGTGCTCGGTCATAAAAGCTTAAAATCACTGGGACGAGCTAAATGCTGTTCCCCTCTAGAGTCCCACTGACCTTTTGCAGAAGTTTCTATCGTTCTCGTCTGAGCCGTCTGAGCTGAGCTGCTTTGGTCTGCAGCAGACTTCATGTGGGGGAGAAAAGCTCCCAGATTATTAAGGAGTGAATGAAGTCAGTGATCCAAAAAAAAAGTGCCGCTTTTGTCATGTAAATGGGCCGAGAGGTGGGCGCAGACCGGCCACGGCCTGGACTGTGGAAGGGGGGGACATTCCTGTGGGGGATTGCTCTCTGAAACCGAAGGCTTAAGGTGCTCTCTTGTTTGTTTGTTTCTTTTCCCTCCCCTTTTTGGATTGTTCTGGCGTCCCGACGGGCTCCGTGCACAGCTCCGTGCACAGCTCCAGCCCAACTGCTTATTCAACGTGAGTAATGTCTCAGGTTGAAACCGGCACACACAGAGCTGACTTGTGCTCACAGGATTCACACTCATGTTGTCCACTGAAGACTAGGGGTGAGTATTGGCAAGGACCTCGCAATACGATATGTATCATGATACTTGGGTCACGATACGATACTATCACAATATTGCGATATGTTGCGATATTCTACCCAGTTAATATCAAAATTAAAAGTAGAGATGAAAAATCAAGTTGTTGTACAGTGATCCCTCATCAATTTGCGCTTTAAGTTCTGCGGTTTTAGTTATTCGCGTATTTTTCAGAAATACATAATATTTAAAAAAAAATCAATAAAAAATTGCGGAAACATCACAGGATGTTGTGTGCGTTCTCTCACTGCAAAGAAATGTTGTGAGTCAGCCTGGCCCCTTTAAGAAGGTGGCCTTATGGGTAATGGTGTGGCCTTATGGGTAATGTAGTGTGTGTGTCGTGGGACGGCAGAACGAAAACGGGGTTAGATGAAAAGTGTAGTGAGCATCAACAGCAGCCCAGCGTGTATAGATTTACATTCTCTGTTAACCGACAGGAGCCCAACAATACAACCTGTGTGATGTTACAAGTTCCTGCAGTGCCAGAATAAAGTTCCCGTTCCATGCAGAGAAAACCAGACTGTTTCTTTTGTTGTTAGCGTGTTAGCCGCAAATTACGAGCCAAAAATAGCACAATACCAGCAGTTTCTTTACTACAGTTCAGAGACCAGAGGCTGTGAAGGTAACAGAAAGACCACAGTTGAGCCTTTTGCGGTTTTTAAACATATTTTAAACACATTATTTAAGCTCAGGGGGCTCCGGCTCCAGTTTGCGGATTTTGATTTTAGCCGGGGGGCGCCGGTCCCCATTAACTGTGAAAAATAAGGGATCACTGTATATGTTCAACAGATGATCATTCAGAGGACACATTGAGTCAAAAGTATTTGCTTCAAAACAACCTATTTATTGTTTATTATTACTGTTTTTGCACATTTTGAATTTTCCTAAGGAAATCAATATTGTATTGGGCGGCCAAATATCACGATATATTGCCAACTCGATTTTTTTTTTACACTTCTACACAGATAAAAACACTACAGCTAAGGAAAAAGGTACCCAAAACAAGTGAAAAAATCTGTCCATGCAGCAACATAATTTCACTCGGTAAGATTTCTTAAATTAAGATTGTAGGAACACTTGTTTCTAGATTTAAGAAAGGTATAGTTTGTTAATGAATCTTAAAACAAGATTTATTTTGATGAGGAGAGATGAGGAGGAGGAAAAAAAAACGTAATACATCTTATTTTAAGTGTTAATTGTCTCATTTTAGGATTCCCTGCCTGTTTGAGACAAAAAAGTAAAGTTTTACTTGATATAAGATTATACTGAGACTTAAAATAATAAAGTAATTATTAAAACAAGAAAAAAATATCTAACGCTTCTAAATGTAAGGTTTTTTTTCTTGTTAAGAACCAAATAATTTGCAGTGTGGTGAAGACATGAAGCTTCTCCTTTTATTCTTACAGGAAAAGCAGTTGCGTCAACCCCTGTGCACGTTTTTAGTGAATCAGTCAGGAGTCGTTCCTAACGTCAAACGCTCAAACATAAACCCCTGTTGAAATCAGAACAGAGATGTGGCCCGACCACGCTCGCCCGGCCCCTCCTCCGGCGTGTGACAGGGTTGTTTAGACGGGCCATGCTGCCCGAGCGTCAGCCAAGATCTGCAGACGGGAGGGAGGAGTTGTTTCTAAAGACGTTTTGTTCCCCTGCAGAGAGTCGTCCATTGTGTGGAAGCAGATCCAGTTGCTGGGAGCCCGACTTCCCAGTGCGGTATGTCCAGTAAAGACGAGCAGAGCTGCTCCGCCCTCCGCGTCGTTCAAAGTGCAACCTGCAGGTTCAGTTAGAGTAAATTCAAGCCGATTATTCTTTATTAAAATCTGCAAAGTGAAATGAAGTTGATTCTGTGATATATATCGATATTTTTTCCCCCAGAGAGTATCGATTTTTCGGCCGCGGATATCGATATTCTAAGCTTCTTTCAAAACCCCCATGTCCCACCTTTAAAAGCTTGCAAGCAACAATTTGCACTGTTTAAATAAATGAAACTATTTTTCTCAACAAATCTTTCATTCATTTTGTCCAGCATTTGCAAGCTGCCTGTCAGCCATATAATGTGTAAGTCAGCCGTTTACCAAACTTCACAATACCAAGGCCCAGTTTGAAATGTGAAAAATCTCTGCAGCCCATCCAAACCTTTAAACACCACTTTGATCAACATACAAGACTAAAAGCTACATTCCAATATTAATATAAGGGGTCAACAAATAAGGTCACACTTGTTAAGATGACAGTAGAATAACACTAAATTGGTTTGCTTTATTATCTCTAAATATTTTTCAAATCATGTAATAAATATTTTAGAGTAATACACATTTGTTTATTTTTCTCTCACGGCCCACCTGCAGTACTGCGACGGTCCACCAGGAGGCCGCGGCCCACACTTTGGGAATCACTGGTGTAATTGATGCTTTCAGTTTAATTATTTCAAACAGTCATTGGAACACTCACAAGATGTCACCAAAATCACTTTGTCCCTTTAAAATCTTTCAGAAAATGATGTAAATGTATCGTAAGATGAATATTGATATATATCATATTGTGAGCCGAATATCGTGTATTGTATCGTATCGCGAGATTAGTGTATCGCTACAGCCCTACTAAAGAGAAAATATTTAAAAAAAAAAATGTAGATGACTAAATTGGATCGCAAATTAATAATGACAATTGTTTAATTCATAAAGTATATTCTTATTGGATCGTGTCACTTATCTGATGAAAGGCGGTGCCGGCTACCTGGCTGGGTCCTCGGTCCACCGTCGACCCAGGTCCGGCCCTGTTTGTCTGTCCTTCTGCAGGTTTTATGGGATGATGTACTGGATTGAGATTTCGTTGTGCTGAGACGATAAAAGGCATCTCGACTCAAAATAAGTAAATGACCAACAACGATCAGAGTAAACACTGAGTTGTAAGATCAAATGTACCGGGCCGGGCTCCTCCTGCAGTGTTCACAGGTTCTAACCCTGAGACGGTGGACAGTTACACGTTCAGATAAACGAGGGCGAGCAAGGTCATTGAGAGCTTTAGCACCATCAAATCTTTCAAATCACAACCATCTGCTGTCACCTCTGGTGTGCCCCAGGGCTCGGTCCTGGGGCCCCTCCTTTTCATCATCTACCTTCTTCCCCTTGGCCATATTTTCCATAAATATAACATAAATTTCCACTGCTATGCGGTACCACCATGGGGGAGCAGGGCCTTCAGCTGTTCTGCTCCCCAGCTCTGGAACTTACTTCCACCAGGAATAAGAAATTTGAACTCACTCCCTCTGTTCAAATCCTCACTCAAAACTCATCTGTTTAAATCGGCTTTTTCACTGTCCTAACCATTTCGCTTTCAAATTTGAACTCATCTCCTCTAGGCCTGTTTTTTATATATATTTGTTGTGTTTTTTGGTTTTAACTAATACTGTGTATGGTGACCTTGAGTGACAGAAAGGCGCCTTTATATAAAATGTATTACTATTATTATTATTATCAGCTATAACTGTATTTGTAACTATTTCATTACTGTTTTAAACACACAGAGGAACACCAAGCTCCTGATGGAGGTTGCATCGCTTGTATGACCCAGTTAAAGATCGGTCTTTGACATCTTCTCTTGGCGTCATTGCTTTCGTGGAGTCTCTGCCACGATCTCCGACAGACGGTTTCATCTTTTTCCCAAAAAAGCGATGCGCAAGAGACGACAAGATGAGTGTGCAGTTGCTTTGGCAGGTTTTTTATCGGTGGTGGAGCTAGACATAGCTTTCTAAAAAGATTTTTGTGCTAAAAACAAACAAAAAAAAGAGATAATCTGTGTCTCACCATTTCCATAAGGAGAGGACCTTTAAAAGCAAAAGCCCTCTCATTCAATCCTGGAGCTGTCAGTAACCACAGGTGACCCTGCAGTCTGACAACGAGGCTTCTCATCATTTTCACCCTGTTGTGAAGGGAGGAGTTGTTTCGACGTCTGTCATGGCTTCCATCATGACTTCTGTGGTTGTCCGGGAACAGTGAGAGGATCTCTAAACGTGTGGACTCTGAATTGTAAGATCCTTTCCTCACTCTAGTTAAAGCTTTTGCACACAAAGGCTCCGTTAGCTCCTTTTGTCAGAGGTTGTCGGAGCGCAACTAAACACGGTCAGCGTTAGCGTCATGGTCACGGTGCCATGTGGGCCTGTCCGTACGGGAATTCAGATGCCCTCCTTACTGGCACCCCCCACCTTCAAGAAAGATTTGTTGGGAGTCACGACGACGATCCTGAATGCTTGCAGGGTAGAAAATGTACCCGCGAGTGAGAAAAAGATTGAGTAAACATGAGTCACGAAGCAGTCGTCTCCCACAGCCTGGAGGCACCGTTCTGCTCTACCTGCCACTCCCCACGGGTTGGGAGGAGGCCGCTGAGGGAGGGGCCTGACTCCAGAGTCTCTCAAGCCCACACAGGTGAGCTCCTGTTGGAATGTGAAGGGGGGGGGGGGTTGACACACAGAGGTGTGGAGCTTTTATCTCCCAACAGGGTGGGGAGGAGAGAGAGAGGTACAGCGGAAGGGAGTTGACTCTCTCCATCATAACGACTCACCTGGAAAGGGAACGTTATGTGTGTGTGTGAGCGTGTGTGCATGTGCATGCGCACGAGGTGAAGGAGGGATCAAGTCCCAGCGCTCCCAGTCATATGCACTCAGTTGCTCTGAGTCTCACTGGGTCTCATATCTCTCCCGCAGCAGACACTTCAACGGTGTTGCTCTCTTTTCAACCGAGCAGCAGAGTTTAAGGGCAAGCAAGTCAATATTTGACCAGACGGCAGCACGAAGGGGGGGAAGAAAAAAACAAGAGACGAAAGAGGGAAAACTGGGAGTCCTTCTGTCTCTTTCAGCAGGGACTTTGAACTTGGACACGGAGGAGGGGAGAAAACAAAAAAAAAATCCCTCTTTTTTTTTTTTGTTTCCCTAAAACAGGTGGATACCAAGCAAGGAACAGGAAATAGCTTTTGTTTCTTCACCGCTGGACTTTTGGACTTGGACTGGGCGCGAGCACACTGAGAGGTCTGTCTGATCGCTAATCTCTGCATCTGCTCATAAATCTAGCAGTGGCTCCATTGTTCCTCTGAAGTTTCCTCAAGATGACTGGTTGTAATTTCAGTTCATATCTGTGCAACCTTTGCTCATAAACGGTAGACTTATGTAACTTCACGCTGTAGCAGATGATTTCAGGGATGATTTCAACTTAACTTTTATTAATTGTGTTGCTCTTTGGAGTGAAATCAGACCCGTTACAGGAACAGCACAGGTGAAATAATCCGGATCTGTGTCGACCTGCTGTTTTAGTTAAATTTTTTTTTTCTTTTTTTTAAAGGAGGAATGCTTAGATATCTGAACAGGCAGGTGTTTTTGATTTGTTGTCGAACATCAGGCCTGTTACAAAAGGAGACCCCCACCTTCCCTGTTGGTGATGACGTCACGGCGGGGTCGGGCCCACGCCCAGTGGTGGTATGTTTACCTGGCGGGCATGTCGTTGTCTGTGCAGAAACAACTGCAGCTATGAACTCACGGAGAGGTCGTCTACTTTGGCGCTCCAAAAAAAAAAAAAAAAAAAGAAAGAAAAGCAGAATGAAGGGCTGGAGGCTGTAATTTGAGTCTCCTAGTTTGGTGTCAAAACCACCTGTGTGTGTGTTTGATTGTGTCACAGCCAAATAAAAAAAGTACCTAATTTTTTTCCCTCCTCCTCTCCTGATGAAGTTGGTTTGTTTCTGGTCGGTGACTCACGCGACACCCCCCACCCCCCCAAGCTCGGGCTCACAGAGCGGCGCTGAGGTGCGTCTTTCCCAGGTCGTGTTTTTAACTCGGACAGGTCCGTTTTCTCGCCTGAGGGAGAAATTCCTCCTCCGAGTTGTAAATCTTCAGGGCACAGATTTAGCAGCGGCCCACCGAGACAATTACAGACATTTCACGCCACACTGCGCCCTTTGTTCACTTTCCACCTCCCGGGTTTGATGGCGTTTTCATCCCTTTTTTCTGTTATCAGATGGAACTCCCTCCAAACATTCCAGCATGAAATTATCCATCGGCTTCGCTGCGCAGAGCGTTTTTTTTTCCAGGTTCCTCCCCGGATCAGTTTTTTCCTGTCGTGGTTCTTCCATCCCACGGTGCCAGTTTCCACCTGTGTGACAGACGTCCAGGTGGTGCTGCGACGTTTCAGCTGTCACTCACAGCCAGGTCACGGGAGGGAGCGTTTTTACTGCCAGTTTTCAGATATCTGATATTTTAAGGTGACTGTGCTGTAGTGGTTTGGGGTCAGTGGCCCCCCAGCTTGGAGGGTTTTTTTTTTTTTTTTTTTTGGATCGATCCCAGCTCTGCCGCGTGCCAGCACGTCCCTGAAGCGCACATTCTTTGCTGGCACTGGCAGTGCCAACCCCCAAGGCCGGATACATTTGATCGGTCGTCTCAGGAAGGGCGTGGGACGTGAAACCGATGCCAAATCGATATGAAGGACAAGGAAATGCTCTTAAAACAAGGTGCCATCAGACAGAAGCGTAATTAAACACTGACAGAGAATCTAGCTGTTGATGATATGGATACTCAGACATATTTGTCACTGGGATTATCCCTATTTGGCTCTTGATTCAGCTTTTTAAAGAAAAGAATTAAGGTGAAGTGGGTAAAATTAGTTTTTTTATTGGCAGAAGCCTCCCTGTCTGTTTTGAAACTGAGGTGTCAACTGTTCAGGTGAGGGTCAGCATCTGGGCCTGCCAGCTTTCTGTGGAGCTGAACCCAGCTCCTTTGGATTGTCAGCTGTCTGACTGATTTTCATCTCTTTAAGTCGGTGGATGTCAGTGTTGTTATATATATATTCAAAAAAAGTGAGAGTGCATGTTTCTGTTTGGGTTGCAGGAAGGAGATGGGGAGATGGAAGTCGCGTCTCTCGGCGGCGCTCTGTCTTTTAACCGTCCTGTTCGCCTGCTGTCACGCTGAAGGTGAAGACCGGAGTCATGTTTACTGAGAAATGAATGAAATAAGTCATTTATCCATTTATCATGCAACATTTCAGTCAAATCCAGAGAAGGAAAGATTAATTCTTTGTATGTAAGCAGAGAATAATTAAGATTGGCTGGCAAGGATGGATTTTTACTGGCATCTAGAATATATTTATAATGGATTTTTATTTTTTTTATGAGTTTAGTTATAATACTGACTTTATTACTCTTTTATAAATACTGTAATAATGTTAAAGTAGTGGTTAGATTTGACTTATTTGACCTGTTATGTCAGACGAGCGTCTCTGAAGCTGCGACTTCTTATCTCAAGAAGAGATAAGAAGTTTGCTGCTGTGTGACTTTTATCTGTTGTCTTCTTTCAAAACTCCATCTGGAGAGAGTCTCTCCTGCCAGAATGAATGTAGCGCTACCACAGGTATGCAGGCTATGCTTCATGGGTGTAATTCTCACTTTATTGCCTCTCTATGACCGTGACTCTTCCCGGGACTCTTTCCCTGAAACCACACTTCACCGGGCCCCAACAGTCAACTACTGCTTCGCTTCCAAGGCCAAGAGCTGCTCCGAGTGCCTGCAGGTGGGGATTGGCTGCGCCTACTGCCCCGACGAGGTGAGTTCATCTGCTAACAGACCGACTGTCAGAGCTTTACCAAAATCAGACGTTGCACTGAACTGTGCGCTGTGATCAGCATAGTGGGTGTTGGAAGATGCTTTGACAGGTTATCAGAGAAGAGAGCAGCTGTTGGAGGTCGACATCTCTGTGTCTGAAACCACCCAACGCTCGTGCACGTGCACCACGTGCATCACCACGCCATCGCAGTCTCGTGCCTTCGTCTGTTTGGTGCTTCGCTGCTTAGTTATCTCTGACAGAGTCGGGGTGTCGGCTGTTTGTGAAATATGGACGTAGATCACTTTCCCTCACAGAAAAACTAACACCCGCTGCGGTATCAAACTGTGGTTGTACAGTATCTGACTTAAAGAGGAACAAAATAATTTATCATCATAAAGTGTCAGTCTCAATTGTCTCATTAAGAACATTTGATTATTTTCAGGAACTATTTTTGAGCTCTCAGACCTGCTGCCTGCAGAGACAGAGGGCTGACTGACACTGCAAACGCATCTTCAGTGACGCTTGTCACACAAGCAAGAAATTACACATCGATATTTGTGTAAAAGTCTCATAAGTTTACCTCCCCGGTTCTGAAATGCACTACGTACTGGCTTGTATTAAACATTTATTCAGTTATTCACCTGCAGAACGGTCACTGTCGTAAAAACTGCAGGATGAAGAAAGGGTTTTGCCCGGTGATGCCAGTAACCATTAATATGTATGCAAAACAGTTAAGAAAAGGACACTGTCAGCAAGAAAACGCATCTTTAAACGGCAAATAGTTTATTTATTAGCTGCTTCTAAGTCGTTCTTCGTGGCCTACTGTTCTCACAACAGCCCACACCTGCAGCCTCTACAGCACATGTGTCAAACACAAGGCCCGCGGGCCAAATGTGGCCCGTCACTTGATTTTATGTGGCCCTCAAGAGCTTAGGCATTATTGGCTTAAATTTTAAACCAATATTTTAAGACTCAATATAAGCTTACGCCACTTTAAAGCACATATTGACAATAAACTACATCTCCCATCATGCATTTCGTTGTTACCCACAACGATAACGGCAGCTATGAGCAAGACTTTTTTTTCAGAACCGATGGACTTAAGAAAATCATTTACAAACTAACTCCCAACATGTCCAATAAAGAAAAATTGATGCACAAGGAAGACAATTTCATGAACGACGGGAAAACAATTTCAAGTTTATATCTCAAGGTGAAATAACAGTATGTCTTTTGTGTTATGAGGTGGGTGTCAGTCGTGAAAGAGTTTAATCTACGTCGGCATTTTGACAGCAAACACAGAGCTAAGTAGCTAAAAGTACCGCTTCTGAAATAAATACTCTTACAACCACAAACCCTGAGTTTAATATAATAATGACTTAAATGTTTGAAACTTGAATACATAATGAATACAGAAAACCGTTATTTTACATTATAATGAGGTGTAGTTTAATATATTTTGATTTACAATTGCATCTTGTTACATTCATGCTGTCAATCTGGCCCTGACACCCCTGGGTCTACAGCTTCGCTACAGTGAAGCTACTGGGAGAAGAGTGAAGTAGGAGGTTCCCGCAGGAATGAATGGACCTCCAGATGTATCACATGAAAGCAGAATCAGGTGAAATCTTTTCACCAGGATTTGGTTGAAGGCCGTTCAGGCAGAGCTCTCAATTTCAGTCTTGTCTGGGCGTTTTTCATGTTTCTAAACATCCAAGTCCCACCTGGGACAGACGGTTTCACTGCATAGTCAAGAAACCGAAAGCAGGAGTTTAAGCCAAATAACGCACATTTACCTCCACCCCTGACCAGACCATTGTGCAAATGTGTGCAGTTTTGTGTGATGTCTTAAAAAAATGTCCCATAATCCTCCATGGTTTGTCTGATGACAGCGCAGCACCAATGCAGAACTTACTAACTAAACTCCGTGTATTTGCAGACCTTCAGTGGACCACGCTGTGACACGTATGACAACGTCCGTGCGCGTGGCTGCGCTGCTGCAGCTATCATCACAGTTAAGAGCAGTATGGAAATCGAGAGAGTAAGTCTCCTCTCACCTCTCCTCTCGTCATTCACTCACATTGATTTGAAACAGCTGTTTCAAATCAATTCCTAACGTACTGCGCTTCCTTCTCATCCTCTGGCTCGCGCAGAGTCAAGCGATCGACACGAGCATCCAGCAGTCTCAGGTGTCGCCGCAGCAGGTGACCATGACGTTCCTGCCAGGCGAGGAGAAAATGATCAACGTGGAGGTCTTTGCTCCAACCAAAGCGCCTCTGGACCTTTATATTCTCATGGACTTCTCAAACTCCATGGCCGACGATTTGAACAACTTGAAGAGGATGGGCAACGAGCTGGGTGAGCGCACTCACGGTGCCGATGCGTTGCGATTCCTGTCACGTAAGCCGCGATGCTGATCCCGAGGCTTTTTCCCTGCAGCTCTGCTGGTGGGGAACCTGTCAAACGACTACACAATCGGATTTGGGAAGTTCGTGGACAAAGTGATCGAGCCCCAGACCGACATGAGACCGTCTAAGTAAGAGAGAGCGCCGGATAAAGTCAACCAGACGTACACATCAGCGTACTAACAATCCTCCTCCTTGTTCTCCTTTGTCCAACCTTCTTCATCTTTCCCAGACTCCGACAGCCGTGGCCTGACAGTGACCCTCCGTTCTCTTTCAAAAATGTTATCAAACTGACAAGTGATAAGGATTCCTTCATCGCAGAGCTCCAGAAGGAAAGGATATCTGGCAACCTGGATGCTCCTGAAGGAGGGTTCGATGCCATTTTGCAGGCTGCAGTGTGTGGGGTTCGTAAAAATACTACGCAAATCATTTTCTACCGCAGAATTGATTCATGACGTGATGACATGGAATACCTCGCTCTGTTGGCGCAGCAATATGCTGTCCAAGTTGCTACTAAAGTAACAAAACCTACGGATCCATGGGCTCTTAGCATTGCCAATAGGGGATCATTTTTTCGTTATCATCACGGCTTTGTTTTCTCTGCTCTGCTACTGAGCGTAAGATTTGCGGTTTTAAAGGCACTCTATGTAGTAATACCACATCTGGACACATGGCCGCAGCATAGTGCAGGAAAGGTCCCCTGGCAATAAAACATGCGTCCTGTTGGACGAAGTGATACTATGAAGCGTGCCGGACCTCCGCCATTCATTACCGCAGTATTGTCAGTGTCTGATTTATCAACACAACAGATGCATATTCTGCCGCTACATAGAGCGTCTTTAAGAATATTGTAAGTAAAAAGAAAACTACAACTTTAACAGTAACTGTGACAGCAGTCGGCACTTTTGTCCCCAATGGCTTCTGCTCAGCAAAGTTTGCATCTTCCAGCGTCTTTTTTTTCTCTGCACGTCCCTCTTCATATTCACTACACTGCAAAAACTCAAAATCTTACCAAGTGTATTTTTCTAATTTCTAGTCAAAATATCTCATCACACTTAATATAAGACAAAATCACCTAAAGAGTAACATTTCAGTGAGATATAGGAGCTTGTTTTAAGACAGTGCATCTTGAATATCTTGTTAAGTGAAATAGTCTTGTTTTGAGTCATATCTCAGATGAAACAAGTTTTTTTGACTTGACATGTCATAAGATTTTTAAGCTAATTTCAAGATCTTGTCAGGCTTATATATATTGTCTTATTTCATGAAATCTTATTAAGCGAATTTTCACTTGTTCCATTGGCAGATTTTTTTGCTTATAACAAGAAAAAATATCTTGTATTAAGTTTTTTTTTTTAACTTATTTTTTGAGTGGCCTTTTTTCCAGTGTGCTGTATCATCAGCTCCCTTCCTATTTTGCACATTTGATTCTAGGATAAGATCGGCTGGCGCAAACACAGCACGCACCTCCTGGTTTTCTCCACCGAGTCGGCCTTCCACTACGAGGCTGACGGCGCCAACGTGTTGTCGGGCATCCTGCCGCGTAACGACGAGCAGTGCCACCTGGACAGAGACAACAGATACACGGAGGCCACCAATCAGGATTACCCTTCAATCCCCACGCTTGTCCGTCTGCTGGGAAAACACAACATCATCCCCATCTTTGCGGTCACCAACCACTCCTACGAGTACTATAAGGTGAGAATGCCACGTTCGTCCTTCTCTGTAGTTATACCCTGGATTCCAAGCACCAGAATACATATATATATTTCTGTATTATATGCAGAAACTCCAGGAATATTTCCCCATCGCAGAGATCGGTCTCCTCGCAGAAGACTCGTCCAACATCCTGTTGGTCATGAAAACTGCCTTTGAGGTAAATGTTGTTGGATGTTGTGTTAAATAGCTGCAAGCAGACTTCCGTGCGCTGATCTTTTTGCATCTATCTCCTTTCAGAGCATCCGCTCTAAGATGAGCGTTCGTGCAGAGGACAGGCCGAAGGCCGTTTCAGTCCCAGTTCTTGACCATGAGCGAAAGGGTTGCAGAGTATGGCGCCTTTGACTTCAAGCCTGGAGCAATTGTAGGTGACAAAATAAAATGGGAATATCTCATATGAATACCTCTGTATAGCAATGCCACTTCTGACCACATGGGGGCATAGAGATGTGCTAAAGTTGACAAAAGAGCTTTAGACGAGACTGTGCAAATCAGTCGGGATGATCTGTCACACCTTTTAATCCCACTTTTTTTGTTGTGTCTTACACAGCGGGGGTTGACACATGTACTTTCTTGTTACGTGGTGCCCCCATGTGGTCAGATGTGGTATTTGATACATAGGGTGGCTTTAAGAAGATAAAATTGTCAGGATGATTTCTTTATGGTGGTTTTTAACACATTTTCCCAACTTAATAAAAAGAATAAAAACAGCTTAGGTGTAGTCTAAAATGGCTCTAACCTGTAAGACTGTTGAGGACGCATCCACATAATTTGGTGACGAAACGTTCCTTAAAAGGAAACCGTTATATTTCAGAGGACAGTCCTGGTGTCAATTATGGTTAAGGATATGTATGGGCATTCGGTGGCTATGGTTAGGGTCGGAAAATCTCTCCATGAAAGTCAGTGTAATCTCCTGTGAAGTGACTGAAATGTCCGTCTGCTCTACAGGGCAGGTTTAAGATGAGGCTCAAGGCCCAACGACAAATCGACGAGGAGCCTGTTTGCGAGATGGATCCAGCTGACAAAGACGGAACAATTAGAGTCAAACCGACGACCTTCAACGCTGCAGTCGACGTGAAGGCCTCGATCCTCTGTCCGACCTGCCCCTGCGAAAAGGTTCCTTCCTCGGATTTACACTAAAACACACAGAGTCAAAGTTGACGTTGCCTACAAACACAACGGTATGATAGATTCACCTTTTTTTTTGTTATTTTCTCTTTCAGAACCGTGTCTCTAATGCAGCAAGATGCCATGGAAACGGAGATTTGGTATGCGGGGCCTGCCAGTGCCACGACGGCTGGTGAGGTTTTCGATTCGCTTCTAGGAAAGATAAAAAAAAAAGACTTTCCTCATGGATTTTGACATCTCTGCGGAACAATGGGTCGCCTCTGTCCTCTGGGGGTAACGGTCTTGATTTGTCTTCACTCTCTCCTTCAGGCTGGGGGCTTTCTGTAACTGCTCAGCCAGTGCTTCAGCTTTGGACACCAACCAGTGCATAGGACCTGGCATGACGCAGCCCTGCTCAGGCCAGGGAGAGTGTATGGCGTGTGGAACGTGTGTGTGCTACAACCCGGATCAGTTTGAAGGACCCTACTGTCAGTACGACAAGACCCGGTGTCAAAGATTTGGCGGCTTCCTCTGCAATGGTACGACAAATTATAATTGTCTTGTTTGTGAAAAAGAGGGCGTGTACAAGGGGGCCTCCTCAGGTTTGCTAAACTGCTGCCAACGCAGAAGTGGCAGGATGTGCAGTTCCTCAAAAACACCACTAGGGGCTAGGTCCAAAAGCAAAAGCAAACACACTTTAAGGTTGGCTTCACGCACGTTGGTGCGCACCATTGTACCATTTTTCATGTAGTTAGGTTCACGTTCACCTGTTGTTTTCGCTCTGGCCCAAACGCCGCACCATCGGTCATGTGACCAGGCTCAACGCTGTCATTGGTCGGTAGCCGTCCTGGCAGAGCGTCATAAAGTCATGGAAAAAAATATTAGACCACCCTTGTTTTCTTCAGTTTCTTGTTCATTTTAATGCCTGGTACAACTAAAGGTACATTTGTTTGGACAAACATAACGATAACCACAAAGATTGCTCATAAGAGTTTTATTTAAGAGCTGATATCTTACCATTTTCCATGGTTTTCTTGATTATAACCTAAATCACTTAAGTTTTTACATCAATAGCTATGGCGTTGTACTGCCAAAAACACTGCTTTTATGCATTCAGTGTTTTCTTTTCTGTCTGTTTTAGTCACATGATGACGTTTAGAGCTACCAGGTATTAAAATTAACAAGAAAGTGAAGAAAAAATGGTGGTCTAATAATTTTTTCCATGACAACCGACACGAACACGAAGAACTGAAAAGTATGGCGACGCAACAGCTACGCATTGTTGACTCGAGTCGGGCATTTTTTGCCATATCATTTGTTTACGAGCTAAGCGGCTCGTAGATGAAGCGGCTGGTGGTCGCGGTGTCCAGCGGTCTACGGAAGCCTCTTGCGCTCAAACACGTACAGTTCGCTCTGTATTTGGGTCGGCCCGATGTCTGAATCTTTCGCACCTCAAACCAACCGCCCCAGAGTAAGACGACAGCCGTACAGAGACCCACTTTTCCAACTGCTGTCGGTACGGCCCGTTTTTGGTGCGCACGTGAGTGCGGTTGTTGCGTTCACACTGATCCAAGTGAACCGCACTCATGACCCAAACCCCTGTGGGTCGATTATTGCTATGTCAGTATTTTTACTGAAGCGTTATCCTTTCCTGTTTTTTTAAAGAAGAATATTATTAATTTTAATCACTTTTATCAAAATCTTGATTATCTTTATCAGTCTATGCAGACACCTCAGATACAAAACTTTTAAATCTTGCTGGTTTTTCTTGTTTTCCCAGACCGCGGCTCCTGTGTTATGGGTAAGTGCGCCTGCGCCGAGGGCTGGGAGGGCAACGCGTGCGAGTGTACCAAGAGCAACCAGACCTGTCTGGACAGCAAGGGGGTGAGCAGAACCAAAAGCTTTTGTCTTTGAACACAAGGCCATCCTGTTGTCTCACTGACTAACTGTACGTTTGTGTGTGTCAGGGTATCTGCAACGGGCTCGGTAAATGTGTCTGCGGCCGCTGTGAGTGCTCAGACTCTGGTTTTGAGTTGACTACAACCTGTGAGCCAAACTTCCAGGTGTGAACATATGAACATTGCGTGCCACACCTTTACATGTATCCAGGAGCACACGGATCCTTACGGTTGAAGCATGTCTGCTTTGTTGAGTCCTCTGACTTTCCTTTGACGTTTGTGAATCCCGTCCAGTACCAACTAGGTGTGTGTGAGACTACGAGGACCTGCGTCCAGTGCAAAGCCTGGAAGACGGGGGAGAAGAAGGACAAAGAGGAGTGCGACAAGTGCCCCTTCAAAGTTGTGATGGTGGACGAACTGAAAGAGAGTAAGCACAAGCAGCAAGAGCAAAATGGCTATGAAAGTTTTCACATTTAACATTTTCAATAGTTTCAGACACAAAAAGCGTTCATGATCAGTTACACGTGTGTGCGTGCATGTTTATTTCAGAGAAAAAAGTGCTAGATTCATGCAGTTTCCGTGACGAGGATGACGACTGTACGTACCACTACACTGTGGAAACCGAGAAAGATCCCACAATTAAAGGGTTGCTGATCGAGGTGCTCAAGGAGAAAGGTGAGCTGCAGGCTGGAAATCACATTTCACAACATGTTGATTTTTATTTTCTAAAAAAAAAAAAATCCCCTAATGTTTGAATTTTGTTCCTTCCAACTGAAAATTTTCAGGGAAATTGAATGTGCTGCATAGATATTTGAAAACATAAAAAAGTTTTTTCTCAGTCAGATTCTTGCTTTGTGGGCCGTCGCGCGGTTAAAAAAAGTTAATCTTTAACTTCAGTTGATTAACACAACGCTGTAACTTATTCTTGAGCCTCTAAAGTTAGGAAAATATTTAACTCGAGGTCTCAGTGCCGTTGAGATTGGCGGGGTCTTGTGACATCACAGACTCAACCCAGAGTAGAGTTGCCCAGCTTTCAGATCTTTTGGTTCAGCCAACTTCTCATAAATCTGAGGAGGAGCACTGACATACCTGGCATGGTAATTAAAACATTCTGATTATTGATGACTAAATAGTAGAGCTGAGCAATTTTATCGATTCTGTGATATATATCGATATTTTATCGAGTATCGATTTTTCAGCTGCGGGTATCGATATTCTAAGCTTCTTTCAAAACCCCCGTGTCCCACCTTTAAAAGCTTGCAAGCAACAATTTGCACTGTTTAAATAAATGAAACTATTTTTCTCAACAAATCTTTTATTCACTTTGTCCAGCATTTGCAAGCTGCCTGTCAGCCATATAATGTGTAATTGATGCTTTCAGTTCAATTAATTCAAACAAAGTCATTGGAACACTCACAAGATGTCACCAAAATCACTTTGTCCCTTTAAAATCTTTCGTATAATGATGTAAATGTATTGTAAGATGAATATCGATATATATCGTATCGTGAGCCGAATATCGTGTATCGTATAGTATCGCGAGATTAGTGTATCGCTACAGCCCTACTAAATAGAAAATATTAAAAAAAAATGTAGATGACTAAATTGGATCGCAAATTAATAATGACAGTTGTTTATTTTATAAAGTCTACTCTTATTGGATATTTTATTGAGCATTTAAAAAAAAAGGGAATTCAGTATTTAAAAGTGAACTCATTGTGTATCAGGTCCATTAATGCAACAAAGCTGACTGATTAAATATGTTAAATTGAGTTTTCAGTTGCTTTTGGAAACTGGAGTGTAGTGAAAAGAAAATGACGTTCCCCACCACCGTGTGGGGGGCGGAGCCAGGCGTTCACAGAAAGATCTCTTCCTGTCCGGACGATTAAAACCGCTGAATGGAAACAAAGTCCCTGAAGTTAATCTTTTGTCTGATTGTATCTCTTTCTTCCTAACCTCAACCCTGCAGACTGTCCACCTGGTAGTCTCCTCTGGTTGCTACCCCTCCTCCTCTTCCTCCTGCTGCTCTTGGCTCTTCTGCTGCTCTGCTGCTGGAAATTCTGTCCGTGCTGTGCAACCTGCTGGCAGGTACAAACGCTCCCATTCAGACCCATGTAAGCTTGAGACTTCCAAGTGACAGTTGAATTAATGGCTTCTGTTTTTTTTTTTCTTTCATTGACACAGAGCTGTCTTGCCCTGCTGCCCTGCTGTAATAAGGGTAAGATGTTTGTCACGTTGTGTGTGGCGGTGCTGGTTTCCTCCCACCTGGGACCACATGGCGTGTGAGTAACCTCCCCACTGTCGTCTCTCCAGGTCGCATGGTTGGCTTCAAGGAAGATGAGTATTTGTTCCGTAAGTCCCTGCTCACCTCTGACCATTTGGACACGCCAATGGTGAGAACCGGCCCACCCAAAGGAACCGATGTGGTCCGCTGGAAGGTCACCGACAACGTTCACCGTGGAGCCAATCACCCTCAGGCTCTGATAAAGCCAAACCCAAAAGAGACAGGTGAGTGTTAAATGCATTTCAATCTGATTAAATAAAAAAAAAAAAAAGCAGATTTGTGTAAGAATCAGCGACTGGGAGCTTCTCTTTTCTGTCATTTGTAGTCCAGTTCCCGGTCTCCCTCCGACTGAACAGACTGTTCTCTGAAAATCTGTCTCGACCCGACTCCAGAGACACCGAGCAGCTCCGCAGGGAAGTGACTGACAATGTGAGTTTGTTTTTTTCTCTTTTATGTTGGTGTGCATGTGTAAAGAAAAAAAAAAACAAAAAAAACGGTGACTGTATTAACTGAAAACCGTTTTTTTTTTTCTTCCATTCAGCTAAATGAAGTGTATACGCACATTCCCGGGGCACAGATGGTGCAGCAGACATCATTCAGGTAAGATGTGTCTGTGATGTAATCTTTGAGATGTGCACGTTCAAATTAACACGGTCTCACAAACTGTCACATGTTTGGTTTTTGCAGAACACAGAAAAACGCAGGAAAACGGTAACTCTCACTGATCCAACCCATGAGTTCATTGTCTTTTTAAGAACCTGTAGGTCATTACAGTCATGCATGTCTAACTTCACTGACCCTCCTGCGCCCCTCAGGCAGGACTACATCATCATGGACACAGTCTTACCTGCACCTCGCAGCAGCTACCCGGACATAGTCAAGCTCACTGAGAGAAATGTCCAGTCTGGAAACTTCCATGACCTCAAAGTGGTGCCGGGCTACTACACCGTGGCCTCAGACAGGGGTACGTTTCAACGGTTCTGTGCGTGTGTTGTGTTTCCTTGTGTCCACTGGCGCGAATCGTCACCGTAAATCTGCTCCTCGACTGCAGAGGCGACTGGAGCCGTCGAGTTCCAGGAGGGCGTGGAGTCCCTGGACGTCCACGTCCCACTCTTTGTCAAGGACGAAGACGACGACAAGAAGCAGCTGCTGGTGGAGGCCACGGATGTGCCTCTGGGCATTGCAGAGATCGGGAAACGTCTGGTCAACATCACCATCATCAAAGAGCACGGTGAGAAATCTTTATCGGTTCACGTACGTGAAATCCAACTTCTGTTGTGATATGTAAAGTCCTGCAAATCAAAGTAACAAACAGACTTATCGGACGTGGATGGCGTGATTTGGACCCCGCGCACTAATATCTATCTCTTCCTTGCCGTCCTCAGCTGCCAGTGTCTTCTCATTCCTTCAGCCGGCGTACACGTACAGCAGACAGGATGGAGTGGCAAACATCCCAATCAGCAGAGAGATCATCGAAGACGGACGCACACAGGTCACCTACCGTACACGAGATCTCACCGCCAAGGACAAGATGGTAAGCTGAGCACCGCGTACTTTGCATGGAGCCACTGTATGCTCACATTTCAATCAATCAACTTTTATTTTGAGAGCCCTTTACAACACACAAGGTGACCAAAGTGCTTTCCATTAAAATCCACATTAAAAACAAAACAATTTAAATTGGACTTAAGAATACAATTGAAATTGAATTAAAAATATCTCACATCATTACTGTGTAATAAAGGCCAGTCTGAATAAATAGGTTTTAAGCCTGGATTTAAAAAGGTGTATACACCACCCCAGAGTTTAGTCCTCGTTGTGGGGACTTCCAGCAAGAGCTGGTTTGAGGACCGTAAGGCCTCTAGTAGGGTTCTGAACATGCACTTTTTCACATAAATAAGGAGGGGCAAGCCCATGAAGTGCTTTAAAAACAAAGATTGACATTTTAAAATCAATTCTAAAAGAAACAGGAAGCCAGTGAAGAGCAAATAAAACTGGGGTGATGTGTTCCTGACATCAAGTGTTGGTTAAAAAGCA
Organism: Hirundichthys speculiger; assembly: GCA_018398805.1. Classification (NCBI taxonomy): domain Eukaryota; kingdom Metazoa; phylum Chordata; class Actinopteri; order Beloniformes; family Exocoetidae; genus Hirundichthys; species Hirundichthys speculiger. The sequence goes on along the minus strand of JAGFBZ010000452.1, from coordinate 267,127 downwards.
TGCAGTGGCATTCTGGACCAGCTGAAGACGGCTAAGTAATGACTTGGAGATGTCAACATATAATGCATTTCAATAATCAATTCTTGAGCTTATAAAAGCATGAATGCCTTTTTCCAAGTCTGCACGATTTAAAAATGGTTTTACTTTTGTTAAAACCCGTAACTGATAAAAACTGGCCCTGACCACGCTGTCAATTTGCTTGTCGAATTTTATGCTGCTGTCAAAAATAACTCCAAGATTCCTAACAGAAGTTTTCCCTTTAAACGATAGATCACCAGAGTGTGCTGAATCACCAGAGAAAACATACTATGTTTTATCTTCATTTGAGTGCAGAAAATTTTGCTCTAACCACATTTTAATATCTGCAATGCAGTCAGAAAGGGTTTAAAGGGAGCACAGGAAGATAAATTTGCAGGTCATCTGCATAGCAGTGAAAGGCTAGGTTGTGGCTACTATGATAGAGCCCAGAGGCAACATATAGAGTGAAAACAATAAAGGGCCCAGTATGGCGCCTTGCGGCACACCACAGAACAAAGGAGCAGCAGAGGAGGACAGGTCGGCTATCATTACTGGAAAAACTTCTGTTTGTTGACATTTCAAGATGTCCTGGGGGGGTTATTGATTGCCAGTTTATGATGACCTGTGGAAAGACGATGTTAATTCCCTCCTCTTCCTTACTGAATTTTAGGACTACGTGACCGTAGAGGGAGACCTGAGCTACGGTCCCGGTGAGACCCAGAAGACAGTCCCAGTTCGTCTGCTGGAGCTGAGTGAGAAAAATGGCTTGTTGGAGGATGCAAAGGTGAAACAGTTCGTCATGGACCTCAGTAACCCGCGCCAGGGCGCCAAGCTGGGACGTTACCCAAGAACCACGATCACCATCTCAGACCAACCAGGTGATTGGATTTGTTTGTCCTAGAATGGCTTTGAGCCATGACCCCAGCCGGAGCTTTCATAACAGTCGGCTGTTTCTTCCTTTATCCAGAACCGAGTGTGATGATGTTCAAGAAGGGCACCCAGAACTTCACCACATCAGATCCCCTCTACACCATCCCTGTGGTGCGCACTCGCAACCAAGACGTTCCCGCCACAGTGAAATGGTGCACCAAAAAGGCTCAGCGCTTCGAGCTGTCTGGCCCGCTTAAGTTTGGTCCTGGAGAGACAGAAAAAAACATTGTGATCAACCCAAAGGCCCACCCTGGACCGATTCAGCCAGAGTCCTTCCACCTGGAGCTGTTTGACCCAAGCAGCAACGCTTCTGTCGGAGACAGGAAGACCACTATCGTCAATGTCACAGAAGGAGGTAGGACGCATATGAAGAGCTTTCAGGGGACTTTGAGTGCCACAGAAACATAGAAGTAAATATTTACTTAAAAAATGCAGTTGGAAAAAAGTCACTGTATCTCCTTGATTTCTTCCAGCTCCAAGGTCTCCAGAGATATCCTCCTTGCAAAAGAAAGGCTTCATAAACCAGATGGCCACCTCCCCCGGCGGTCACCTTTTCTCCCCCGAAAATGTCAATGCCAAAGCAACTGGACCCAGAAACATCCGTCTGAACTGGGACCCATCACCTGGGAACCCGATGGGATACAAGGTACGTCACATCAAAATGTTCCCAGTAGGGCTGGGCAAGTTAACGCGTTATTATCGCATTAACTCATTCATTTATTAACGCCGACATTAATTTTATCGTGCGTTAACGCATGTTACTCACATGCTTTTATTTTGAAAAGTCTGTTACTGGCTGCTGCGGAACCGGAAAAGAATTGGCGGAAAAACATGCGGAAAAGCTTGAACAGACATGGATAACGCTAAAAATCTGTGAACTTTACAGTTCCGGTAGCAACTCAGGTAGCAATATTAACAATTCTGTTTGAAAACAAAAATTCTGGACTGCAACAAAACTTTCCCGTCATTCCTCCATGTTCCATCAGATCTGCTCCATGTGTTCACTGTCCTGCTGTTCTCTAGCTGGTTACTTCAGTGCGGCTCCACCTAGTGGCACAGATGTGTAATGACAACAGAAAGTCCAGTCCTCGATTATAAAACAAATTCAGTTCTGTGGCCCGTTTTTCATTTCGTATTTTTGATCCAAGTCTAAAATTTAAATATAAAAAGACAGGCATTTTTTTCGTTTGTTTTTTTTTTGTGTAAGATGAAAAAACGAAAAATGTAATAAAATGTCACTTTAATTTTTTAAAATTTTTGATTGACAATTGAAAATGGAAAGAATGAATGATACACGGATTGGTAAAGTTACTGAACTTTAACATGGACATTTTCATTTTAAAGTTCTCCCAGACGGAGGATTAGACAGAAACAAGGTTATTTGTAACAACTGACAAGTTGAACTCCCCGTTAAAAGTTTCTGCTGTTACCTCAGAAATTACCTGTTTTAATGTTCTGATTGTGCTGAGACACAATCATTTTGTTGGATTTTGCTAGTAGACTTTTTTTTTTTTCATAAAAACAGGATGACATTAATGCCCTGGCAGTAGCAATAAGCTTTATTTTATTTTACATTTTTTAAGGTGAGATTTACACTAAATATGTGTTACTGACAAGTGCTGATGTTAAAAGTGTTTGAACAACAAATGTTATGGCACTTTAGTTCATGTGGCAGAACATTTAAATAAAAGTGCATTTTACACTTTTCAAATCATTATTTGATTTTTTGTATACAATGCGATTAATCGTTAATAATGAAGGAAATAATGCGATTAATCGCGATTAAATTTTTTAATCGTTGCCCAGCCCTAGTTCCCAGACTTTAACTTGTATTGATGTCTGTCATTCACTTGTATCTCTCAACGTCTCTGCATTCGTTTCCTGCTGTGCTTTAGGTGAAGTATTGGATCTACGGCGACCCTGAGAAAGACGCCGAGATCTTGGATGTTAAGACTCCTCAAGCCGAGTTGACCAACTTGTACCCCTACTGCGACTATGAGATGCGAGTGTGCGCCTACAACGCGATGGGAGATGGCTACGATACCGACATCGTTTCCTGTCAAACACTGGAGGATGGTAACTACGACAAACTCATTAAAATGCAATTACTAAAACTGTTTTGCTACACTTTATTACGCTTAAACAGCGAGCTTTTCGCTGAGTTTTCCATTGAGTCACCGTTTAAGCTTCAGTAATGATCAAATCCTTATAGAAGGAAACCAGGTGAGGTGATTCTGACACATTTACTTAACCACCCGATCAAATGCAAGCCATTACGAGATCGTAGCACTGGCATGGTTCAGATGAGATGGGAATGATCTGATTGTTTTAACCCGTGTAGCTAAGTACAGACTAGAAACGGTTCCTGCTCTGTTTTCTTGCAGTGCCTGGCGAACCCGGGCGTCTGGCCTTCAACGTCATCAGTCCGACTGTCACTCAGCTCAGCTGGGCTGAGCCCGCAGAAACCAACGGCAACATCACAACCTACGAAGTCATCTACATACCCATCGATGACGACATGAGTAAGAGATCCACTGAAAAAAGCCAAAGCTCTACATTTATTTGTTTTGCGGTTATTCCATCCCGCCCTGACGCCCGTCTCTTCATGCAGAGCCGGTGGGAGCTGCTAAGAAAGTGGTCATTGACAATCCTAAGAAGCGGATGCTGTTGATAGAGAACCTCCAGATCGCCCAGACTTACCAGTACAAAGTCCGTGCCAAGAACAGCGTGGGCTGGGGCCCCTTCAGAGACGCTACCATCAACCTGGCATCACAGCCTGCCAGACCTCTGTCCAGTACGTCGATGGTGGACGCAACCGTGCTGTTCTTCTCGTCTTCCTGAAGACAGACTGATCATCCTCCGTTCTTGTCCCCAGTTCCCATCATTCCAGACGTCCCCATCGTGGACGCCGAGGCAGGGGACGAGTACGACAGCTACCTGATGTACAGCAACGATGTGATGAAGTCCCCGACGAGCTCCAAGACGCCCAGCGTCTCCGGCGATGGTGGGTACCCGAAGCCAAAACCAGCGGTTATTCGTAACGATGCAGACTTGCGCCTGTGCTCTGCTCTGACACATTTTTGGCTCTGGCAAAAGGTGCATGTGACTGGCAGATTTAGAGAGTACGCTGTCGCTGGATCCAATTATTTCAGTTCACATTCTCAGCGCAGCAGTGCATCTGGCTTGGTTCCTGTCAGCAGTGGGGTTTCTGCGTAACGTGCAGCGGTGTTGTCGCCCGTCAGAAGGCCGGGGGGGGGGGACGGACAACGTGGGGAGGTGTCGGTCAGGCTTGCGCTCCGAAATCATCCCGTTTTGAGACGGTCCTCTTTGAAAGGATTTCAGGTTTTTGTGTGAAATGCCTGAAAAGGCAGAGATTGATAATCTTCCTCGCTGGCAGCTGGAAGAGCTGTGAGGCTCAGATGTGGCATCCTTCTCACGGCTCTGCTTCTTTTCTTTTTTTTTTTTTCCAATCACTTCCATCTGGCAGGCTTTTTTACTTCAGGCAACGCCCCAGCCAGGCACCAACAAAAATCTGCTTCCAGCGCATCCCTCATATATCTCAGTAGAGATGCTTTACAGCCACTAACCGCAAGGTCTTTCTCCATTAAATCTGCTGGCACCCTCTCTTGCTTTTTTTTGTGCCGCCTTAGATTTTTTTTTTTTTAATTTTCTATTTTTATGGAAAGCAGTGCTGACGTTGCTCCTTGCCTTCGAGAAAAGCTGCGATAAAGCCGTCTTTGTAATCCCATGAATTTGTAATAGTTTTTTTTTTTTTTTTTTAATTCAATAATTTATAGTAAAGCAAACACTTCTTTTCCTGCAAATCTGTCCTTCGCCTGCTTGCTTCTCTCCTGTGATCACACAATCAAGGCTGGAAACATGTCCAGTTGGTGGGGTCAAGCCTGGATCTCCGTAAGGTGTCGTGGAAAAAGCATGTGGAGGTCATCCCCGGTCGGCACAACACAGATGAGACCCCCCACCCCAGCTACTCCCAAACAGCCTGTCCAGGTGATGACCGCTACCATCAGATCGGCAGATAGTCGAGCCGCTAGCATGCCAGATGTTGTGCACGGCCAGTCATGTTCCCAGCAAGGCAGCAAGGTCACTTTTCTGTCAGTCAGTTTTTGGGCTTCAGTACTTGTATCGGGGCCTTTTCCCGTCTGCGCTGAGAGGAGCGCTGGCATCAACTGCTCCACCTCCAGTTGATGATCGGGGCCAGGCTTTTCCGGGTGCCTCCCTCTGGCTGTTCTCTCTCCACCCCCCCCCCCTGGAGAGGTAGTGACCCGGAGGCAGCTTCGTCAGCTGTGTTTAATGTCTTTAAAATGGTTCTCCGTCAAACCTGCAGGGCAGTTTGAGCGACGACGCTTGCAGCTGCATTTGCTTTCTTTTTTCTGGTGTCCCTCTTTTGATGAGGAGAAGCTCATGGAATTATGTTGTTTTTTTTAATTTTTATTATATTATGTGATTTTTAAAGCCGCTCTATGTAGCGATAACACTTCTGGCCAAATAAGAGGATATAGATCTGCTGAACTGACATTACTGTGCTGGTAAGTGAAGACAGTCCCGCATGTCTTTTGACACCACTTTGTCCCACTAGAGGTGAGCTTCCTTGTGTAAACATGAACCTTTTTCTTCTGCGATCAGAGGTGGAATTTCTACATAGGGTGGCTTTAAATGTACTTCCTTGCATCGGTAGGTTACAGATTCTTCACAAGAGGGAGCTGTAAACCAGGGTTGGACACATTTTCCCCCACATGTAGGTTCATGTTGCTACCTATAGGCAAAAGAAAGTACAAAATATATATATATATATATTACTTATCACTTGTGCCATAAGCAGGAAGTGAGTGTTACAGCTTCAGTTTGGTCCAAGATGAGTAACATTAGAGGTGCGGTTCAAGTGACGGACGAACTTGAACTACAGCATGAGTTTACACGACACGTTGGAGGGGAAGTTCCATGCGAGATCACGACGAGGTAGATATTTATTTTGTTCTGCCATTCCTTCGGTTAAACAGAGAATCACGATCAGATCTATTGATGATACTAGATTTCTTCACTTTCTTGTAGCGACAGTTACTCAGAAGGCAAAACAAAATTGAACGGACAAAGATTGTTCCTTGAGCTGTTCAAGAATCCAGAGAGAAGAAGAGTCAAGAAAAAAACAGGCTTGGATCTTTATTCAAGTATTCAAGTCTCTTTATTGTCATTATGCAGAGAAAACAAAATTTTGCACGGCTCCTGGCAGGCACACACATAATAATACACATAAATAAAGCACTTTATTTCCAGACATGACAAAATAGAAAAGCAGCAGCTTGAACACTCACAGCCTGCAGGTGGCACAGCTGAAAAAAAGGCTATTTTCTTGCTTGTAGGTGGTAAATATTTTCTGAACATCTTTTTGCTGTTTGTGTGACCTCCATGTGGCATAAGTCGGGCCTGAGCGTGAAAGTCTCAGCAGGCCGGCACGAGACCGTCGGACGACGGCGCTTCTCGTCAACGACAGTAGTCACCGTAAAAATGAACCGGAAACTGTGTGGTGACCATCCTGGCTCTTTTTGTGGTGTTTCAAAGATTACGCGATGAACGGGAAGTGGGACCAGAACTTCCTTTTCCCAGGGGGGTCGCTGACGCGCAACATGTCGTCGTCGTCGTCTCCCATGTCGACTCTGAGCTCCAACTACAGAGAGGCAGGCGGCTCCTTCACCACAGAGACAACCACCTCCTTCATATCCGGACCAGGTAAGCTGGAAACCACAGATAGTTTCTAGACGGGGTTTTGCAAAAGTACAATAAATGTGAACGCCTCGTCTTTCGCTCTTCCCGTAGGAAACTCTCTCAGGCAGGATATGATCGGAGGAGGAGTGCACACGTCCGAGGTCATCATGAGGAAGCGTTCAGAGAACAGAGGTTACACAGATGAAAATATTCGGGACTCCATTGTGATGGGAGACATGTCCAACAAGTTCCCCAATCTGGGTACGTTCCCCTCGGAGGTCCGGCCTGAAGTCGGGGTTAATGCCTGTTCATGACGGTGCCTCAGCAAGTAGACTGTGCAAGTGCATGAAACCTGAGAGCTTGGATGTGTGTTAGCAGGGTTTGGGCTGTTGGCTGCACAGCAGGCTTTATCCATGTCGACTTTGCAGGAGCTATGCTGACTATCGCTCTGTCTCCCTCCCTCCACTTCTTGTCTTCTGTGCTCCCTACCTGCCCTCTTCTCCCTCCTGCTGTTTTCTTTCCAACGTTTTCCCCCTCTCGCTTCCTTTATCCTCCTCCTCCTCTGCGTCTGTGCTGGATGCGACGTCAGGTGGGTTCAGCTACGCTGGGATGCAGAGCAGCTCTCAGGGCCAGTTCAGCTACAACCTGTCTCAGGGCCCCAGAGCCAGGACGCAGTCGTCAGACATCAATGAAGCCTTGTATAATCTGGACAGGGTGCTCTACGGTAAGTCTGCAGCAGAGAAGCATGAAAAGCACTGGATGTGTTCGCTGGGTTGGACTCGTGACGTTACGCATCTTTGTTTTCTTCGTTGCTGCTTCACTGATTGAATGATACTTAGTCTCTGTTACGCACTCGGTGAGATGTTGATGCTGTTGTTTCGCTGCCTCGACGCAGCTGCAGACTAACTTTCTCCACAAGTATCCCTGGTGCTCATAACTGAGAACCTTAAGAGAGCCGGTATAAAGCTGAGTACAACTGAAATTAGCTTTACTGCAACACTTTTTATTTTTTCTCTTTTTTCTACTGATAATATGATCCAATAAAAGCTCATTGTCATTTCCAATGACAGTAAATCCACTTTTTTTTAAATAAAGCTTAACGAAACCCACAACTACAGTACAGTAGAGTTATAGCGATACACTAATATCGCGATACGATACACGATATTCGGCTCACGATACGATATATATATCGATATTCATCTTACAATACATTTACATCATTTTCCAAAAAATTTTAAAGGGACAAAGTGATTTTGGGGACATCTTGTTAGTGTTCCAATGACTTTGTTTGAATTAATTGAACTGAAAGCATCAATTACACATTATATGGCTGACAGGCAGCTTACAAATGCTGGAAAAAATTAATAGAAGATGTGTTGAAAAAAATTGTTTCATTTATTTAAACTGTGCAAATTGTTGCTTGCAAGCTTTTAAAGGTGGGACACGGGGGTTTTGGAAGAAGCTTAGAATATCGATACCCGTGGCTGAAAAATCAATACTCGATAAAATATCGATATATATATCGCAGAAACGATAAAATCGCTCAGCTCTACATTACTGTGCAAAAGTCTTAGGCACCTATATTCCTGTTGTTTTATCAGTTTTAATGACAAACGTATTTGTTTTGCTAGCCTTTAAGGTGCTAACAGAAAATACAAGAACTAGGCTCGCTTAAAGCCAAATGGAATTTAATTAATGTCATTGCAAATATATATATATAAGATGATCTCCTTAAAGCCACGCTATGTAGCAGTACCACCTCTAACCACATGGGGGCATATAGATCTGCTGTGTTGACAACAAACACAGAAAAATCCAGTGCCAATGTTTGGGGGGTGAGCCAGGACATCATGTAATACCACTTAGTCCCATTAGAGGTGCACTTCACTGTGTCTTATGCCAGTAGATAAAGGCGGATTTATACTTCTGCGTCAAAGCATCGTTGTAACTTTTGTGTCGTCCACAAGAAACGTGATTAGTAGATATGTCCTTGGTCTTCGTATTTCTCACCGCTACTTCTTCTCCGTTGTTTTCAAGTCAGGTAGACGATAGTTTCCTGCAATGTGTGTAGAAACGACTCATGCTCAACGTTTATCAGCGCCAGCTCACATGAAAAATAAACATTTTTTGCTCCGTTGCTTTGTCTGAGCTGTATACAGGAGGTAAACGAAAGGAAACTCAGCATTGTGAGCTACTGCAGGGCAGAAAATACCCCACACTGCCGACTAGTGGTTGAAGCTGTAATTACAGAGCGTCGTAAACTTTAACCCACGAGTGTAAACGCCAACCTACGTGCACAGCTGCTAGACTGAAGCATGAATCAGCCTTAGCACATGAACGTTCTTGTGATATGCTGCCCCCATGTGGTCAAAGGTGGTATTGTTACATAGAGTGGCTTTAAAAAGCTTTGAGGGAAAACCTCAGTAAGATAAAAAGTATTTAAATTTAGTCAGAATTAGCTGTGTTGTGATAATAAACTGGTATTGATGATGATAAAATATAATTTTTTAATTACTACTACAGTGATATAACAGTAATATGGAATTTTGACCACATTAATCACATAGTGGAAAATCCGGTCTGGACCTTTTAATTCTGCCTCCTTTCCACTTCCCCTGACCTGAGTTTAAACAAAGGCCCACCGCACCGCTCATAGGTTCCCCGCTCACACCTTTCTGTGTCGTCCATCAGACGCTCGCCTCACTCCTGGCGTCCCAGACACCCCCAGCAGACTGGTGTTTTCTGCTCTGGGACCAACCGCACTCAAAGTCAGCTGGCAGGAGCCCCACTGCGAGAAAGACATCCTGGGCTACTGCGTCGTCTACCAGCTTCTCAACGGAGGTAAATACGAAGGACCGCTGACACTTGTAAACATCTGCAAACAGCTGCATGACCCCGCAGGCGTCACTGAGTACGTAAATGATCAAAGTCTGTGAGAATTAGAAGGAGACTGGCCAGTTTTTATGGAAGTGTTGCTGCTAGAAAGCGTCTTCTGTCTAGAGAGAACATGGAAGCACATTTAAGGTTCACAAAACTGGCTTCTGGAACAATGACCTTCGGACAAATGAGACCAAAGTGTATGGAAGTATTTCTGTGCCATCTGAGTTTGCTGTTTGTATTAAACATTTAAAATAGATTTAGTAAATGATATTATTAATTTTAACACTGTACAATTAAAGTAAACAGACTCACCGCAGAACCATCACCTGAGTTTGCTGCCATGGCCGACCGGTCCGTCTTACTATCTGGGTGGGTGTCACATGACCAATGGAGCGTAACGTGATTGGCTGGACGTTGGATGAATTGAGACAGGGATCGATTGCTTCTCCCTGGTGACCCGGATGTTGAGTCTGGTTCTTTTTACACTGAATTTTTTGAGGTTGAATTTTTTTACACTGAATTTTTTGAGGTTGAATTTTTTTACACTGATTTTTTTTTTTTTAGAAATTGAATTTTTTTACACTGAATTTTTTTGAGATGTTGATGTTTTTTTTTACACTGAATTTTTTGGGGTGTTGAATTTCTTTGCGTGTTGAATTTTGAAAAACTGAATATTTTAAGACAACAATTTTTTTTAACACTGAATTTAGTTTAACAAAATAAAATTCAGAGGCAAAAAAAAATTCAGTGCTAGAAATCTGATGTTTTTTAAAATTCAAAGTCTGATTTTGATGCTGAAAAATTTCAATCTTAAAAATTCGTATTCCATCTCAGATGGCACAGAAATACTTCCATGAAAGTGGTTGTGTTTAACTTTTGCACATAACAAAGATTTACCTTTCATTTGAAACACGCTTAAAACTTCCATTTTTTAGATTTCATCAGTGAAAGCTGCTTTTCTTCATTTTCTTCTTGGTTCTGATTAACTGGACTCTCTCTACCTGCAGGTGAGACGAAGCGCATCGACGTCACAAACCCAGAAGAGAACTCTGTGATCATCCACGACCTGCTGCCCAACCACTCCTACCTGTTCAAGGTGAAGGCTCAGAGCCAGGAGGGCTGGGGTCTGGAGAGGGAGGGGGTCATCACCATCGAGTCGGCGGTGGACCCCAAGAGTCCCCTCAGCCCGATGCCAGGTGCTGATTCTGCTCGTCCTTATTTCCCGAAGGCACCGTGAAATGTTTCGTGCTCTGTCCTCACTCTGTTCGCTGTCTCGTACCTGTCCAGGTTCACCGTTCACCCTGAGCACCCCCAGCGCTCCAGGGCCTCTGGTGTTCACGGCTCTGAGCCCCGATTCCCTGCAGCTCAGCTGGGAGAAACCTCGCAAGCCCAACGGAGACATCCTCGGTTACGTGGTCACCTGCGAACAGCTGCACAACGGAGGTGAGACTTCCTGGGGGGGGTAGAAAAAGGGCAGAAATATTACCTGTAGACTCTAGTTTGTCTGCTGTAAATTGTTACTGTCTAACTAAGGTCCGTTTCCCGTCCCTTCCAGGTGACGTCCGTTCTTTCCAGGTGAACGGCGACAGCGCTGAGACCAGTTTGACGGTTCCCAACCTGACTGAGAATATTCCATACAAGTTCAAGGTCCAGGCTCGAACCACGCAGGGCTTCGGTCCCGAGCGGGAGGGGATCATCACCATCGAGTCCCAGGACGGAGGTAACACTGACGTCCTCGTTTTAAACCATCACCTGTCCGACCCGTCGCTAATAACCTCCTCAGCGTTCCTGTCTTCTCCTTTCAGCACTGCATTCATTTTGTCCCTCTTCGCTCTCCGTAGGTGCTTTAACTCAGTACAACAACCAGTCGATGATGAGGAGGGATGTTTTCCACATGCCGACGGAAGTCAGTACGCGAACCACCGTGGTCAATGACCCTTACTTCTCAGGTACAACAGAGTCTAATTCCTTCTTTATGACAAAATGTGCTGATTTTAGTTTTGTTTTGTTTTCAAAATGTCTTCCAAATTAAAAACTCCACAGGGATCTGAAAGGATTCAGTGAGCTGTTCAGGCTTATAGGGTTCAGAGACCCAGCTAACAGTAGAACCGTCCAGCCTCTCCATCTTTATCTGGACAACATAGATGCAGGAAAAACTGGTCCTGGATACCAGTGGATTAGGAGTGTGAAAAAAATCGATTTGGCAATATATCGTGATTTTTGGCCACCCAATATAATATCGATTTTTTTCAAAAACACTAATAATAAACAATAAATAGGTTGTTTTGAAGCAAATAGTTTTGACTCAATTTGTCCTCTGAATGATCAATATCATCTGATGAACATATACAGCAACTTGATTTTTCATCTCTACTTTTAGTTTTGATATTAACTGGGTAGAATATCGCAATATATCGCGATAATATCGTATTGTGGCCCAAGTATCATGATACATATCATATTGTGAGCTCCTTGCCAGTACTCACCCCTACAGCGGATACGCGTTAATGATCCATCAGTCTACATCGATACATCGGTTTAATGAACGATCCAGTGGCATCGATACAAATCAGTCGTCAGTAGACGCCATCAAGTGGCCTTTTGTAGTCTATTTTTATTAAAGGAACAGATTTGTTTTTCATTTTGCTGTCTAGTTGAACGTTAATGTAAAAATGTGAAGTAATGCTTTTCATTTCTTACTGAAATGAAATTAATGGAAGTGACTGTGTCCAGTCAACAGCATGACGTCGTCTCATATTGATCGCCGGCTCCTGAATAGGGGCCACCCAAGTGCTGCCAAAATTATATCCACTAGGTGGCAGCACCAGTCGAGCCTGGTTGTTGCAGCTGCATCCGGGGGTTTTGGAGGATACAAGAACCTCCGGTTTTGAATGCGACAATACAAAAACTCCCGCTGATACGGAGGGAACTGATTTAACACGAGGCTAGTGCTGAACTTCACTAGAAATATCCAGGCTGCGTTACCGTCGTTTTGACCAGACTAGTGTCGCTCAGTGGAGCTGAAACGCTGGAGAGGTGCTGGTTTCACAGTTCTGCCACCATTGGAGTCGTTCTGACTGGTGGCTCTTGGATGCTTCTGTACAAGTCTTTGCACAAAGTCTGCTGCTGATCCATCGTGACTGGTTTGGTTCTGCACCAGTGGAAATGACCCAATGAAATCAGTCACGATGGACGAAGCTGTAGAGGTCACGGTGGAGAAGCGAGCTTTTGTACCTCTGCGTCACGAACGCTTCGTTCTTTGGAAAGAGGGAACGATGCATCTCTTTAACGCGCTGCTTTCTTTCTCCCCAGCTGACGGGATGATGATGACCACGCAGCACACGGAGACCAGCGGCATGGTGACCCGGCAGATCACCAGAGAGGTGGTCCAGAGGAGCGTCATGGGAGGATCCACTGTCACCAAGAAGATGTATTACGAGTCCTAAGATCAGCGTCCAGATTTCCAACGCAGCGGGGGGGGGAAATCTCTTTTAAAAAGAGTCGGCTTCTCAGTAGACTCACCGCAAAGTATGTTTTTATATATTTATTCATGTGGGTGTAAGATTCCACGACTTAATTAAAAAAAAAAACAAAAAAACCATGACACCTGCTGGTTAGATGAGAAGAAGCCGCTCTCTCATGTCTGTTACAAACTGTGGCCACTTTTCTCTGAGAACGAGCTTCATCTGAGCAACAGAAAGCATTTAACGTCCCGTGAGACTCCGCCCCCTCTGTGATCTCAGATCTGCTAACACAGTAATCCAAAGTGACCTCCTCTCATCTTATCTTACTTGTTCCTTTGATGGCTTTAATTTGTTTCTGCTGTTTTAAGATCAGCTAGTTTTATTTCAGCCGCGTTTTTGCCTGAAAACGTTTCAAAAAGCACCGTGAAAGTTCTAGTTTCTACCTGAGAGGTGTTTTTCCTCCCACTACCTGTAATGTTTGTGCATAGGTTTGTATTATATTCAAGTGTGATAAGGATCTTCTGTCCCAAAATATTTAATGTTTTCAAAGATTTTTACTTTTGCAAACTGACATCGAGATGAACTCCGAACTCTGTTTTTATTCAGCGGAACATGTTTTTGTGTCATTTATTTTCACGGGACATCAGTGTTGCATCACGCTGGCAGATCGTTGTTGGAACAGTGAGGTAAACTGGAGAAATGGCGTGTAAAGACGGGAAGATTGTATCTGCTTCCACCGTGAGCGCTGTTGTAGTTTAGGGATTTTTGTAAGACTTTAAGAGAATATTCCGTCTATCCATCGATTTTCTGTCCCTTCGTCCTGTTTAGGGTTGCAGGGGAGCTGCAGTTCTTGTCAGATGCCACTGAACGAAAAGCACAACCTGTCTGTCACAGAATAGTCTTAGTTGGAAAAAGGAAAATGGATGAGTTCAGTGTCCATGTACTTTTTTTTTTATTATCAGCATGTATGCTTTACTTTTAAGCAGCCAGGCTTTTTTTGTTGTTGTTGCATTGTTTCTATTTTGTACGTCTATTCTATTGCACTTAATAAAGATTTATGATTTAAAAAAACGTGACGACTGAATATTCATTGATTCACGGTGCTCCCAGGCCAGCCGAGAAATACCAGCTCCTCCAGAGTAGGGGTGTGAAAAAAAATCGATTTGGCAATATATCGCGATTTTCAGCTGCCCAATATAATATTGATTTTTTTTTTTAATTCAAAATGTGCAAAAACACTAATAATAAACAATAAATAGGTTGTTTTGAAGCAAATAGTTTTGACTCAATTTGTCCTCTGAATGATCAATATCATCTGATGAACATATACAGCAACTTGATTTTTCATCTCTACGTTTAATTTTGATATTAACTGGGTAGAATATCGCAATATTGTATCGTGACCAAAGTATCATGATACATATCGTATTTCGAGGTCATTGCCAATACTCACCCTACAGTCCCGATTCCCTCTCTGGTGACTCAACTTTCCGACTGGGAACCACGGTCTCAGATTTGAAAGGTGCCGATTCTCACTGTCGGCGCCTCACGCCCGGACTTGAACCGATCCAGTTGAGAGCTGAACGTCCCAGTTCGATCACGCCAGCTGGACCGCGGCATCCACGGCGAGCAGAGGTGAAATCCCTGAGACCACCACGCCAGAAGGGCTGCACCCAGAGGTTCTGACGGCCCGTAAAACAGACTACCGTGAAAATTAAAATCCGCTAACTGGAGCCGGAGCCCCCCGAGCCCAAATAATGTGTTTAAAATATGTTTAAAAACCGCAAAATAGTAGCGAGGCACTGCATTAAAACAAGACAAAGGCTCAACTGTGGTCTTTCTGTTTCCTTCACAGCCTCTGGTCTCTGAACCGTAGTAAACAAACCGCTGGTATTGTGCGATTTTTGGCTCGTAATTAGCGGCTAACACGCTAACAACAACAAAAGAAAAAGTCCGGTTTTCTCTGCATGTAACGGGAACTTTATTCTGGCACTGCAGGAACTTGTAACATCACACAGGTTGTATTGTTGGGCTCCTGTCGGTTAACAGAGAATGTAAATCTATACACGCTGGGCTGCTGTTGATGCTCACTACACTTTTCATCTAACCCCGTTTTCATTCTGCCGTCCCACGACACACACACTACATTACCCATAAGGCCACCTTCTTAAAGGGGCCAGGCTGGCTCACAGCATTTCTTCGCTGTGAGAGAACGCACAACATCTTGTGAATCTTCTGTGATTTTTTTATATTATATATTTCCGAAAAATCCAGGAATAACTAAAACCGCGGAACTTAAAGCGCGAATTGGCGAGGGATCACTGTGTAAGTGATGTGTGATCACTGAAGACAAAATGCAAGATTCCCAGTTTATTAATAATTGAAAAGGGGGGGGGGGGGGCACATTTCCATCTTTATTTTGCCCAAACAAAGCACAGCTGCATAAACAAGAGTGCGCCTGGCAGCATTTGCAGGAAGCTTCAGACAAAGAGTCAAACGGCATTTGAGAGATTAAGTGTTCGCATGCGTCAGTCCAGGCTGTGATTATCTGCAGCTGACAGCTCGCTAACGCTAACGCGCAGGCGCCGCACAACTACACATAGCTGGTCAAACATCCTCCACCGCGCCTCCATCTTTCAAGTTCTATAACAGCAACGACTTTAGATAAAAACAGAGAACATTTCCATATTCACGTAGCATTAAAGCCTTATTTTTTTCTTTTTTTTTAAAGGTTTTCTTAAACCATAAAATATTAATCTCCAAAATACAAACAGGTCAAACGTTGTACGTCTCCATGAAGGCAGAGAAACGAACGGCGGTTCTCGTTCCTGATCTCACGAGGCACCTCGCAGCGAGAGTCAGTTAGTCCGGAGCGAGAACACGAGATCCAGATCCACCAAAACAAAAAAAAAAAGCACAGACGTCGCGGTGCCGCTGAGGATCAGGACCGGAGGGACCGTTCAGGTCCAGAGGCAGGGCCCCGGGCAGAGGCACGGCTGTCTGACGCCCGCGGGCCTGATGGCCAGGTCTTTGACCACCTCCACCGTCCCGAACAGCGGGTAGAGTTCCTCCGTGAAGCTCTCGTTGTAGGTGAACAAGTGCGAGCGCTTCTCCACGTCGTAGAAGGACAGCTGGCCCTGCTCGTAGTCCAGATACACGCCCACCTTCCGGGGCACCAGGCTCTGGGGCAGCGGGGCGGCCGGCACCGTCAGGGCCTTCAGGTCCGTGCCCCTCTCCAGGCGGAGCGTCAGGTAGCCCGTGTTGGTGTTCAGGGTGTGGAAGCCCTGCCGCACGGCGGACGCCTTGGCCACGCCCAGCCGCCAATCCCGCTCGCCCACCTCCACCTCCCAGTAGTGGCGTCCGGACGCGTAGCCTTCCTGCCCCACGGCGCACCACCAGCCGTCGAAGCGCCGCTGGCAGCGCGGGACGTCGCGGCGCTCCAGGCCGCACCGCATCCGTTTGTCGTCGCCGGAGATGAGCAGGTTCGGGTTCGCCGACTCTGAGTCCAGAGAGATGTCCTCTGTGGAGGCGCAGAGCAGGCAGTTTGACTACAAACGATAAACTACAAATTTATAATTTATAAATTTACAAATACACGAAGAGAAGAAAAAAAAAGATTTTCATACCTGCTGCATCACAAATCCAGTTCCACACTGTAAAGAAAAAGAGCGCAAAATTCAACACTAGGAGTCATGAGTTAAACATCATTACCCAGAAACCCTCCACCCTCTCCACCTGTCATTACCCAGAAACACTCCACCCTCTCCACCTGTCATTACCCAGAAACCCTCCACCCTCTCCACCCCTCATTACCCAGAAACCCTCTACCCTCTC
Organism: Hirundichthys speculiger; assembly: GCA_018398805.1. Lineage (NCBI taxonomy): Eukaryota > Metazoa > Chordata > Actinopteri > Beloniformes > Exocoetidae > Hirundichthys > Hirundichthys speculiger. The sequence continues at coordinate 250,277 of JAGFBZ010000452.1, read as the reverse complement.
CACCTGTCATTACCCAGAAACCCTCTACCCTCTCCACCCGTCATTACCCAGAAACCCTCCACCCTCTCTACCTGTCGTTACCCAGAAACCCTCCACCCTCTCCACCTGTCATTACCCAGAAACCCTCCACCCGCTCCACCCGTCATTACCCAGAAACCCTCCACCCTCTCCACCTCCACCTGTCATTACCCAGAAACCCTCCACGATCTCCACCTGTCATTACCCAGAAACCCTCCATCCTCTCCACCTGTCATTACCCAGAAACCCTCCACCTGTCATTACCCTGAAACCCTCCACCCTCTCCACCTGTCATTACCCAGAAACCCTCCACCCTCTCCACCTGTCATTACCCAGAAACCCTCCACCCTCTCCACCTGTCATTACCCAGAAACCCTCCACCCTCTCCACCTGTCATTACCCAGAAACCCTCCACCCTCTCCACCTGTCATTAATTCTTTACATGGACGTGTCTCTAAAAGTGTTGGAAGGTTGTTTAAATGTGCTCGACAAACACCCTCGCGGTGACTCAGACCGATGATGTCACTACTCTTATTATGTTGTTCTCAAACAGAACTATTTTTGGCACGTAGTCTTTCTCAGAGCGGTGAACTCCTCCCAGTTTGTATTCGGCCTCTTTTAACCTGGATCCCAGTTTCCACATCAGACGTGTTCTCTTTCAACCATTTTACATAATGGTTTGTAAATTTTGAATTTTAAATTGGAGTCCTAACTGCTGCGGAGAAACAGCGTTGACGGTTGATCAGCTAAACCCTCTAAAATGTCCAACTCAGGACTTTCTGTTCTTCGTTCTTGAAGACTTTCCACCTTCCACCCATGTGACGAACCGCTGAGAACCACTGAACCCGCAGATGGTGTATCAATATGAGCGATCACATAAACTTCAGCACCAGTCAGAGTGAACTCACCGCTGTGGGGGATGTAGCGGACGGCATCTGAAAGATGAAAGTCCAGATGGTTACACTCTTCTTTATCAACTCATTTCACTTCTAGATACATTATATTTTAAAGCAAACACCACATGGTATTATCTTATGCACATCATGATTGAATCATCTGCATTTCACTAATTAAAGAATGATTTTCAGCAGTTTCCAAATCTGTATTTCAGTGTCTAAATAAACCAGATGATAATCTGGACTCACCGATCCTCTGGCTCCTCTGCTTTTTCACCAGCCACTGCTTTGTCACGTCCTCCTACACGAAGACGTGGGACAAAGGCTCACGTTAGGGACAAACAAAGCTGAAGACAGAAGATCGGTGCAACGAGCATCTCGTTAATTCAACCAGAGAGGCAGTTTCCTCCTGGAACAGCGTGATTATCATCTGCAGACCTTTGTGGGGCTGTCGGCGTTCAGCACGGCCAGCATGATGAGCTCCATGGCCGGGAGCAGGTTGGGCAGACGGCCCCTCTTCCACTGGAACTCCAGGTCATCCAGCATCATGAGCACGGGCTCGCCGGGCCACACGGTGGGCTGGACAGAACCGGTCACAAGCAATAAACACGGTGACTAACTTGTGATCAGAGGCCCAATCTGAGTATGACGGGATGAGTGTCAAGGGCGAGGTTTAGCTTAATCATCTTTATCAGACACGAGGAGGGAACTGGGTCAGGCTTTAATCACCACCCAGCACCGTCGTATATATATATATATATATATATTCACCTGCGGTCCGCTTTTAATCTCCCGCGCCCAGTCCATGATGACCCGTTTGTGGGGCCCCATGTCGTACTCGCCCCCCGACTCCAGCATACACAGGAGGTGCCCCTTCCAGTCCTTCTTCTCGTACTGGTAGTCTGAGGGCAGGATCTTCTTCTGAAAGAGAAAGTGAGACCGTGACAACACCAGGGCTGGGCGATTTTATCGATTCTGCGATATATATCGATATTTTATTTCGATTTTTCAGCCGCCGGTATCGATATTCTTAAGCTCCCTTCAAAACCCCCGTGTCCCGCAACAAATAAGGTGACACTTGTCATATTAAGTTAAGATGACGGTAGAATAACACTTAACGGGTTTGTTTTGTTACTTCTTAATGTTTTAAGTCATGTCGTTAATAATTTACAGTAATAAAAACATTTTTTAAAAAGATCGAGGATTTAAAACATATTTGTTTCATTTTAATGACCCTCTCACGGCCCACCTGCAGTACCACGACGGTCCACCAGGGGGCCGCGGCCCACACTTTGGGAATTCCTGATTTAGACAAACGTATGGCGGTTTGCAAGCTGTGTCACACCAACCTGTGAGCCCACCTGAAACGTCACCACCCGGACAAGGTAATGCTAACTGAGAGCTAGCCCAAGAAGTTGCGGCGCGATCCGAAACAAACCACGCTGGACAGTGACCACCAGTTTTCATCTACTTCACTGAGGTCGCAGAAAATTACGGCGTACATTGCCGACTTTATTTGTCAGGATTTGAGACCGGAAAATAATGTAAATCAGTGGTGCGCAAACTGTGGTACGCGTACCACCGGTGGTACGCAGGGGAATGTCAGGATTATTTTTTATTAAATTGGAAACATACAATGCATTATAAATACGTTTCAAACAAAATTCAGGTAACAATAAATAACAATACAATAAGGAATAAACATCTCTCCTGTGAATTTAAAGCTAATTGAGAAGGCAAATACGGCTATATTTTAAAATGCTTCATCATGGCTGCGGTTACATGATGTTTTTTAATTCTGAATTAATAATTCTGAATTAAATAATTCTGAATTAAACTATTTTCCTTCGAGTTTACATGGAAATAGTAATTCCGAATTGAGGTTTACATGGAAAACACATTCGGCTTTATCCAACTCTGCTTTAGGTCTGGGGGTTGGGAAGGGTTCTGATTGGATAGAGGGGGCGGACGTCTTTACGTCTACCGGAAGAAAACAAACTTAGCAACAACTCGGTTAGCAACAACATTTTACTTATTTTTGACCTGGGTGGCGTCTCTATCTGCGAAACCTCCTTCATTTAACCTGGCCGCTACAACTTTGAAAAGCTCACAATTTTTATGTTTCCTGCCATCTGTTCTTTTAATTATTTCCAGTTCCTCCAAGCTATTTATTAAATAAATCCTCTCTGCTCTTGACCACCGTTTACTGCGTGCTGCCATTTTAAAACTTTGTTTTGAAAACAAGCCCAGCGCGGAATATAAGCGTCATCGCGACAGACGGGCAACGGAACTAGCATGCGCAGAAAGACGGGAATTAATTTAAAGAGGAATGAGTGTATAAATGACCGCGGAATTATTCTATTCGGAATTAAAATCAGAATAAACCAGCCACTTACTTCGAAATTAAGTTTGATTCGGAATTGACATTTCATATTGAATTAGGTGTTTACATGGTAACTTTTATTCGGATTTAACTTTAATTCTGAATTAAAGAGGAATTAAACTTCCCATGTAAACGCACTGATAGTGGTACTCGGAGAGCTCGATAGTTTCTCAGGTGGTACGCAGCATTAAAAGTTTGAGAACCAGTGATGTAAATGTATTGTAAGATGAATATCGATATATATCGTATCGTGAGCCAAATATATATCGTATCGTATTGGAGATCAGTGTATCGCTACAGCGCTAGAACGGAGACCGTCCCCTACCTGCACCCTCTTCTCCAGCACGGCGGCCCAGTCCACGATGAAGTCGCGGCACACGCCGGCCGGCCAGACGTCCTCGCAGGTCCAGATGTGGCCGAGGATGCTCGACCTCTGAGACACGACGAGACGCAAATGAGCCAAGCGATCGTTCGTCCAAACGGACCGAACGGAGAGAGAGAGAGAGAGGGGAACCGCTTACCTGGCAGATCCGGTTCAGCTCCCGGGCCAGCTCCATGATGAACAGCTGGCTCTCCACCAGGGGCTCCTTCTTCTCATGTTTCACCTTCTTACGAGACTCCTGGAGCAGAGAGGCAGGGTTAAAAACACACGTCTTACCTGCTGCGGCCCCCGTCAGAGGGAGTCCCCGCCCCCCAACACCGTACCTTGAGTCGGATCTTGAGCTTCTTCGCTGGCTCGATGAGGAACTGCAGGCAGTCTTTCATCATGCTGGCAGGCCGAGGAGCGACGCTGGTGCCCTGCAGTACGATGATTAAAAAAGAAAAGGAAAAAAAAAAAAGCTTTAGTGTGCTGGCGCTAATTCTGTTGTCAAGAGCCCGGGGGGGTGGAGGTGGGGGGGGGGGCTGCAGCTCAGAGAGTCGCCCACATAAAAATCGATGAGAGGGCAGAAACGACAAAATTTATGTGAGGTGGGAGAAAAGGTGTGCAGGGAGAGAAGCACTGCAGAACTTTCATCGCTGAGGCCCAGTGAGAGCTCATTATCAGCCACTATGGGCTGTTATTACTGGGGGGGGGGGGGGGGCGCACACACACACAAGATCACAGCGTGGGGGGGGGAAACACAGGAATAACATCGGTGGGTCGATGATCGTGGGGCTTGAAATTGCAGGTTCATCCCCCCGGAGATGTTGAGACAGCAGCTCAGCTTTTTTTTTTTTTTTTTTTTGGGGGGGGGGGGGGGGGGGTACAGGAGATTGTTGGATCAGCTTGTTGTTGATTCAGCAGTCAGTCAGAGCTCGTTGCTCTGAGGGGATTTGCTGCTCTTCACGGGGATGCAGGTGTGGTAGCTGATCCAAACGGTTCTGGTACCACTGAAGGGGACTTTTTTTTTTAAATCTCCATCTGCCTGCAAAAATTGCAACTACAATATCTGAATTGCAAGTGGACATTTAGAGCTTTATTTTTATTTTTATTGATCTGCTATGGAAGCTGTAAATACTCACTTAAACCAAAAACCCAGTTTAACTTCCAACAGACTGGATCCACTGCCTCTCAAATTACAAAACATCCCAGAGTATCCTAAAGAAGAGGGTCCAATCAGTCCAATCAGTGATAGATCATTGACTGGACCCTGCGTCGGGTCTATTTCTGGCCGCGGAGGCTCAGTAACGTTGGTGCCAGAGGAGCTGGAAGCTTAGAGGAAATCCAGGATTACCACCGGTACCGCTGCAGAACAAACAACAGCAGCCACTTTCTGCCTGCCAGTCAGAACCACAACACACGGACACACGGCCAATGGGTCACTCATGAATGTTAATGAGCAAAATTTAAATCTTAAATCCCGAGCCGAAGGGAGAAAAAAACACCAGGGCGTATATTATCGTATTTAGTTACAGCAGCTCTGCTCTGGCGGAGGATTTTTTTAACGTTCAATATAAAATTTGAAGTTCTCACCTTGCGGTTCGTCAAAATGTTCTTCCGTCCGGTTTCTGTTTGCGTCCCTCTCTGACGTTTGCGTCTAATTGGGACTTTATTTAGTGCTCCGCCATCCTCCACAGACGCACAGCTTCATCCACTCAACACAACTGCGGCACGAGGGACCGGGCGCGCGCTCTTATCTGCCACCGCCTCCACTGAGCGGCAGGCACGAGGCTCGGCCACAGGAGGGCGCCAAACCCCACACATTTATATTTAATTTTTATTTACCTTATCTTTTTTTTTTAAATGCTTGTTCGTTAAATCTGTTATTATTATTATTATTGATGCTGTTGGTACAGTTTATATATATATATATATATATATATATATAATTTTTAATTATTTTTTCAATAAATAACAAAAGCCTGAGTAAGGAAAAATAAAAAATAAATATTCCTATTTATTCTGAGGTATATCAGGGGTAAAAAAAAATTATAAAATAAAATAAAAAAAGCATCACATCATCGCATCATAAATGCTTGTTCGTTAAATCTGTTAATTTTATTTTTATTGATGTTGTTTTTACAATTTATATATATATGTTTTTTTTAATTATACATGTATATATTTAATTATTTTATTTTTTCAATAAACAGCAAAAGCGTAAGTAAGGAAAAAATAAAATAAAAAATATATACCTATTTATTCTTAGGTACATCAGGTGTAAAAAATGTATAAAATAAAATAAAAAAGCATCACATTACCATTGATTTATTTATTAACTAAGCCAACATGAAGAAGCAGACTAGTGCTGGATGATTTTACCTCAAATCAATATCACAATTAATTAAACATCTTACTTTGATTATGAAGAATTAACTATTATTTAGTTCTTTTTATTTTTTGCCCTCAGCAGCCCTTTAAAAAAATAAGTGAAGGGAAACACACAAATTAAACTTTTACTGTCATTTATTAAATAATTTAAATATTTAAAATAACTGAACTTATTGACATGTCAGTAATCAGTTCTGAATGTTTTGGTTAATCTTTGATTAATGCAGACTATTAAAAACTAAACCTACCCTGATGGTTTAAAAAGGAATTAAGTGGCAGTCTGGTGCTGTTAATCAAATCCACTTGATTAATTGATCCTCAGCGAGTGTGAACACCTCTGTAAAAGCAGATGTTCTTTTCTAACTTGCTGGCCGGGCCATTCGGGTACGTGTTAATGCAGCGCCAGAGAGGAAAGGCATCAGCGGTGATATGCTCATCAGTCTGGGAAGGATTACAAGGCCGTTTCAGAACAATCAGTCTTCAGTGTGGAGAGATAATTCACAAGTGGAAACATTCGGGACGGTTGCTAATCTTCTCAGGACAGGACATCCAAGCAAGTTTACCCCAAGGTCGGACCGCGCAACGCTCCGAGAAAAACAAAGGTCTGAGTTAGCGTGTTAAACGCTGAAGATCATGACAATAAAACAGGAAAAAAAAGACTCTGCTCTCTAAGAAGAACACTGCAGCACAGTTTAGATTTGAAAACAAACCAGAAACAACAGAGAAAGTGGGGATATCTGGTCCAACACCTCATGCTAACTGTCACCGGCGGTGATCAAAGGGTGACGAGTTGGGTTGAGAGTCGATCATGAAGTCTTCTGTATCACCATAGACTCTGAGTCTAATGACAGGCCGTCCGTTCATCAGCTGAAGGCTGAAACTGAGTCGTCTGACGGGACAATGAAGAACACCGGAAATCTAAAACACAAAGGAGCCGAAGAGGAAAACAATCAAGGTGCTGCAACGACTCAATCAAAGCACAGATCAGTGTGATTCAAACGCTGCGTTGGGAGCCCAGAGGCTAACGCATAAGAAGTCAGTCAATGAACTGAAATAAGGACATAAAGAAGAATGAGGCTGATGACATCATAACAAAATGATTACTTCAAGCTGTTGCTGCTAACGTGAGGAATTGGTGTGGAGGGGAACACAAATGCTGAGTAATAACACCGCTGATGGCATTTTATTTTCTTACAAAAACTGAAGGACAAAAAGTATTGCCAAGGCAAGATAATAAGTAACTCCAAAAAAAGATTAAAAAAACTAAAATAAGACATAAACTGGCAAGGAAACAGAAGAAGAGTAAAGACGAGAGAAACCAGGAGCACAAGTTGATTGGACACAGATGGAAACAATCAAGACACACGGAGCTTCAGCTACATGCAGCGGTCATTCCTGATGTTCCCACCGAAACATCTGGAACTGGAGCTCCTGCTGCAGATGTCTCTGGCTTGACTGGAGATGCTGGGAGCCTCGATGGATTATCTGTCAATCATCCTGTGACTCGTCAATCATCCTGCCGTGTATCCATCCCAGCGACTGTTGGCTGATCGGTTAGCATCGGAGCTCCTCTCGTCCTCGTTTCAGCTCCGACAGCTCTACTTTCAGATGTTGTGTCACTGGCGACACTTGAAATGAGGATGTTTGGACAGATTTGAATATAAAGTAATATTAATCTGCATCATAGCTTAATAGCCTTTCGCCTGAAGAGGACTGGGACGGGCTCCAGCAGATCCCTGGGACCCTAGAGAGGACTAAACGGGTATGGACAATGGATGGACGGATCATAGCTTAACATACAGTCATGGAAAAAATTATTAGACCACCATTTTTTCTTCACTTTCTTGTTCATTTTAATACCTGGTACCACTAAACGTCATCATGTGACTAAAACAGACAGAAAAGAAAACACTGAATGCATAAAAGCAGTGTTTTTGGCAGTACAACGCCATAGCTATTGATGTAAAAACTTAAGTGATTTAGGTTATAATCAAGAAAACCATGGAAAATGGTAAGATATCAGCTCTTAAATAAAACTCTTATGAGCAATCTTTGTGGTTATTGTTATGTTTGTCCAAACAAATGTACCTTTAGTTGTGCCAGGCATTAAAATGAACAAGAAACTGAAGAAAACAAAGGGTGGTCTAATAATTTTTTCCATGACTGTAGACTAAGCCAACTGAACTCAGATAGAAAACTTTAATTGGAGTAAGATGGTAAATATAGTTAGTTTGCTATAATGCCAGGAAGTAACAGTTTCTAGTAACGACAACATGGGCTGTTGCTCAGGGCGGCATCTTGGCATGGCCAGCACACACACACACACACAAAAGGTGTCGTGATACACTGTTGTGGAAAAAACAGTATTCATTTCATTTAGTTTTAATCACCAGGAGACTAAAACATCTGAGTAAGACTGAGGATAAACTTAAAGAACGAGGCGTGGCTATGACTGGAATTCAGTGAATTTTAATATCCATTTGCATGCAGAGGGGTCATACATACATCTCAGCAGATCGATGAGAAATGACCAGGAACATTCGTAGTGCAATTGCTTGAACAGGAAACACCACAATACACTGGAGAAAATATATATATGAGGCAACTTAAAACATCTTCCAGGAGTGTAGGACTTGTGGAAACCCTAAGAAACCAGACACGATAGCTGAAACGAGGTAGGTCACCTTCAAATAAGCCAGACAGTAACAAAACAATGAAAGTACTGTTTATGTTCCACCACAATACCCTGCAAATATATTATTTTTAGTCTACGTAGCCCACTAGTTTGTAAACTGAATACTGCTGATCTCCTCTGAGTCTGAACTGTTATGCTCAGAGCAGATGTGTAACACATCGCTGATAAAAATAGAAAACTAGTGAAGTTAACGACGTCTATGTCTGCACTGGTTCGTGCTCGTTTAAATTCTACAACATAGGAAATCTGTGTCAGGAAAGATCTATGATTGAGGATCTTCAGTGATGCACAAGTGACAACAGACTGAAAACTCTGCTGGAAATAAACTTTGCAGCAGCTTGCTCATATGTACGGAGCCCTGGAGGTGACATGGAAATTATTTTTTTTATCTACTGCGCACGACTTATTATCTCGCGCATACAACTTACTGTAACTAGCGCGCATTTTCACACACACTTCCACTCGCTCAAAGGCTTGAAAGAAGTGCCACCGTAGAATGTAAAATGAAGGTGTTTTAACCATTATGTCTCCCAGGGCCTCTCAGTTGCTCACTTAGAAAACCAGTGACATCCTGCAAGTCCGAAAACTGTCAACAGCTGAGTTTGTGTTCTCCAAGGATTCTGATAAGATGCCTCCGGCTTAAAATAAAGCCATATAAGGCTAAGCTTCTAAGTATCTCTTTACTTTGAATAAAATGATGAGACTGTCTAGAACCAGGCGTGTCAAACCTTTCACGGATCAGTTTGACACCTGTGATAGATCCATTACAGTTGACCAGTGTTCTGTTATCACTGACTGCAGAATAGTAACTCGCACGTAAAAAAAATAATTTAAAAAAAAACAACAATATTCATGACATTAACTCATGTGAGTGAGATACATTAAGTCGCACGTGCAAGATAAAAAGTCGTGCCCATGAGATAAAAAAAATAATTTCCATGTCACCTCCAGGGCTCCGTACATGTCTTTCCCAGGTCCCGCTAATGTGTTTTCTTTTTATATGGTGAAGGCATTTGTGAAAATGTAGTAATTTAGGTCACTATTATAAGGAACATTTCCAACGGGAGAAAATCAGAGTGCTTAAAAAAAAAAAAAAAGGCAACATAAAATCTGATTTATACTAATGCATAGCAGCTACGCACATGCCCTACGCCGGGGGTCACGCAACAGCAGACTCCGGTCCGGATTCGGACCGGGAGATTGTTCTGTCTGGACCCGTGATCAATGCAAAAAATAAATAGTGTCATTTTCACAGAGCGGTACTTCAGTTAATACGGTAATCTAGTGCTGGTAGTCAGAGACGTAGTTTGGATACGCGTGTTTGTTGTTGGCAACGGAGCCACTCATGGCCGAAGTCCGTCTCTGACATCGCATCAACTAGAATACAGTAGCCACATGCAAATTATCCATTTAATTCAAGATTAGATCCCCAGAATTCATTGCACCCTTTAAAACAAACCACACCTACATTATTCCCAGCAAACCCAAGATCAGTCTGACGTTAGCAACAGCGCAGGAAGAAAGCAAAGTAGATACGACATCATGGCTTGCTCGAAAAAGAGAAAGGTAGACCCTGAAAACCGGAAAAAAGTGAACACCCTTTTTTTCACTTTTTAGTTTTTTCAGGGTTTAATTTTTTACTTAAAGAGGCCTTCAATTCTTCAGGCATGGACTTGCACTATTATTGATTTTATTTTGAGGTTTCAATTTTGGTTGATTTGAAATAAAAGCCTTAAGCTTATTGGACTGCATGGGACTGCTTTTATTTACGATAAAAGATATGGAATATGTTGGAATATTTCCTGCATTAGAAGTTGAAATAAAAAAATTAGTTACTTTTTCAAAATGCAGGACTTTGGTTTGGACCTTTACTTAGGCAAAATTTAGTAACGTGACCACTGTGACCTTTAATTGAATACCCCTGCCCTACGGCGTCTTTGGGTTTTATATTTGTGCGCTGTCGTTTGTGTCACTCTGCAGTTACACCACCGACCGCTAGAGGGCAGTGCTGTTTTTTTTCCCTGCAGCGCTGTAGCTTGTAGTGCTGAGCTTCCCTTTGTTTACTTCCTTTACATAGCTCAAACTTACCATATCTTCTGTGAACTAACGCAGATACATTTTAAGCAAACTATTGTTCTACTCCATTTGAAAACACCAAAGAAGAAGAAGCGGCAGAAAATACGAAGACGAAGATGACAACTCTACGAAGCTGGCCAGTCACATTTTCTGTGACTTTTTTTTTTTTTTTTTTTTTTTTTTTTTTTTTTTTTTTTTTTTTTTGGGGGGGGGGGGGGGGGTATTGTAACCCCCTCCAAATAAATAAATAAATAATTAAAAAAAAAAAAAACCAGGAACGTCCTCGGCAACAGTTCATACGTCGGTCATTATCTCCATGACAACGAGGCAGCTACATGGCTAACAGCGGCAGCTGTGACTACTGTCACTGAGCTGTATTTTTAAGTCATTTTAGGCGTAAGAGTCTGTAACCCCCCCGCTGTACCCTGAACCCCCCCAGCCCCAGTTCACATTCATGCGTTATTAAATACATGTGAGCCGTAACGGCTGTTCCCGGCAGGACGCCTCCCTCCCTCCGCGTCCCTGACAGATGCTGTTCAGCTGGAAGGTGTCTCGGTATTTTAGCCACACGGAAGTGTGATAAGCACGCGCGTTCCTGTGCTATTATAAATAAAGAGACAGAGACAGAAGGGACTTTTGTCTCCTGGAAAACAAAACAAAACAAAACAACCCCGTGACGTTCAACATGGCTCCGAAAGACCCTCTGCTCTCTTCTCTGAAAGGTAAGCGTCAACAGCAGGTACGTGGTCGGGCGTCGACGTTTCTGTTTCACATCCTACAGCTCTGTTGTTTTTCCTGTCTTGTTACTCATTGCTCCTTCCAAAAGAAAAAAAAAAAAACGAAAAAAACGCCTGTCTCTTTTTTAAATTTTTTTTTTTTAATTGCAGATACCGTAAAACACAAAAGCCATTCCACCTACAAGCAGCTGCCGCTCCTTTCATCAACACACTGTCACGGGGATCGATGACGAGTCCAATCATCAGCTGTGTTTATTTATTTATTTTGTTTCTTTTCCGTGCAGTTTGCGTCCTGAATTTGCAGACGCAGGAGGATGCAGTGACGGACTCGAACCCTCACCTCTCCTCCTGCTGTGAGCTTCTGGAGCTGATCCTCAGGAAGGGGCTCCAACGTCAGTGACAATTAAAAAGAAAAATTAAAAAAACACTTTCATGCATATTACTACTATTATTAGTGTTTGCTTGAAATGCTGCATATTTCTCCCCAGAGCCAGTTCTCAGTCTGGTACATCGAGATTACTGGCATTGTTTCGAGCAGCTCCTCCACCTGGACGCCTGTGGCAGGTAACAAGGTCCTGATTAGATCATCTGATAAGAAGCTGGCGCTGCAGGAAGTCTTGACGTGTGTCTAAAAGTCTGCTCGTGTCCAGGCTGTCTGCTCTGTCCTTGGCTGTGGAGCAGAGCAGAGTCTGCAGGAAGCTGCTGTCGGCTCAGGGCCGAGGCCGCTACCTGCTCAGGTTGGCCCTCAGCCGCAGGACGTTGTCACAGTTCTTCACACACCTGAGGCACGCTCCCAGAGTCATGGAGGTCAGACACGCAGCAGAGTTTCCTCTATTGCATTCATCCTTTTTGTATGTGTGTGTGTGTGTGTTTTACCCTGTAAATGTAGCCATTAAATTCCAGTAGTGGTTCATGTAGTTTGTCTCCCCTTCAGTGGTACAGCCCGGCCTTATCAATCCTCAGGAACGAGGAATATGCAGGTGAGGCTTCTGACTCGATCTGCTTCCAATAAATGCTGAGGAAGCGATTGTCACCACTGCAGTTTTGGCGTTCGACATCAGCAGCAGTCTATTAAAGGAGCCGTTTTGCTGTCTTCCAGAACCTTTCATGTCTCTGTTGATGGTCCTCTCTCACATGGAGTTCAAACTGGACATGGAGGTCAGAGAAATAATAATTAACTCTGTTTATGTCCTGTCTCAAGCCCATGTAGTCTTAATATTATGAGAGTCAGTCATGGAAAAAATTATTAGACCACCCTTGTTTTCTTCAGTTTCTTGTTCATTTTAATGCCTGGTACAACTAAAGGTACATTTGTTTGGACAAACATAACGATAACCACAAAGATTGCTCATAAGAGTTTTATTTAAGAGCTGATATCTTACCATTGTCCATGGTTTTCTTGATTATAACCTAAATCACTTAAGTTTTTACATCAATAGCTATGGCGTTGTACTGCCAAAAACACTGCTTTTATGCATTCAGTGTTTTCTTTTCTGTCTGTTTTAGTCACATGATGACGTTTAGTGGTACCAGGTATTAAAATGAACAAGAAAGTGAAGAAAAAATGGTGGTCTGATAATTTTTTCCATGACTGTATATTAGGGGTGAGTATTGGCAAGGACCTCAAAATACGATATGTATCATGATACTTGGGTCCTGATACGATATTGTCACGATATATTGCGATATTCTACCCAGTTAATATCGAAATTAAAAATAGATAAAACATCAAGTTGCTGTATATGTTCATCAGATGATATTGATCATTCAGAGGACAAACTGAGTCAAAACTGTTTGCTTCAAAACAACCCATTTATTGTTTATTATTAGTGTTTTTGAAAAAAATATAAAAAAAATTGATATTAGGAGCTAGAAAATCGATATTATATTGGGCGACCGAAAATCACGATATATTGCCAAATCGATTTTTTTTCACACCCCTAATATATATTATATAAAAGACTACATGGGGTTGGCCTGACCAGCCATCCTAATTTTTATTCTCTGGTAAACAACCAATCAGAGGAGCAAAGAATCAGATTATATTTGTAAAGATACCGATGTATGACTGTTGTAGCTCATCCATGGTGCAATTCTGCAGCCATCTTGGTTGTTTTGACTCTATGAGTCATAAAGTCTACCCCTGCCTCGCGGTGATTGGTTCGGTATGTTCTGTACTGTTGGAAATTGCTGTGAACGGCAGGGGTGCCTCACCCATTTCATGGAAGAGTATTTCATGTGGTGAAGGTGCACGACTGTCCAGACTGTGCTTTAGTGCCGACTGTCATTCTTCGTCGCGTCCTTGAACAACGCAACCACGATAATAACTGAATTTCTGTTCTCTTTAAACAGAACTGCAGTTTTCTGGATGAGACCTGGGTCCTACCTGTAAGAGCAAAGATCACTGTTGCACATGTCAGAGCATCAGGACATTTATGACAGACTGTGTGTTGGCCGTTTTTAGGTGTGCGAAATGTACGAAGTGGTACCGTGTCGGGAAGTCGGCATGGCTTTGAGGTGTGTATCTATATCTCTATAAATGTTTTTATTTTTCTGCTTATGTAAATATCAGTCCGAGCGGTTGCATCGCCATCTTCCTCTGTGTCTGTGTTGGCCCCTCAGGTATCTCAGTGGGCGTGTCTTCGTTCTCAGCCTGGTGCCTGGCGGTCAGGCCCATGTGGACAAGTTCATCTCCCCTGGTGACATCATCGATGAGATCAACGGGACCTCGCTGAGGAATTCAAAAAATGGGCAGGTGAGGAAATAACCAAAAGTACATATTTTAGTAACTTTTTTTAACTTTTGTATGCCAAAAAGGATGTATTTATATGTGAAATAAATAAATAAAACGTCTCTGTACTCGAAAGAGCGAATCAAAGTTCAGCGTAACACAACACAACTTCAGTGAGCCAATTAGGTTTTTCAGGACTGTGACATCACAGACCCAGATCAAGGCAAAACTCCACCCACTATCTGCTCTACAGTTATATCACGCCTCATTTATTGACTCCTGGAGTGGGTTTCACAAAGCCTAAAAACCGGTTTCAAAACGGTCACATCCTGTGGAGTAGAGGTTTGGTCTCAGCCACTTGACTCCGCCCCCTAAAAACCGGCTACTATGAACAAAGCTGTAGAGACATTAAAAAAGGGAGCTGTTGTACCGTATCTCTTCTGTCTTTTGGTGAAAATATGTCACTGACATTTAATTAAGACTTCAGGAAATTGTGTCAACCTGTGAAAAAATAAAATATAAAATTTGTTGTTTGTTGTTTGCTCTAATGAATCTTTTGTGGGACATCCAGATATTATATACACTGGAAAGTCTAAACTTGCCCTCAGTTATTTACTGAATTGTACTTTTTTTGACCAAAAGAAGAACAAAAAAAACAAAATAGGAAAAAAAAGAACTAATTGTCAGAGCAAAGGAATGACTGTCTTGGACTGCAGGTTCATACTGCAGCAGGGTTTTGTTTAAGTCGAACTACTACATCTGATCTGCACAGAAATTATTAAAATTTTAAATACAGTTCAGAATTTCAGGATATGAAATGGCAGCAGCTCAGTGTAATTCTTTTCTTTCACTTGTGTGTCATCTTTTCATCCATGTTTCCTGGTTAGACTGGCTTTCAGGACTCATGTTCACATCTATAAACTATCACAGTTGGATGCTTCACATTGTATAAATTCTATTAATACCTGCAGTGTTTTCGACATTATGTAATTACCTGCATAGACGTAACAAACTTAAGCAGTGCTCGACGGACGGCTCTTGCGTGGGTGGGTCTTTTTGACGTGGAAATACAAGCAGGAAGCAACACAAAACACATTTCAAACCTTTAACAGATGCAGAAGTTCTTTAAAGACAGAGCCAGATCATATTCTGACTCACAAGATACTGTAGTTACATATTTGGAGCACTGATGTGTTTGTCTCGCTGCCCAGTTGTGCTCCCGTTTCCTGTTCCTTCCAGGCAGGTGTGGTTCTGTCACGGCTGAAGGGCTGCCCGTTATCCATGCGTGTTCTGAGGTGGAGGGCCCAGGATGGGACCGTGTACCGGCCCCTCATCAAGCTCCTGCGGGCCCTGAGGACGGAGAACCCCAACGTGCAGCTCGGTCCAGCTCCATTCAATCATTCAGCCACCAGAGACCAGAAGCTTCCTCTGTCTCAGTGTCTTAAAGAAGGGAGGTGAGTCACGCATGACACTGGTGATCTCTAGTCACCTGATGTGTTTGAAACTGACCCGTCTCCTCTGCAGGCTCGTCTACGTCGTGGAGCTCTTGGGAAAGGCCAACATAGGAATGGTAACTGCTCGTCTTTACTTACTGCACTGAATGATTTTGCAGACTTTAAACGGCTCTGATAATGTGGTGTGACCCTCAGTTTGGAGGCAAAGAAGTGCTGCAGCATGCAATTCCTCAAGTGCTGAACAAAAACCTTCCCCCCAAGGTAATGAAACCATTTCTTTCCCGCACTGATAGTTGTAGTAGCAGGACGATTTTAACGTATGCTCTCTGCAACTTATCACAGGAAGTGCTTTTAGATATGAAGGAAACGCATCTGACCTGCACAGACAAAAACAGCACAACGGTAAGCCACCGGAACGGCAAAATTAAACTCTCACTGAACAGTAGGCTAATTAGTCCACTTGTTTCCCCAGAAGCTATTCCAGCATCATTATCCAGAAATTTCCTGTGTGGGGAGATTTGCCCAGCCAGACTACACAGTATTTGCTTTCTGTGTGGCGTGAGTATTGATCCCTGACATTTGTGCTCAGCCTCCCTCTTCCTCCCAGCCAATATTTGTGACGATGGGCTGAAGGATGGGGCCCCATCGGGGATTGTCATGGCTTCCATTTTGGCAATGATTAAGTCCAGGTGCACTGGTGATGAAAGGGGATGGGCCTGAAATGGGTCTTATCTGGGTTCCACATGAGCAAACCCAAGTGGCAAATTCACAGTGGGTCACTATGGAAGCAGCAGATAAGCCCCCTATGGGGCCCCATTTATATCTGATAGCCCTCACAAATGTTGGCTAGGTATAATTTTTTTCATATTTGGCCAACAACAGATGGGTTAAGCCCCTATTGAACAAGTCTTGGTCCTTTCAGAGACTCCCCAGAAACCCCCCAGTCAACTGGATTTTGCTGTGTGGTGCTCAGAGCTGGGACCATCAAGGAGTGTGAGGATATAGTCTGCCGTATTGGTGAGTTTAAATGCTTCTAAATGCCAAAAAATACCCATGATGCATGTTGGCTGCCAAACACTCTTCTCTCTTTTACAGCTGCTGGTTTCAAACACACCGAATGGTTTGTATGACGCCCAGTTCATCCCATTAATAAAGGCTGCAATTAATACAGTGCCTGGTATCAGTGTTTAAATGCCAAAGAAACTGCATACAACATTCTACTCATAAAGACCTTTAATAGAAAGACATGTGACAACATCTCATAAATAGTATTAAATGTAGCTGCCAAGAGTTTGTGTTGAAAACATGTAAAACACGGCCCAGAAAAATACAGAGGGGGGGGGAGGAGAGGAAAAAAAAAATGCAACGCTCCTCATCACAGGGTACAGAGGATCAACTGAGGTAGCCAATACTCTGACACTGCAGAGGTGTACTGAGCAAGACATGCTGGCGGTCTATGGTAAAGTTGGAGATGGACAGAAATATTTTGGGACGACTTCATTCGTTCAGGGAACCCGACACCCACAATGAACTTGACGTTACATTTATCATAAATGAGCCAAAGGGAGGGGGTATGCAGACACTCCAGCGACTACCCTTAGTGTAATCAGGCTTGTGGAATGGTTGATTACTGTATTACTCTAAAAAATACAAAATTCAAAGAAATTATAAAAAGAAAAATCCCAAGAAATCAAAGTGTCCACAAAATGGATAAGTATGATAAATAGGGTAATTTGTTGCAGCAATGCAGCCACATGCCCTTCTAGGCCCTCTCCCCCCTTATCCTGCGAGCCAGCTGGATGTCTTTGGGCATGATGGTGACACGCTTGGCGTGGATGGCGCACAGGTTGGTGTCCTCGAACAGACCCACCAGGTAAGCCTCGCTGGCCTCCTGTTGAGGGAAAGGAAAAGTCAGTACCGCTGTCGTTGCTCCATGTACTCACAACAAGCTTACAGTAAACCAATGTACCTGAAGAGCTCCAATGGCAGCGCTCTGGAAACGCAGGTCAGTCTTGAAGTCCTGGGCGATTTCCCTCACCAGACGCTGGAAGGGGAGCTTGCGGATGAGCAACTCGGTGGACTTCTGGTAACGACGGATCTCTCTCAAAGCCACGGTTCCAGGCCTAGAAGAACAAATTACATCTTTAATCACTGCATTTAGTTGCACTGATGAACAACTTGGTCACCACAACGAACTACCCACCTGTAACGGTGGGGTTTCTTGACGCCTCCGGTGGACGGCGCGCTTTTCCTCGCCGCCTTGGTAGCGAGCTGCTTCCTTGGCGCCTTTCCTCCAGTGGATTTACGGGCCGTTTGCTTGGTACGGGCCATTTCGTACTTTCTAAAAAGCACAGGAAATCCAATTTAACGTAGAGCTATTAGCGCGTTCAACGTAGCAAAGCCGAAAGGGAGTAGCCGTAAATGTAAACACGATCAAGATCGCCTCACTTATCGGCTCCCCTCCCCCCGCAGCTGGGCTGAAACCCTGGGAGGCGTCGGCCCCGACTAACTGCAAATACGGTTATAATCCTTTTAATAACTGGACTCGGGCAACCGATGGCGATTAGCAGCTATAACAGCACGTGTCCTCATCGCGTCGTTAAGCCGTAATAAAAACACGGGGCCTTACGCGGTCCAAAGCTCAAACTGCTCAAAACAAATGGCGGCCGGGCCAGTCTGGTTTTGCTTTTCCAGCTCGCCATTTTTAGTTTCAGCCTCAGCGAGCTGCCGCGAACAAATTGAGGGCACTGTCTATTAAAACAATAGTTCCCGCTAAATAATGACTTCGACACGACTCTCAAAACAAACATTTGGTTTGTGGTGGTCGTTTAGGTTCGTTTTTAATCGAGTTAACCTCCCTTTAAAAGCAAAAAAAGAAAGAGACGACAACCCTTAGAGACCCCATTGTTCTATTTTTAGCCAATGCTACGGCTAATAAGTACACACGCTGCCTCAGCTGTATTTATAAACGAAACACTACGACCACGACACAATAAAGCATAAATAAATCATACTCGAGAAATTCTGATCACAACAAAACAATTATATTACCTTTTGGGACGTCGAGCGACCGCAAACTGCTGACAATAATCAAGTCCTTCCCCTCGAAAACGAGTTTTGCCGAAGACACGAATGAGGCCGACTATTAATACTTGATCGTGACGTCATGGTTGTAACACATGAAGCGGTTATTGGCTCACCCACCATAATGGCTGCGGACCAGCCAATGGGACAGCGAGAACAGAAATATAGAGTGCCCTACAATAAGCCCCCCCCCCCCTTTTTTTTTTTTTTTTTTTTTTGTATATTTCAGTTAGTATGGATACTCAAAATATCTAGGGTATCATGGCGTATTATGTAATCACGTATATGATTTATGACGTAACGATGGTATTATGTATATTTAACTTGAGCTCCTTATTTCCATTTCAGATCCCACAGAAAGCCTAAAATACACTGTTGTACGTGAAGAAGAGTTATACTCATACTGTTAAACTCAAAAAGTGTGGTATTGAAGCTCATTCAAACAGCAATTTCTTATCTCACTTCCGTTAAAGCATCGTCCATGTATTTTGTTATATCTCGGTGTCAATCTTTATTTATTTTTCATTTTTTACTTTACTAGATGGCGATATTTTGACCATATTCGGCATTTGGTGGTATATTAATATGGTGGTATCATGACAAAAACCTTCCGTTTAAATGGTTAAAAAAAATTAAAACTTACTAATATTTGATGTGTATGATTAGGACTGATGAAATCAAATCTTAAAACGTTAGCAACAATATCAGTGTCAAATTTCTTTATAGCTACACTGTCAAAAGTGTATTTTTCATGCTGTGTGGTCAGGCTGTAATATTTAAACACACACACAAATACACACCAAAAAAATTCTTTATCACCGAAAACATTGTGATCTCATGACAAAAAAACATGCCATTTAAAAAGTTTACATCTTTAAAATGAAGGAATATTTGATATCAATAATTAGGTGTAGGTGAAAAGAGTTAGCTCAATTAAGAAGAATATACTTGAAATGTATTTTATTTTATAGCTAGCTTGTGCTTAGTGTGTGTACGAGTGTGAATAATAGACTTTAAACATTAAAGGTTAAAAGAAATACGATTGAACTTCATCTCCCATAATTCCGTGTTGTATTTATTGTCCTTTTCTACTACTTCCTCTTGCCTTGCGCAAGCTCACATCGTCGGACAATGCGGATTTCGAAGCTAGTCGGGATAGCTAGCCGTTAAGCTAAAAACAAGCTTCTTGTTGTTGGGCTTTCAAAGTGATCAAATGTCTAAAACGCATCCACAGCCTCCGTCGTCTTCGGCCGCGACGAGCACCGGAGGACCCTCCTCGTCCTCGTCGTCTTCGCCCGCGGGGGGTTCGACCTCTCCCGCAACGGTGTTGAACGTGCAGCCCGAGAAACCTCAACATTACACGTACGTAGCTGGATTAGCTGTTTGGGTGTACACAACCTCACGTGTAGTTGGACTCTCAAAGCAACATTTACAGTTTTGTGGATACAACTGTGTTGTTTAAAACGAGCCGAATAGTGCTGTTCAGCGTACAGTGCTTATTAACTGGAGTTGGACTTGTTTAAGAGGCCTAAGGTTTCTCAGTGGCCGTGTCTTCCAAGCTCTGAAATATCTTTGTGTATGTGGTCCTGTTGTTGTAAAACACAGTTACAGCTGTGTTCACAATGATGGGGGTGTGTTTACAAAAGCGAGTAAAGCTCAACATCCTCACACAAATGCCCTGGGAACACCACACTTTCTATTCCTAATCAAAACATGAAGGAAAATGTTATCAGACTTGTTATAACGAAACAGAAAGTGAAGATTAAAGGAATATAAACATGTTTTAAAAAAGTGAGGGGATCAGTTAATGGTGGGGATTTATTTTGTAAACAAACAAACAAAAAAAAAAAGGCAGACTAAAGCTAAAGGAAACAAGTGTTGTAGATCTTGGTTATAGTGCATTTCTCTGAAAATCTCAGTAAAATCCATCGCTCCAGACAGTATTTAGAAGAACAGCGTACTTTGATTAAAGAAAAGTCATACGAAAACATGTTAAGTACAGAAAACATTAGGCTGCTCAGCTAAAGTGATGTCAAATGTATTAAAATGGAAATCAAAACCAGAAAGATGTGGAAGAAAACAGAAAACCCATTTAAATGCATCAAAGAAAAACCAAACTAGTGCTGGGCAATATGACGATACATATCGTGGGGACGACAGAAAAGTGTGTATCGTGCCATTCCTCTTCTATCGTTTCTATCGTTTCTAACCTAATTTTATCAATTATTACAGCAAATATATAATTAAATAACCTGCAACGATAAATTTGATAGAATCATATCTACTTCTACAAAGGAGCCTTTTATGTTTGCACTTTTATTCATGGTTAATGCCTTAAACAGAGTTCTCTTCAACCCTGATGTTTACTTTAGACACTTTATATTGGTTTGCAAACTTTGCATTACAATGTTACAGATTTCAGAAAGTTGAAAAATAATTTGTGTTTATTTTTTATAGCTGAACTTCAGTGCAAAAATGTGTTTTTCCTCTCAGAAACTGTTGTGCACTTTAAAAAAAATGTGAAAGCTACTGTACCTCTGTACCTACCTGTTTTTGCTGCACTAAAATGTATGTTTGTGACAGTTCAGTTAAATGTCCTTTCAAAATAAAGTTGAAAAGTAAGCAATGAAATTTTTGTCAAACTTTTCAGAGAATAACTGAAAACATACTTTATTATGGTATGTCGTGATATATATCGTTATCGTGATATAAAATAGTCCATATTGTGATATATGATTTTTTCCATATCTCCCAGCACTACATTCATGTGTTTAAAAGTAAAAGCTATTATAAGGTTTTGAGTTCAAAAGCGCCCTGCTCTTATTTTGAACACAGTTGGACATTATACCTCTGGGAAAACGATTAGGTATTAGCAGAAAGTAGAGTCAGAGAGTTAGGAAAGTAGGACGCTTTGGAAGAACAATGATTGCACGTGAAAGTTCTGCTCCCCGTCTGTGTAAAAACAATAACTGAGTCTTTTATTGGTGCCTTTTTGTCTTTCAGTTATCTCAAGGAGTTCAGAACTGAGCAGTGCCCCCTGTTTGTGCAACATAAATGTACACAACATAGGCCTTTTTCCTGTTTTCACTGGCATTTTCTGAACCAGCGGCGCCGGAGACCCATCCGCAGGCGGGACGGAACCTTCAACTACAGCCCAGATGTGTACTGTACCAAATATGATGAAGGATCAGGCACCTGTCCTGATGGAGATGAGTGAGTGCGACTCACACTTCAGTATCGTTTACAAGACTGGTTTGTGTGACTTAAATGGGTCCTCAGATATAGACATATATTTGATTTAAAAAAGAAAAACCATATCGCAAACCTTTTATAGAGTAATAGCCATTTCTTTGCAAAATTAAATAACTGGCAACACCTTAAGTCTGCATGGAGACAGTTAGGTTTACATAAATCCATGTGTAGCTTTCCTTTGTAATTTGTTGTGGTTTCCAGCAGCATTTTCAACCTTTGTACTTGCACTCAGAACAACAATCAGGTTTTTTGTTTTATTTTAAATGAGTGTTTTACATTTAAAGCCTGAATTGCTCCATCACCAGAACATGTAGGTCGTAGCAACACAAAGGGCCTTTTTATCATGTAGCTGCAGGCCGTTGAGGCAGTGATTTTGATACCCCGTCTTGCAGAGTGGCGTCTCATGCATAATCACATGTGGCACTGGCACCTTTTCATCGACGCCGTTCTGACCCGACAGTTCCTGTTTACTTTCACACGTAAAGACAATTGAGACTGAAACGGGGCTCGGTTACAGCCGGAGGGTAAATGAACTTTGCAAATGAACCACTTTGTGGCTTAAAGAGTGAACTTTAGCAGATTACTTCAGTTTTTAACTTGATGTAAATATGGACACCATGACTCAGAGATAGAAAGGGTACTTTCTTGCACAAGTTCCAGTAAATTCTCTTTAGTCAGGGGCTTCTTACATTAACATGCACAAACATCCAGGTCACTTCTGCTTGAAAACGCCAAATTCATTCTTTTTAATCGACTGAGGGAGCGGCTAGAAATAATAAAGCATATCTAACTGATTATAAAAGTAGTAATAATGATGCTAAAGAGAAGAAGAAGGCAGAAGTAACAAATCTGGTACTAACTTGTTTGCCCCCAAAACTATCCAACAAAGCATTTGTGCAATAAAATGAAAGAGCCACCACAAACAGGTCAAAGAAACTGAATGACAAAGAGCTTTATTGCAGCCATTCACTTGCAAAATCACCTGAGTCTTTGCCCAAGTCAGTGGCTTCAGTTTCTGGATCCTGCAGCTTCATTATGGCTTCTTTCCACTGAGGAACATCTCTGAAGTCAGAGCAGGGGTGTCTAAGGATGAGTTAAAGATGATAATCCATGCTTTTATCTCATCGCGATCAGATTACTGCAGCAGCCTGTTCACCTGCTTAAACCGGAGGGAGTCGGCTCGTCTACAGGTGGTTCAGAACCCTGACCCGCACAAACACAGGAGCTCATGTACCCCTGTTTTAAAGTCGTTTCATTGGCTTATAGTTGATTATCGAACCACTTTTAAAATCCTGGTCCAGACTTTCAGAGCCATCCACACCCAGGCCCCTTCTTATAATGTGGATTTGATCCAGGCCTATAACCATTCTCAAAGCCTGAAGTCATCAGGTAAAAGTCTGTTAACGGTTCCTTGCGCTCATCTCAGGACTTGAAGAGACAGATCTTAATCTCTGGAACAAACTCCCTCTTCCCTAACGTTCATTCGACTCTGCAGATGCTTTTAAAAAGCATCTTAAGACCTTTTTTTTTTTTTTATTCCCTCAAGTGTTTTAGTCAGACAAAAGGCTGCTGTGACTGGTTGTTGCATCTAAAGCATTCTACATCTTACATATTTTATTGTATTTTATTATGAAGCACTCTGTGACTGCTGTCTGAAAAAAATGCTACATAAGTAAACTTTATTTACTATGAATGCAGATAGGATTATTGTTGCATTTCTGTAAAACACAAATGTCTTTCATACTTTTCACCTGGTATTAAATTAGCGTCGTATACTGCAATTTTAAAAGAAATTGTAATGTAAATTAATATTGCTTTTATTGTAAAAATACCAAGTTATTATGCTTTATATACAGGAAAGGTGGCCTATAAGAGAAACAGCTGCTAACTGCAGCTCGAGTATGCGGTATAAACCATGGACTAACGCTTTAAAAGAATTGTTTAATTTCTAAACGCGTTATGTGGATGTGATTTTTCTCCGTTCCAGATGCCCATTTCTGCATCGAACTGCAGGCGACACAGAGAGGAGATACCACCTCCGCTATTACAAGACCGGATCGTGCATCCATGAAACAGATGCGAAAGGCCACTGCACCAAGAACGGCTCCCACTGTGCCTTTGCACACGGGTCACATGACCTGCGCAGCCCCGTCTATGACATCAGGTGTGCCAAATCATTTTGCCCTCTGCGTTAAATTCTACGTTTGCATTCGCACCATTGTCGTTAACGGTCTCTAAACATTCTGGCTTGAACAGAGAAGTGCAGGTGATGGAGTCTCAAGGCGGCTCGGGGGGCACAGAGGGAGGTGGAGGGGACCCACAGTCAGGACAAGCAGCGAGCACAGCCCTGATAGAGAAGATCCTGAGTGAGGAGCCGCGGTGGCAAGGTAAAGGTGGGCTGCAGCACTCTGGGAGGCACTCCGACTGAACACCCCCCCCCAAAAAAAAAAAAAAAACATGAATCTTTTCAGTTGAACAAGGAGAGCATGTTTTTGTGTTTGTCAGTAGCTGTATCAGTGAAATGTGAAGTCTGATCCATATTTTAGAGTTTGGATCACATGATCGAGCACAGCACATTGAATGATCACACATAAGATTTATTTGGTTTGATAAGACCTCTTGTCATTAGGGATGCACATTTTGGATTTTTTTTATGACCGTTAACCGACGCCCTTTAACGATTAATAACCGTTAACCGATAAGTCCGGGAGGGTTTGCTGTGCGATGTTGCGAGCGTTGTCATGGACGCATGCGGACACTTCCCCGTGTATACTTTCGCGGCAATGTGTCGCCGTCAGCTTGTCGCAGAGATGCCGCCGTCACTTTTGATTTATACTAGCGCGGTCTCCGCTATGTTATTCCATGCCACAACTCAAGAGCGACAATCACGAACTAGCTAAACTTACTAAACTTATCTCTTGTGTTTTTCTACTTCCTCACCGTCTCAGCCGTATCCAGACCTACATTCATCGCTATCTCCCTCCATGAATTACTAGAATATGTGCTGTCTTTGTAGTGTGGAGAACCAGAATCGTACAGATGTGGGTACTTCCTCATTTTTTCGATGACGCGCTCTTTTCTACGCAGATGTAGAATTGACCAATCAGAGGCCTGTTGCACCTGTCGACACGCCCCCATGAGTTGATTGAACTTACGTAGTTTAAAAACAAAATTGACCGTTAGTATTAATCAGTTAGAGTTACTGTTATCGGTTAACGGTTAAACGGTTAACCATGTGCATCCCTGCTTGTCATATTACCGTATATATTTTATCATATGTGACGGCCTGCACTGTAGAGCTGAGCGATTTTATCGATTCTGCGATATATATCGATATTTTATTTCCTCAGAGAGTATTGATTTTTCAGCCGCGGGTATCGATATTCTAAGCTTCTTTCAAAACCCCCGTGTCCCACCTTTAAAAGCTTGCGAGCAACAATTTGCACTGTTTAAATAAATGAAACTATTTTTCCTCAACACATCTTTTATTCATTTTGTAAGTAAGTAAGTAAAGTTTATTTGTATAGCACTTCTCACAGAAAGAATTCACAAAGTGCTTCACAGTAAAAAATAAAAGCATACATAAAGTACAATTTCATAATCAGCATAAAAACATATAAAAAACAAATAAACATAAAAACGTGAAACCATAAAACCCATAAAACCCCACACCTAACTAAAAGCCTGCCTGAATAACAGGGTTTTCAGCTGCTTTTTAAAAGCCTCAACAGAGCTTGAGGTACGAATGGATAGTGGCAACGAGTTCCATAGTCTGGGGGCCACTGCTTGAAAGGCTCGATCCCCCCTGGTCTTAAAGCGAGTGTGGGGGATGACCAGCAGGAGTTGGTTGTCGGATCTGAGGGAACGAGTAGGACAGTATCGTTTTAGCAGCTCGGTGATGTAAGTAGGGGCTTGGCCATTTAGAGCTCTGAAGGTAAGAACTAAAATTTTAAAATTAATTCTAAAATGAACTGGGAGCCAGTGTAGTTCTGCTAAAACCGGTGTGATGTGAGCCCTTTTAGTGGTGCGGGATAAAAGTCTTGCAGCAGAATTTTGGACCAGAATTTTGTCCAGCATTTGCAAGCTGCCTGTCAGCCATATAATGTGTGACTGATGCTTTCAGTTCAATAAATTCAAACAGTCATTGGAACACTCACAAGATGTCACCAAAATCACTTTGTCCCTTTAAAATCTTTCAGAAAGTGATGTAAATGTATTGTAAGATGAATATTGATATATATCATATCGTGAACCGAATATCATGTATCGTATCGTATCGCAAGATTAGTGTATCGCTACAGCCCTACTGCAGTAGAAACGGGTCATCGTGTCACTGCTGTATCATCTCATCTCTCTTTTTTCCTCAGACAACAACTATGTGTTGTCCCACTACAAGACGGAGCTCTGTAAGAAGCCTCCTCGCCTCTGTCGTCAAGGTTACGCCTGCCCGTACTACCACAACAGCAAAGACAGGAGGCGCAGCCCACACAAGCACAAATACAGGTGACCCCTACGACGTCACGCTCAGGCAGAGACTGCGCTCGTTTTTTTCCTCCAGTTTTTAAGTGACCGCTTTTCAACACTGCCTCCACAGAGCATTGCCGTGTCCAGCGGTGAAACAGAGCGAAGAGTGGGGAGATCCCAGTAAATGTGAGGGAGCGGAGGGATGCCAGTACTGCCACACAAGAACGGAACAGCAGTTCCACCCGGAGGTTTGTGTCTCTCAGCATCTGTCTACTAAAAAAACTTAGGCAGGAAAGTTGCGGCGGGTGGTTGAGAAGTGTGTTTATTCTGTGACAGATCTATAAATCCACCAAGTGTAATGACATGCAGCAGTGTGGGAGCTGTCCTCGGGGACCTTTCTGTGCCTTCGCTCATGTAGAAAGTGAGTCCCCACAAAACGCCGCCGCCCACTTCTCAACAGCCTTTTAAATTATTCACAGTATGCTAATTTTTATTGATATCTTTTTTTTCTTTTTTAAATGTCTCCCAGAGCCCTTCATTACAGATGAACTATCATTCCCCAGTCCCAGCTCCCCTCCACCCACGAGACCTCCGGACCCTCTCCCAGGTCAGGAGGCTTGTTCCAGCCCTAGCGGTCAAAACACGGGGCCCTGTTCTATGTCGGACCCCTTCTCCCCCTCTGCGTCGTCTTGCATAGCAGAGCAAGGCCTGCTGGGTAGCGTTCTGTCCATGTGTGAGGACGTAGGCGGGGGAGGGGAGCCCCTCTCTCCTTGGGCCAGGGAGGGAGGCTACGGCAGGGCGCCTGGATTTGAGCGGGAAGATCAGGTGAGAAGATTGAATGAATGGGTGGATGAAAAGGGGAAAGTGAGTTCATATTGAAGTAAACCTTTAACGTTCTTCTTTTGTCTGTGAATTCAGGCCAAACAAAGGAATTTTGCTCTCGAGCAGCGTAACAAAGAATTTTCATCGACACAAAGCAAACAGGTAAAACTGAACAACCTCGGCCGGGTCGTTTCTCTTTCTTTTTTCGTCAGTGACCACGAGACCAAAGCAGTAAACCCACATTGTTTCCTTTTAAGGACTTGTTGGTGTTCCTGCCGGTCGGCAGCCCCTTGAGTCTGTCCTCCAGCATCCCCTCCAGTCTGGCCGCCACACCGCCCAGCCCAGCTCCATTCGGACCACCGGGGTCCGGCATCTCCTCGGGCATGAACGCCAACGCGCTGCCCTTTTACCCGACCAGTGAGACAGTGGAGTCAGTGGTTGGTAAGTGAGGATGTTAAGGATGAGGGGGGGGGTTAATGTTGGTTTATTCTCATATAATGAGAGTAAATGAAGTTGTTTGGGTGTCTCTGTGTGACAGAGTCGGCTCTGGATGATCTCGACTTGAATGATTTCGGCGTGTCGGCGTTGGAGAGAAGCTTGGAGAACAGCTCTGCTCTGCCCAGCGTGGGAGTTATGCTCGGTATTTCAATGCATCAACACAAAAATTCAACCTCCAAGTCAGAAAAAGTTTTGGGAGAAACTAAAAATGCAAAAAAAAAAAAAAAGCATTGACTCTCAACTCAACTTTTATGTCATTGCAGACAGTATGAAGCTGTGATGCTTCATCTTGTCAACTTCATGAAGGAGCAGTAACGTTTAATGCCACTTTCAATTCAATTCAACTAAATTTTATTTATATTGCGTCTGTTACAATGTCAATCGTCTCTAGGTGCTTTACAGAGACCCAGATCATGACCCCCGAGCAAATATCATTAACTAAAATTATAATATTAAATCCAAATCAAGGATAATGGCAGGTAAAAAACTCCCACAGAGGGAGAAAAAAAACCTTTAAGCCAAACAGTGGCAAGAAAAAACTCCACTTTAAGAGGAAGAAACCTTGATCAGGACCTGGATCATATGGGGGGACCTTCCTGATGAAGACCAGACGAGTAAAGAAAGAAAAAGAGAGGAGAGACAGGACAGAGAGAGGAGAGCACACAAATGACTGAATGAAATGACCATATAAACAGATGCAGGTAGCAGCACTGAGGTGAGATGGTCAGAGGACTAGATCACCGGTGGAGGTAAACGCTGGGATGGACAGATGATGGAACTGCAAGTCAGCATGAAACTCAGGAAACTCTGGCCTGCAAACATACAGAAAGAAAAGAGAAAAAGGAGGGAAAACAGCACAACAAACTACAGGAAAGAAAATGGAGCACAGTTACGGTAATGAGGTGCTCCTAATTAATAATGGACTGAGCTGGAGGAGGAAGAAGGGAGGAGGAAAGAGAGAAGAGCAGTGGTGACACCACTCAGCAGATCATGTTGGTGTCTCCCTGCAGCGTAGGCCTATAGCAGCATAGCTATGATCAAGCTGTGATTAAGACGAGCTACTCTAGTCTTAGCTCCTGCAACTATAGCTATAACTATTAGCTCCTACACACTATAAGTTTGACTAACTAGGCTTTACTGAACAGAAATGTTTTCAATTTAGTTTTAAAGATGGAGGTGGTGTCAGCCTCCTGAACCCAAATTGGTAGCACTTTGTCATGTTAGTATCACTCAAAAGATGGTCTGTCTTTGAAATTAAAATGTAATAAAATGTTTTGGTTGTTTGCAGATGTGCAGCAGTGAGGGGGAGTTGTCATAATAAGGTTTAACACATTCTCAGCTGCGTAGCCTCTTTTTTTTCCTCGGCCGCGCCTTTCTAATGACGTCCCACGCCAGATGCCTCTGAGCCCAGAGACGTTTACACCCCTCTGGGCTTGGCTAAATCATGATTTTAATCATTCATACTGTCTGCAGTGGAATGAAAAGTAAAGTAAATGTAACAATCAGTAGATTTTAATTTCCATTTTTCCTACTTCCTCAACTTTTTCTCTGACTCAGGCTTCCATAAATGGCATGTTTATGTACAGTATGTACGTACAGATAATTTGCAATGTCTCTTCTCGTTGCCTTGGCAGGAGGCAGCCAGCTGCAGAGCTCTGCTCCCGTCAACATTCCTGGATCTTTTAGCAGCTCCGCTCCTTTCAGCTCCCCGTCACCGTCCCCCCCAGTCAGGCCACACGCTTCACCTTTCTTCTCCGCTCACCTGTCACAACCCAGCCAATCAGAGAGCACCTTCCTGGGACCATCTCACAGCTCTTTGGGTGCACAAGCTCAGATTCTCAAAGTTCAGTGTCGACATGAGGCTCAGATTTTTTTTTTTTGCTCATATTTATCGTGTTCTTCGTAGGTCTGAATGGCATGAGCACAAATATATGGGAGCACTTCCCTTCGGGGCAGGGTTCTCCTGGTACCCCCCCTGCCCTGCTGCCCTCAGGTCTCTGTGCAGAGACGTCCAGGCTCAAACAGGAGCTGGAGGACGCTCACAGGACACTGAAGCAGTGGGGTCACAGCTGGAGACACACAGCTCAGGTAGGTATGTAGTGGAGCATGTCTGCGCATGTCTGAGAAATGGCCGTGTGTCTTTAGTCTGATGACTTGCTTCTTCGTCACGAGTACAACTGAGGAAGTGAATGTCGGTTTTGAGCGGATTTGTCCTCCTTCTAATTCTTCTTGTAGTCGTGGACTGCGCTCAAAGCGGACACTGAGGAGTCCCGTGCAAATGCAGCGCGGCTGTCCATGGAGGCGGAGAGAGCCAGGCAGGCGGAGGAAGAGGCACAGAGACAGATTTCTCTCCTGCAGGAGGCGCTTGAGAGCTTACGGAGCGGCGACAATCCCCACCTTGCACTGCATCAACTCCAGCTGCTACACCGACTCCCGTTGGAGTCGGTCCTCAGTTTACAGGCTCAGCTCTGCAGCTGCCTAAGAGCCGTGGAACAGGTAACGCCTCACGCGCACTTCACCCAGCGTGACGCGGTTCACTTCCTGTTATACAGTCTCCAGTGCCACGAAGCTACGCAGTCGTTGCAAGAGACGACCAGGAAAGGATATTAGAGCGAGTCTGGGTTCGTCTTTGCTGATCATAGCGGATTGGGAGACCTGAAAGGATAGATGATACTTCCTAAAATTTGTAAGATATTTCTAAAAAATGAAAGTGACTCTGGTGTTAGGATTAGGGGTGTGAAAAAAAAAACCGATTTGGCAATATATCGTGATTTTCGGCCTCCCAATATAATATCGATTTTTCAGCTCCTAATATCGATTCTTTCAATTTTTTTTCAAAAACACTAATAATAAACAATAAATAGATTGTTTTGAAGCAAGTAGTTTTGACTCAATTTGTCCTCTGAATGATCAATATCATCTGATGAACATATACGGCAACTTGATTTTTCATCTCTACTTTTAATTTTGATATTAACTGAGTAGAATATCGCAATATATCGTGATATCGCGATAATATTGCATTGTGCTCCAAGTATCATGAGACATATCGTATTGCGAGGTTCTTGCCAATTAGAGCTGAGCGATTTTATCGATTCTGCAATATATATTGATATTTTATCAAGTATCGATTTTTCAGCCGCGGGTATTGATATTCTAAGCTTTGTTCAAAACCCCCGTGTCCCACCTTTAAAAGCTTGAAAGCAACAATTTGCACTGTTTAAATAAATGAAACTATTTTTCTCAACAATCTTTTATTCATTTTGTCCAGCATTTCCAAGCTGCCTGTCAGCCATATAATGTGTAATTGATGCTTTCAGGTCAATAAATTCAAACAAAGTCACTGGAACACTCACAAAACGTCACCAAAATCACTTTTTCCATTTAAAATCTTTCGAAAAATGATTTAAATGTATTGTAAGATGAATATCGATATATATCGTATCATGAGCCGAATATCGTGTATCGTATCGTATCACGAGAACAGTGTATCGCTACAGCCCTATTGCCGATACTCACCCTAGTTAGGATTGTACAATATATCAAAAATGCATGCTGGTTTTCCTCCTTTTTCATCTGACCAAAAAAGAAAAAAATGTGAAATTGACTTCTTTTCAAAAAATAATTTATTTATAAAGTATACAGACACATGTATATCAGCTAGAATAAAATAGATACTGTTAAAGAAAATAAACTCCACTGACACCCCTCTAATAACTACAGTATTGGCTTTTTTTTCCCCGTCTTTGTTCTGAAAGATTTGGAACAAAGCTGTGTGCGCTCTGTGATATTTATTTTATTTATTCTGACTCTTCTGTCTCGCGTTCACGAAGGTGGTGTACCGGAAACAGAGGCAGTGCTGCGTGACGTGCGGAGAGCAGGGCTCGGTGTCGCTGCCCTGTGGCCACGGACTGCAGTGCGAGAGCTGCTCCGCCTCCACGGAGTGTCCGCTCTGCCCCGAACAGACTCTGGACCAGCAGCTCTCCTGACCCAGACCCGATTCCAGACCCACCGGTCCTGATTCCACCAATGCCAGCGCTGGATCCTGACTGCCATTAGAAAAACTTGGGGAGAAGGGGGGGGGGGGTGTAACAACACAAGCACTGATTTGGTTGTGTCCTTTTAAAATGACCCTAACTGCTAAATGACCAGCTTAGTGCAAGTCAGTCACTAAGTTAAAGCTCTTAATGTGGAGATCAGGATTGATACCCGCTGAATACCTATAAACGTTACTAGTTCTTGCTTTTGACCAGCAACACTGTTCTTTACCCCTGAACTGGCCGGCCGTACCCGCGCACGTCACGAAAATCGTCCGGTCGTGGCTCCGCCTGCGTCATTCCTCTGATTGATTTTATTTCCTATCCGATGGCGTCCGGGAGGAAGTTTCGGCAACTTAAAAGTAAAATCCAAAGGAAACAAGGCTAATTTCATTGTATTAAACAGGGCCGGCCGGGCTACATTACCCCTGATCTGTAGTTTAGGCCCCAACTATGTCATTTTAGACCACAAATTTACAAAAGCGAACAACTTTTCCCCCAAACGTCATCCATCCGTCAGTCTGGGTGGTCTTATCATTTGAGTTTTTGACAGCGTGCAGCCTGAATCGTTGAACATCTGTTCCCAGATGTGCTGATCGCCTGTCGTCACGGATCGACGCGTCCTGATAAATTTAACTGTCAGCAGAAATCTCAAATCCCCCTCGATGGACATATGACAAAGCTGATCATCAATTTTTTTTTTTAAAATGTATTTTTGAAGCTGTTGAGCTTTCTTTAAAAATTAAAAAGTATATATTTATCTCATCAGTCACCTAATTAAAGGGCATACTTAGACGATGATAATGTATCGCTACAGCCAACGACAGGTCACTACACTGTGCTGTAGCATTTTCTACATTATATTGCATTTATTGTTTCATTTAGATTTTTCTTCATAGGTCTAGCAAATGAAATTTAAAATTGTCAATTATTGAAATATTATTAAAAAAAAGTAAAATAACATTGAAAGGATTTGTTTAAATGTACAACAGATTGTCTCTGTTAAAAGCTCTCAGGTTTTTCTGTAACATTCAACTGCGTAAAATAGAGGACAGCGTACTCGGTCAACTTCCTTAGATTTTAACATTCCATATTTTAATTATTTTTTTCTGTAACACCTCTCATGTTAACTCATACTCTTTTTTTTTTTTTTTTTTTGTAAACCAGCCCTTTTGCTGTTTTAAAATCAAAGCGTGACAGGTTTCTCTGCCAAAATTTTTACATTTATAGTGATATTTGACATTTGAGTGACTCAGATGTATATAATATATCATATATATTATATATGTACCCGCATAGCTAAGTGATGTTATACTTATCTCTTGCACTGATTAGACTAAACATCAGGAAGAATACAAATGTGTAAATGTTTTTAAATGCAGGTGTGAAAGTGTCGATGATCACTGTGATGGTCTTTTTGTAAACCCATGCTCAGCAAACTGTTCATACACAACTCATGCAACACCAGTGTTTCCTTCTGGTTGTTTTTTTCTTTCTCTTTTGTTTTTGGTACTGATCATTAAAACAAATTGTATATTTTTTGAGGAAAAACTTTGTCTCTGCGCGTTTTGTTACAGCCGAACGCCCTCCTGGGACTGCTTCTCTCGCTGTCGTCGCTTTTTCACAAAGGCCTGCGCCTCCCGCTCTCCTCTCCGGGACTCCAGTAGTTTCAGGATGCTGTCCTCTGGGAAGAGCACACACAGTCAGAGACGTTAGCGTTAGCTGGTAGTAACTGTACACGCAGAATATATTCACATGTGCAGGAGGGAAGAACAGAATCAAGCCGTAAGCATTATTTCTTTTCTGCAGTGACCTGAGAATAGCAAAATAAAAAGGTGTAGACACAACGCAAAACAACTGGCTTCAGGTATTTTAAAAGATGAGTCCGTGACAAAAGAGCAACTGATGCAAATGCTCTGCTGTGACATCATGATGACGACCTGCTTAATGCTGAGCAGGTTCTCCTCCAGCTCCCAAAACAACTCTGACCAGTCAGGGTCTGGACAGAGAACATCTAAGGCACATGTG
Source organism: Hirundichthys speculiger (assembly GCA_018398805.1). NCBI lineage: Eukaryota > Metazoa > Chordata > Actinopteri > Beloniformes > Exocoetidae > Hirundichthys > Hirundichthys speculiger. The sequence continues at coordinate 216,350 of JAGFBZ010000452.1, read as the reverse complement.
TCAAACACAAGGCCCGCGGGCCAAATGTGGCCCGCCACGTCATTTTCATGTGGCCCTTGAGAGCTTGTGCATTATTGGCTTAAATTTTAAACCAATATTTTAAGACTTAAAATAAGCTTACACCACTTTAAAGCGCATATTGACAATAAACTACATCTCCCACAATGCATTTCACCCACAACGATAACGGTATCTCATCATGAGCAAGACATCAAGACGATTTTCAGAACTGATGGACTTCAGAAAAACCTCTACAAACTAACCCCAACATGTCCAAGAAAAGAAAAATCTGATGCACAAGGAAGGTAGATTTATGAACGACGGGAAAGCGATTACAAGTTTGTACCTCAAGGTGAAAAAACAGTATGTCTTTTGTGTCATGAGGCGGTGTCAGTCGTGAAAGAGTATCATCTAAGTCAGCATTTTGACAACAAACATGGAGCTAAGCAGGGCTTGACGCTAACTTTTTTGCTCACCAGCCACTGGGGTTAGTATTTTTCCTCAGTCATTAGCCATATAGTCTGTATGCTAGCCACAGTTTTGCTGTCAGTTTTTTTCTTCTTCACAATATTCTTGCATTTACATTTTAAATACAAACAATTGGTACAACTATTGTGATGTGTCATATCAAAGAATAAATTACCAGCCAAAGTTGCTTGTAAGACAGAAATTGTTACTAGCCACAGCCAAATTTTACCAGCATTTGGCCTGTTGGCCGGTGTCAGTGTCAAGCCCTGGAGCTAAGTATGCTAAATTTAGCCTACAAGAGAAACAAAGAATCGCATCCGCTTCTGAAACCAAAGTAATGGATACTCTCAGTGATGTTTACAGAGTCCGTTACCATGGCAATGGACTCAGTAAACATCACCTGTGCGAGAGTAGATTTATAACCACAAACACTGAGTTTAATATAATAGTGAGTTAAATATTTGAAACTTTAATACAAAACAAATACAGAAACAGTTATTTAACAATATAATAAGGTGCAGTTGAATTTATTTTGAATTCCGTTGCATTTTGTTACACTCATTCATGCTGTCAATCTGGCCCTTCGAGGGCAACCATGATGCTGATGTGGCCCTCAGTGGAACATGAGTCTGACACCCCTGATCTAAGGGGGGGTCCTGGAGCCTCTGGGATGTTGTTTGGGATCGCGTCCCCATAGACGGACCGCCAGCTTCCATCAGAGTGATTCTGGGGGCTCGGAGAACCAAATTAGTGCTTCAGATTTTCATTTCTGTTCCTTCAGCAGGTCCTAACGATTCAGTCGACCCACCTGCTGCCCTGCTGTGGGAGGAAGCTCCTGCAAAGGAGTGATGTTGACACATTTGTTTGGTCTTTGAATGTTTTTCAGGCGCCGAGAGCCAAAATAACATTCATGACAGCGTTAGGATGCAGGAACAAGATGAGAGGCGTTTCTCATGCTACCTGTCATAATGTTATGACAGATCGGTTGTGTGTTCGCTGCTCGAGGTGCTACTTTGGTGCAACAAATACCTCTGTGTTGATGCAGCTATTTGCCGCTCCACTGATTTTTCCCTGTATTTTTTTGGGATCATTGGGTTGTTGGAAGGTCCGATGCTGCCCGTGACCCAAGTTTTATGATTGGAACTCTGAAAACTCAGAAATACGCTTTGGAAGATCAATGAGAGACGGCAAAGAAACCCTCCAACCTTAAAGACCTGGGCGTCACCTGCAGAAGATGGGGGCACCTAAAATCACAGCGATGAACTGCAAAGTGCTCGTTTTACAGCTTTGGCATTTTAAATTGGCAACAATAAAACAAACCCGAGGTGAAACGGTGTTTAAGCATAAGCTGTAAGGGCGCCCCGATTCACCCATCAGAAACCCAGAGACGTGTCTTACCATCAGGTTTTGGGTGCATCAAAGGAAGGCGTATTTGAGCCGGCATGGCGTCCAGCTCCGGACCGAATTCGTCTTCTTTTTCCTCCCCGGAGACTCCCCGTATGTCCTCCAGGGCCAGGAAGGCCTCGCCCTCAAAGTCATCCGTCCTCAGGGTGTCGTGGTCCAGAACGGTGACCATCAGACAAGCGCCCGGAACCTGGCACTGATCCAGGGACACCATGCTGCAGCAGAGAGAGAAAGGGAAAACGAGCTCAAAACGTTTTACTGACAGGTGAGGAACTGGGCTCAAGTCTCTGTGCAGTAAGAAGAACATCTATTAAAAACCAAGTGACAGTGTGACAGGCAAAGCAGTGCAAAGTAATTGCGACTTAAGATGTTGGTTGGGGCAGAATTGTGGATCTCCAGTCCAGGAATCAGACTCGAGTCCAACTGGGCGCCTAAGTTTAAGGAACTGCGACTTGACTCGACCTTGAGCATCAAACTGTTTCCTACACTGCAACTCCTCCTGCCGAAGCTAAGAGCTAAGAAGCTAAGAGCTAAGAAGCTAAGAGCTAAGAGATGAGCCCTCAGGTGTTCATTTCGTTTCTATGTAATACAGTGATCCCTTCGCAAATTTCGCGCTTTAAGTTCCGCGGTTTTAGGTATTCGCGGATTTTTCAGAAATATATAATAATAAAAAATTGAGAAAAAATTGCGGAAACATCACAGGATGTTGTGCACGTTCTCTCACAGCGAAGAAATGCTGTGAGCCAGCCTGGCCCCTTTAAGAAGGTGGCCTTATGGGTAATGTAGTATTGTGTGTCGTGGGACGGCAGAATGAAAACAAGGTTAGATGAAAAGTGTAGTGAGCATCAACAGCAGCCCAGCGTGTATAGATTTACATTCTCTGTTAACCGACAGGAGCCCAACAATACAACCTGTGTGATGTTACAAGTTCCTGCAGTGACACAATAAAGTTCCCGTTCCATGCAGAGAAAACCGGACTTTTTCTTTTGTTGTTGTTAGCATGTTAGCCGCTAATTACGAGCCAAAAATAGCACAATACCAGCAGTTTGCTTTACTACGGTTCAGAGACCAGAGGCTGTGAAGGGAACAGAAAGACCACAGTTGAGCCTTTGTCTTGTTAATTAATTAATTCAGGAACCGGTGCCACCCGACCCTGACGCGCATGGATCAGGTTCAGGAACAAGCTAATGGTGCTGAAATGCCAGGAGAACGTTGTCTTCTTTCACAGCCTGCTGCTTCGGTGCAGAGCTGCAGCTGGAGTAACGTTAGCGCGGGCGGTTCGTCGGTAGGTACTGGCCATCATCAAGAGGCCGTTCAGTTAATCTGTTCGCCTCTAAGTTAAGTTTCATCAGTTTCACCGTCAGTCACTTTGGACAAAGCAACCACTTAGAACAAGGCTGTAAATACGTAGTCGTGGTTCCTTATCTAGCTTAGCGGTATGTAACAGAAACATTCGACGGTTAGAGAGGCTCAAAATGTGTTTTGAAGACGGTGCTTGTGTGTTTAAAAAGCTGATTTGGATTCAGAGTTGAGTCTTCAAGCGATTCTTGAAGAAGAGCGAATGACCCTAGTTGTCCACCATTTAAAAAAAAATTAAAAAAACTTTAAAAATGAGCTAGAAATCTGGTAACGTATTTAAGGTGTAAACTGAGAGCTGAAAGACGGAGGCTACTCACAATTCAAAGGACTCATCAAAAAGAGGATTGAGGTCACAGTTTTTGATCTGAGTGCTGCGAGGTTCTACCTCGGGGAAGACGTGGTTGGGCTCCAGGCTGAGGATCACGAAGGGGTCGCTGAGACCTGACGGGCGACAAAGCACCAACTCACAAAAGGAACGGTGTCACCGTGTCGCGTACCTGTCTCACCTGCTGGGTCCTACCGTTAGAGTCCATCGGCAGGAGGTTGACTGCGTTCAGCACCTCAACCCGCAGCCTTTGGTCGGATCTCCTGTAGGATGTGCAGAGCGTGACTGCGCCGTATTTCTCGCCGCTGTACATCCTCTGCAACAGGAACGGCGGTGAGAAAACAGAGTAAAAGTCTCAACAAGGTTTTTTCCATAAAAAAGACCTCACCTGTTCACTTATCTTCCTCTGAAAGAACTTTTCCATGAGCTGCTGGCTGTTCAGGGAGTGGTGGCTGAGGTGAGCCTTCAGAGTCTGGACAGACGGACAGAAACCAATGAGCGGGAAACTCAGATTAAGGGAAATGAAAGACAGCAAACAGCACGCACCTTGTATTCATCAGAGTGGAGCGTTTTCAGAGGAAGGCCGTTTCCCTCGGCGTGAAAGCACTGCTCCAGGCACTGACGTTCATGAAGCAGGAAACAGAATGAACTTGGTTATTTTACATCATGGTGATATCCTCTAACTGTGTCCTCATAGAAGTTAGTTTTTTTCTTCAAGAAAACCCACTTCAAGAAAAACTTCAAGAAAAAAACTCTAAATGTCACACCATTAATTTCATCGCACATTTACCTACTTTTAATCCAGAAAAACACAACGAAGGCTTAAAATTCGCAACAAAGGACAACCACTAGACGCATAGTACCGCGGGAAGTAGAGGTGCTATTTTTTGGGGGTGCAAAAATGTAAAAAAAAAAAAAAAAAAAACGATTGGAAACAAGGGGAAAAAAAAACATGTGGTAGGAAAAATTTCAAATTTACTATAAATTCTATTGGTCTGGTTTAATATTTATAACAGTATTATTCAGAGGCGGGTCGTACATGTGGTACCTGGGTCAGTGCGGGTTTAACTACTTAATCCACCATGACGTTATAATTATACAAGCCACCATTACAAAAATGCATTATAACAAGAAGAAAGTGAGGTATATATACAGTCATGGAAAAAAATTATTAGACCACCCTTGTTTTCTTCAGTTTCTTGTTCATTTTAATGCCTGGTACAACTAAAGGTACATTTGTTTGGACAAACATAAGGATAACCACAAAGATTGGTCATAAGAGTTTTATTTAAGAGCTGATATCTTACCATTTTCCATGGTTTTTTTTTGATTATAACCTAAATGCACTTAAGTTTTTACAATTCAATAGCTATGGCGATTTTGTACTGCCAAAAACATGCTTTTATGCATTCAGTGTTTTCTTTTCTGTCTGTTTTAGTCAAATGATGACGTTTATGGTACCAGGTATAAATAATAACAAGAAAGTATAGATATATAATAGGGTGGTCTAATAATTTTTTCCATGACTGTATATATACATATATGGTCTCGGACCCACAGCACCCCCTGCTGAGAATATGTTCTCTCTGCTATGGCTAGATGTAATGATATAAAGAGTCTACATTTACCGTATGAAGCCGCTTTTAAAGGGGTGCACAAAAACACCATCTTGGTGGTCGAGAGTATAACTTAATGTCTCTGATGTGACTATCAGATTAAAAACCACCACTTTGATTGGGAACCTCTGCGTCTGAAAATGTGTCATTCACTGAGCTGTTGAGGTTTTTGGGGTATTGTGACATCACAGACTGAGGTCAGAGTGGGATTATCCAACTTCCTCAGCTGTGGCGCAAAGCTGTGGGGCTTCAGGTATAAAATGTTCCCCACATATGTCAGGACCGTGGTCTGGCTTGCGTGGCCTTGTGGGTTGAGGGGGAAGAGGAGGAGCCTCCAACTGATCATTCATTGATGTGGCACAAATAATATCAAACTGAAAACTGTGCCGGAAAAAGAGGCAAACGCAAGTAAGAGACACTGGTCGCAAAATCATTTGTTAAACTCAAAGCAAGTATGAGAGCACAGCTCCCATAAACCGAGACCATGGACCGGTCTCATGAAGCACAGGAAACAGAAAACACATTTGGTCCAAAGTCCAACTAAGGTGTTTTAGACTTCTACGTTCAGTCAGATTTACTGAAGTTGCGATTCATAAGTTCAAAAGTGGCTGATCACACGTGATCCAGTTGCTTTGGACCGACCTGCACGGTGTACAGCAGCCGCTGGCAGAACACCATGAGACCTTCTTGTTGTGAATGCTGAGTCGCCACCTGCTGGAGGATCTTCAGCGAGTTGTTCCACAGAGGCGTCAGGAGGCTGGACACAAGGGGAGAAAGATTAAATCTTTAGAAAAAAAAAAACAAAGAACCCTGACGCTCCAAAAATGAAACACCAGGAACGAAGGAAGCCTTCTTGGAGATTTTAAGTCCGTTCAGCACCTGCTGAAGTTCTCGTGGACCAGGTTTTCGTTCATGTACTGCAGCTCTTGCTCCAGGTAGCGCATCAGAGGGGCTGCAGCCTGAGAACAAAGAGGATAGATACTTAATTATTCAAAAGTACTCGAGAGCTAGATAGATGCCAGGAGGCAGGTTAGTCTGATGGACACTTACGTCCTCTGTGGACTTGGAGGGAATCCTCCGCCTGGTTGACATGCTTCTGACGTGAGTCTCAATGTCTGTGTTTAACTGGAGAGACGGGCACCTGATTATTATTAAACAACAAAGCGACATCGGGTTAATTATTCCCCTGAGCCGTTCGTACCCTTTTCCCAAGAGTGTCCAGCGCCGAGCGGATCTCTCGGCCCAGCATGCTCTGGGCCTGCTGGATCTGTGAATGCAGCGTGTTCTGGAACTGGCTCTCCCCTATGACGCTTTCGGTTCGATTGCGAAGCCCGGTCCAGTTGAGCTGAGAGGGAAGCCGGGTCAGCACTGACCTCAGGTGCTCCAGGTCATTCACCACCACGCAGAGCTGCGGGGGGGGAGGACAGAATTAGTGCGCATGCAATGCAGCGTTGGAGGGATTTCTGAAGACGTTTGTGTCTACCATATTGATGGCGCTGCTGTGGTCGGAGTTCTCGGACAGCAGCCTGACCCGCTCCTTCAGGAGGTGGCAGTAGTTCACCACGATCTTACACACGTCCTGAAAAACAGACGAACGGCAAAGCTAGTCCGGCCGCCGGCCTCATGAACAGACTCGTTAGCGTGTGAGGCTGCGCTGACGGCAGCCTCCCGTACCTCGGTGAGTTTGACCATGAGCATGAAGGCCTCCTCGGGGTCCTGCCAGGACAGCTGCTCCCACAGCAGGCAGATGGGCTGGATGCACGCCACCAGGTCCACCGCCGAGGAGCTGTGCTTTATGGGCACCGAGCCAGTCTGCAGAGGCTGCAGCTGAGGGGAGATGAGAGACTCGGTCACTTATTGGTTGTTTAATCACTTGTGGATGCCGCGTCCGTCACGATGACGGCGGCGTTTACCTGGTCCACCTGCACAGCCCTCTCCACCCTGTCCTGAGTGGTGCTGAACGCCTGGTTGAGCCAGTACGGCAGAGCCTCTCGGAAATCCTCGTGAAAGTTTGTGAGCTCGAGCAATCCCCTGTAAAGGTTAAAAAGTCACATTTGAATCAGCGAGGATGGAGGCGGTGAAGCAACTTATGGTGCTACATCAGAGAACAGTAGAAGAAGAAGCAGCTGCAGATCCAGTGTTCGCCGTGATTTCTGACCTTTTCTGCAGGAAGGCCTTGTCTTTGTGGATCGCCTGCAAGGTCAGATAAACGGGGAACAAGCTTTTGGATAGATTCTGGTCCATTTGACCCTCCATTAGGGATAATGTTCCCTTCATTTCCTTTGCAAGCTGAGAAAGGGAGAAGAGAAAAGCGGGAATGTGGTGAGATATGATGAGATATGATGATAAGATGAGAAACAATTACGGAAAGGAAACCTTGTCAACTGGTGGAACTTCAATCGTCCCAGTCGGTACTTACCAGGAGAGTCAAACCTCTGGTACACAACAGTGAACACATCAACTTGCACAGCGCTGTTGAAAAGAGGAAACGTGAAACCTTAGAGGAGGGAAAAACCTCACTTAAACAAGTCACTTCTGTATCCAAACACATATAACGAAAACCTTTACAACGAAAAGAAGCGATCTCGCAAGATGGGCAATTTTATGACGAGATGTCGTTTCCTTATGAAAAAGTAAGCGAGCGTGTCCTTTTCTCTTGGCTTCAGCGTCCAGAAATGTTTGAGCACAGAGCAACATGAGTGACGTCTGGTTGAGGCGATTGTTGACAAAGTAAATAATAGAGGGGTTGGACAATGAAACACCGGTCATTTCAGTGTGGGAGGTTTCATGGCTAGATTGGACCAGCCTGGTGGCCAGTCATCATTAATTCCACACAGCACCAGTAAGAGCAGAGTGTGAAGGTTCAGTTATCAGGGCAACATCATGGGTGACATGTCAGAGTTCAAAAGAGGACAAATTGTTGGTGCACGTCTTGCTGGCGCATCTGTGACCAAGACAGCAAGTCTTTGTGATGTATCAAGAGCCACGGTATCCAGGGTGATGTCAGCATACCACCAAGAAGGATGAACCACATCCAACAGGATTAACTGTGGACCCAAGAGGAAGCTGTCTGAAAGGGATGTTCAGGTGCTAACCTGGATTGTATCCAAAAAACATAAAACTACAGCTGCCCAAACTACGGCAGAATAAATGTGGACCTCAACTCTCCTGTTTCCACCAGAACTGTCCGTCAGGAGCTCCACAGGGTCAGTATATACGGCTGAGCTGCTATAGCCAAACCTTTGGTCACTCGTTCCAATGCTAAACGTCGGTTTGGAGCGAAAATCTTGGGCTGTGGACAAGGTGAAACATGTATTGTTCTCTGATGAGTCCCTCTTTACTGTTTTCCCCACATGAGGGAGAGTTACATGTGGAGAAACTCCAAAGAAGCGGACCACCCAGACTGATGCAGCATGGGGGTGGATCAGTGATGGTTTGGGCTGCCATATCGTGGCATTCCCTTGGTCCAATACTTGTACTAAATGGGCGCGTCACTGCCAGGGACTACCGACCCATTCTGGAGGACCATGTGCATCCAGTCGTTCAAACATTGTATCCTGAAGGTGGTGCCGTGTATCAGGATGACAATGGACCAATACACTCAACAAGACTGGTGAAAGATTGGTTTGATGAACATGAAAGTGAAGTTGAACATCTCCCTTGACCTGCAGTCACCAGATCTGAATATTATTGAGCCACTTTGGGGTGTTCTGGAGGAGCGAGTCAGGAAACGTTTTCCTCCACCAGCATCACGTAGTGACCTGACCACTGTACAGGACTTGAATATGTCATTCCCAAGACGAATTGATGCTATATTGGCTGCAAAAGGAGGCCCTACACCATACTAATAAATGATTGTGCTCTAAAACCAAGTGTTTCAGTTTCATTGTCCAACCCCTGTAGATGCAAAAGTCAAAAAGTACCATCTGAGTTATTTCAGCTGGTAGAAATTCATATGATCCTCATTCTGATCTGCTGTCAGCCTCTCGATCAAAACTCCCTCCTGATTCTTGAAACTGAGACCAGTGAGATCGCTATCTACTTGAGGATGAGACATCATCTATTCCAGAGGCACTTAACACAACCACATTTAAATAAATAAATAAATGGAAACATCCAATAAAAACAGTTCAGTATGCGTATAGCATGAGCAACGGACTGCCTTTTGGCTGCACTTTGTGGGAGTGTTGGGGAGTGATGTTTGATTGCTCCCTCACCTGACAAACACTCGGTTCCAGACGTCCTTGTTGTTCTTTATGTCGTCTCGCACCTCCACAAACAACCTGGAGAGGGCGTTTCCAATCTCCGTCAGGTCCTGTGTGTCAGCAGCGATCAGAAATGACGTCGGCGTCGTGAAATAAAACGGGCGAAACCTTGCAAGCCAACTGTCTAAATGGCGGCTTTAGGCTTTCGTCATGCTGTTGACTTTACCTTAGTCATTGGCTGATGCAAACCCTTCTTGATGGCAAACCATTCCTCTGTTCCTGTCTGAAATGAAAGTCATGTGATGAGTGATGACGCACATATTAGATACTGTACGCGCTGGCTGGTGAAAACCCTGTTGGCGCAATGACTGACCTGTATCGCGTCTGTGACCTCATCATGAAGCTCAAACTGTGCAGGGTTCAGTTTCTGAAATGCCCGAGTCTTACAGATCTGGACCAAGATCCTGAGTAAAAAAGCACATCCACGTACTCCACGTCAGTCTCAACAGCTCCGCAAGCAAGGCTTCGGACTTTCATAACCACGGGTACCTGAGCAGGGTGTGCAGCTTTGGGGTAGCGCTGGCGATCGGGGGGAAGATGTCTCTGTACTTGGCCACCAGACACAATCCGTACTGCAGGAAGCCGTGAAGAGAATCTCCAAGTTCCTGTTTCTAGAGAGAGAAGGCAACACCTTTCTCAACACCGACTTTTTAAATGTATTCAAGGAAGCAGAATCAAGATAATCAATATCAAAATTAGGGCTGTAGCGATACACTAATCTCACGATACGATACACGATATCTGTCTCACGATACGATATATATCGATATTCATCTTACAATACATTTACATCATTTTTCCGAAAGATTTTAAAGGGACAAAGTGATTTTGGTGACATATTGTGAGTGTTCCAATGATTTTGTTTGAATTAATTGAACTAAAAGCATCAATTATATAAGTCATATAATTATATCATTATATGGCTGACAGGCAGCTTGCAAATGCCGGACAAAATGAATAAAAGATTTGTTGAGAAAAATAGTTTCATTTATTTAAACAGTGCAAATTCTTGCTTGCAAGCTTTTAAAGGTGGGACACGGGGGTTTTGGAAGAAGCTTAGAATATCGATACCTGTGGCCAAAAAAATCAATACTCGATAAAATATCGATATACAGTCATGGAAAAAATTATTAGACCACCCTTGTTTTCTTCAGTTTCTTGTTCATTTTAATGCCTGGTACAACTAAAGGTACATTTGTTTGGACAAACATAACGATAACCACAAAGATTGCTCATAAGAGTTTTATTTAAGAGCTGACATCTTACCATTTTCCATGGTTTTCTTGATTATAACCTAAATCACATAAGTTTTTACATCAATAGCTATGGCGTTGTACTGCCAAAAACACTGCTTTTATGCATTCAGTGTTTTATTTTCTCTCTGTTTTAGTCACATGATGACGTTTAGTGGTACCAGGTATTAAAATGAACAAGAAAGTGTAAAGGAAAAAATGGTGGTTTCTTAAAAATTTTTTTTCCATGACTGTATATCGCAGAATCGATAAAATCGCTCAGCTCTAATCAAAATCATATTTTCTGTATGTAGAAGCACTCCCCACTGAATCAAAAAAGAGCAACATTTGCCCCTGAAACACTATTATTTAGACGCGTAAAGTAGCTGAAGCTGATAATGGTGCAGGTCAAGCAGTTGTACCTGTAGGTAAGGCAGCTCCTGCTGGTGCCAGTGGTACTCGATGCTGGTGAGCTGCTGGAGGAGCACAGACGAGTCCACCTCTAAAGTCTGGTACAGCTTACTGTAGGCCACCCACTTCCTGACAGGGGTGAAGACACAGATCACACGTATGAGAACGGGGGCGCCACGTGAGACCAGCGGTCATGCACGACGCCCAAACGCCAGCCCGCTCGGACATAAAAAGCTGCAAGTCGGCAAAGTGACAACCAGGTGCTTACGCCAGGTCCTGCAGGAAAGGTGAGAGGTCGTTCTGCGTGGCGTAGAGTTCCAGCAGAACCTGAGCCTCGCCACACAGATCCCCTTTCCACGGAGCAGTACCCTGGGGTGCAGAAAAAGAGACGGGGTTGTAAAGACGAGAACAGGGGAGATGGTTTCACGGGGCCGGGCAGAGGGGATGCTTGTATCGCACCTGTTGCTTGGAGATGTACGCCTGGACGAACTGCTGCAGAATCCCACAGTAGTTGATGTACGCGTTGCGACCGGGACTCAGCGTCCCGTCTCTCTGTCGGTCACACAACACAAATCCCGTCTGAGAGCTGTTACAAACTGAGACGAACGTCTGCATCTCATACTTGAAAACACTTTCAGCTCGGGGTTAGGGGTTAACTTGTTAGAGCAGTGGTGCGCAAACTGTGGTACGCGTACCACCGGTGGTACACAGGGGGAACGTAATGACTTTCCACATTTTTTCCACATTTTCACTTACAGTACATACATACAATGCATTATAAATACGTTTCAAACGAAATGTGTAGCTTGAGATAATAGAAAATTGTCTTACAAAAAATTTTTGTTGCATTTTCAGTTGCAGTGCAGACGTAACAACTATTGAGTGTGTTTTTTTTGCTCTGTATGAGAGTATGAGTATGTGAGAATTGTTGGACAGAGTTGTAAATGTCTGATTGAGTAAAGTAACAGTTCAGGTAATAAATAACCACAATAAGGAATAAACATCTCTGTGTTTATTCCCGAATGTCTGATTGAGTAAAGTAACAGTTCAGGTAATAAATAACCACAATAAGGAATAAACATCTCTGTGTTTAAAGCTAATTAAGAAGGCATACAGTGATCCCTTGCCAATTCACGCTTTAAGTTTAGTTATTTGTGGATTTTTCAGAAATATATAATATAATTTTAAAAAATCAAGAAAAAATTGCGGAAACATCACAGGATGTTGTGCGCGTTCTCTCACAGCGAAGAAATGTTGTGAGCCAGCCTGGCCCCTTTAAGAAGGTGGCCTTATGGGTAATGTAGTGTGTGTGTGTTGTGGGACGGCAGAACAAAAACAGTGTTAGATGAAAAGTGGAGTGAAAATAAATAGCATAAATAGATTTACATTCTCTGTTAACTAACAGGAGCCCAACAATACAACCTGTGTGATGTTACAAGTTCCTGCAGTACCAGAATAAAGTGCCTGTTCCATGCAGAGAAAACCGGACTTTTTCTTTTGTTGTTGTTAGCGTGTTAGCTGCTAATTACGAGCCAGAAATAGCACAATACCAGCAGTTTCTTTACTACGTTTCAGAGACCAGACGCTGTGAAGGTAACAGAAAGACCACAGTTGAGCCTTTGTCTTGTTTCGCTACTTTTTTGGGTTTTTAAACATATTTTAAACACATTATTGAGGCTCGGGGGGCTCCGGTTCCAGTTCGCGGATTTTGATTTTCGCAGGGGGGCGCCGGTCCCCATTAACCGTGAAAAATAAGGGATCCCTGTATCTGGCTATATTTTAAAATGACTCATCATGGTGGTACTCAGAGAGCTGAACAGTTTCTCAGGTCATACGCAGTATTAAAAGTTTGAGAACCACTGAGTTTGAGGGAATTAGTTACAGCTTTGTGGATGAACTTGAGGTTGAGGTGGCACTGGCCGCGGTCGGGGTACGTCTCTGTTCGTGGCTCCAGATTGTACCAGTTGTCCTCAGTGCAGTGGAGATCCTACAAGGAATGGGTACACAAATGGGTTTTAGACGAAAAAAAATCTGAAAAAAGCAGATACTAAAATTAGAAAATGGAGTACCTGTAATTTTATGACAACATTTCCCAAAAAGTCATCTGTGCCTTTCTCCTTTTTGGCCTCTTTGATCATCCTAGATAGATAAAACATTGAAACATTTACTGGCGCTGTTTGCTCAGGCTGCTCTGTGATCGACTCACGCAGGATCAATACCTCCGCAAGCTGCTGAGGCTGGTTTTAATGTCCTCCAGTTTTTGAGTGAGCGACACTTCTTCGTCCTTGTCCCTGCGGCAGAAAATGCAGCGATTGCAACGAAAGCGATGCAGTGGACGTGAATGCAAAAAGAAAAAAAAAAGGGAATTAACAGCAGGTAAAGAGAAGCTTTCTGTTTTCTTCTCACATCATCTCAAGGTGGAAGCAAGCCCCGGCAACGTCTTCAAATTCTCTAAAGGAGGGAAAAAAAAAATGAGATGAGTCAAGCACATGTCATCAGACTCGCCTGGAAACGGTTGAATCTTTGACTCACAGTATGAAGGTTTGGTTCCAGATGGGGTTCAGCGTCTGGTTCTTGATCTGCGTTTGGTAGATTTTGTCATGTGACACAGCGTCCTTGACAACAGATTTCAGAGGCTTGTCTCTGGAGCGGCGGGTCCGATTCTCCGCCTCTTCTTCCAGTATGGTCAGCAGGCAGTAGGGGTCACTTAAACCTGGTTAAACCACAACGGAGTCGCCCTCTGAACAACCCCTGTCACAAAGCTGGAGTGACCTCAAATTACATTTCAACACAACTTCCACCCAAAAACGCATGTTTTTGAGAAACTCTGGCAAATTTATGACGTGTCAAATTCAGGTGAAACGTTCAGATCGTAATTATGAAGCAACTATTGAGAGCTGATTGCGTACAGATGCTTGCAACACGTATATCTCCAGGGCATTATAACTCTTCTTGAAAATAAAAATTAAAAAAATTAGTAAAGTATTCGGAGAGCGCAGACCTCCGCCAAGGGCAACAATTCCCCCATATAGCGATTTACAGATTGCGATAAAATCCCCGTTCTGGATCAGATCCGGATCAGCCTTTGAAATCTGATAGAGATTCCCATCGTCAATCCCTGAGTCAAATTTCATGAGTTTTGGGCAATAATTAACGGAGATATTGAGAAACAAAATGTTTGGCCCCATTGACCGCAATGTTATCGAAAATTTGAAAGTGATCCAGAATCCAGGAATTTCTTCCGGATTAAATTTTCCAGAGTTGTCAGAAATGTTAAAAAAGGAAGAACTGATTTCATTTTGGGTGTGATCCAGAAGAAATCCTGGTTTCTGGATCACTTTCAAATTTTTGAAAGCGAGTGCTTTTCTAGTTCTAACATGTATTTCTTACAGGTTTTTATGTCATTTCATGTATTATTTATAATTTATAAAGAAATTATGTTTTACTTTTGGGGGGCTTGGAACGGATTAGGGCATTTACATGGAAAACGCATCTCTATTTACGAAATTTTCCGGTTATGAACTACTTCCAGAACCAATTAATTTCGTAAGTAGAGATGTCCATATTGCGTTCTGGCTCCATCCCGCTTGGGAAACCGACCCGTCAGGCTGACAAAAGCTGTTGCTGTGAGTCCATGTCTTCACTTTTTGAAAAGAGGCAAATTTCTTGTCAGAGGTTGTAAAGCAGCAACTCACCACTGACGTCTTTTCCCAGAATGCCCTTGGCTTCCTTCACCGTGGCCATCAGACAGTATGCCGGCGCCTGTTGGAGTCAGACAGTTTGTCACATAGTTTGGTACAATCACAGAGGTGTAAAACAAGCCAATGATGCCACTTCGGTCGCTGGAAAGGTGGTGGAAAGTGGGCGACCTGCAAGCGAAACCTTCAAACAGACGTTGGCCTCTGGAACTAATCACACCAACCTCCTTTTCTCACCTCTGTGCTCTTTACTTTCTCCACCAAACCACTGTGCTCTGATTCTGTCATACCGAAAGCCTGTTGAGCAGAAACGGTAGAACAAAGGAAGACGAGAATCTCTGTAATCAGTCATCGCCAGCACTGTGGGAGTGTCACGAACGGCGTGGTGTACGTGGGGTGAGGTGTTTACCTCCTGCATATACTGGTGAAGCTGGGCGTCTGTGAAGACCTCATCTGACGACGGTTTACCCAGCTTATGTGAGATGGTGTACAGCAGCTCCTTATACAGAGGCTTCAGCTTTCAGTGGTGAAAAAAACAGCATGAGAGACCGTGGCTGGTAAAGTCATTAAAGGTGCAACAACTGACTGGTATTACCTCCTGCTCCTTGTGTCTCCTTGCCTTCTCTTCTGGATTTTCCTCTTCTGAGAGATCCTAAAGAAAGCAAAGAGCACAACTTATCCATTGGTCTGTTTTAGGAGAAGCCAGTCCAGATAGACGGTGCTTTGAATCTCATGTGGTGTTTCCTACCCTTCTGCCTCTGTTTTTCCTCGTCCAGCCAAATTTACGCGTGTGGCCGGGGGAAAACTGGCGAGAGACACGGAGAAACAAGATAAACCCGTTCCAGCAACTTGTAGAGAGACATACTGGGATCCATTACAACTGACTGCTTTCTCAGCTACGTCACAGATATTTCTGGTTTGTGAAAATCCCTTCTGTTTTTCCCGGCAGCGTGGCGGTTAGCAGTGTTTCCTCACAGCCTGAGAGCTGGTGGTTCAGCTGTGTGGGCTTCTGCATGCTCTCCTCCAGGGTTGAGTGGGTCTATGGTACCCAGAGTTTCCACCCGCAGTCCAAAAACATGTACGTTAGGCCGGTGATTACAAACTGCCATGCCAAATTTGCAAATAGAGCTGAGACAGGCTCTCGTGACCCTGAAGAGGAAGAAGTGAGTGACTGGATGGAAATTATCGAGAAGATCTAAGTGCACATTTGCAGTCTGCAGAAGAATAAATCAACACAGGAGTTCATGGTAATAAGAAGATAAGACCGACTCATCATTCTACCAGCATCGAATCCTGTATAATATCTCATTCTGCTAGTGTCTATCCAGTGTCTATGCAGGAATTAACTGACTTTCCTCCAGTAGGAAAAAAGAAAGAAAGCAGAATTAGTTTTGAGCTAACTTTTTCAACCACAAACCGTGAAACATTTTGATAGACTTTCAAGATCCTATAGGACACATTTGTCAAACACAAGGCCCACGGGCCAAATGTGGCCCGTCACGTCATTTTATGTGGCCCTCGAGAGCTTGGGGATTATTGACTTAAATTTTAAACCAATATTTTAAGACTTAAAAGAAGCTTACGCCTCTTTAAAGCGCATATTGACAATAAACTACATCTCCCATCATGCATTTCGTCGTTACCCACAACAATAATGGTAGCTATGAGCAAGACAATTTTTTGATGGACTTAAGAAAAACCTCTACAAACTAACCCCAACATGTCCAAGAAAAGAAGAATTGATGCACAAGGAGGCAGATTCATGAACGATGGGAAAACAATTAAAAGTTTGTATCTCAAGGTGAAATAACAGAATGTCTTTTATATTATGAGGCGGGTGTCAGTCGTGAAAGAGTTTAATTAACATCGGCATTTTGACAGCAAACACGGAGCTAAGTATGCTAAATTTAGCCTGCAGGAAAAACAAAGAACCGCTTCCGCTTCTGAAACCAAGGTAATGGATACTCTTACAACCACGAACCCTGAGTTTAATATAATAATGACTTAAATATTTGAAACTTGAATACATAATAAATACAGGTGTAGGTGTGGTTTAATTTATTTTGATTTTCATTGCATTTTGTTACGTTAGTGCTGTTGATCTGGCCCTTCGAGGGCAGCCATGATGCTGATTCAATTCAATTCAATTCAATTCAGTTTTATTTGTATAGCGTCTGTTACAATGTCAATTGTCTCCAGGCGCTTTACAGAGACCCAGAGCATGATCCCTGAGCAAATATCATTAACTAAAATTAACTAAAATGTGTGATGTGTCCCTCAGCGAAAATGAGTCTGACACCCCCACTAAATTTAGGGACTTTTCCAAAAGGAGCAACCAGCATGTCAGAGCTTTAATAAATGCAGTAACATTTCCTGTACGAGCACAGTTTTCCTTCATTTATCCGACGACTCCTGCTTATCCAGGCTTGGGTTGCTGGGTCAACAGGGACAGGGAGGCCCAGCCATCTCCTCCAGCTCCTCTGGGAGGACACTATGGTGTTCCCAGGCTAGCTAAGAGACAAATCTCTCCGGCGTATCCTGAGTCTGCCTCAAGGTCTTCTCCCAGCTGGACATGCCCCACCACCCTTATTCACAGCTACTGGTTCCCGGAGGACCCGTCCAAACGACGCGGCATCAGGATACACCAGCAAGTTGAGCGTCTCCTCAACTGTTGGTGTGGTGGCCAAGAAAGTTCAGCGTCCCACATTCGTCATATTTAGCACAGGCTGGAGCTGATCCCACGTGTCAAGGGGACAGATGACTGGAAACTGTGACGCTCTGCAGCAGTGGAGGCTGCGCTGCTAACCACTACTAAACCTAATAGATTTAGAAATGCAAGATGGCAACAAGCAGCTGGTGATATTTACCTGTCTGTGTCTTGTCCACCCATGCTCCTTGAAAACAGAACATAACAGTTGTTAAATAAAGGGAACTTGGATTTTTTTTTGTCTCTCAAAGTCTGTGGATATTTTCATCTATCCAGGTAATTCCATTCTCGCAACAATTGAATCACAGGCAACTGGACTTAGATTTGTCTAGAACAGGGGTTCCCAAACTTTTCAACCCGCGACCCCCAAATAACGGTGCCAGAGACTGGCGACCCCCATTTGTGACTGAAAAAATAAAATGTGCGCACAGGCCATACGCACAAACACGGGCTAACGACAACACAAAAGAACAGAGCAGCCTGTTATGATTTTACATATAGAAATTTACTGTTTGATAAAAGCAGAATACCTCAGTCAAATAATATCTATGTAACATGAGTGCACAGTATTACTGTCATGTGCAAACTTAACTTAAATTACTTCAATGGTTAATGGTATTAAAGCATCCCTTTGTGAGTTTATGTGGAGCCGTAACCTGACACCTGCAAATTATGCATGTTAATCTGTCTTAATCACCTCAGGAAGAAATCTGTAGTTTTATTTTAATTTTAACTACCATGTTTCAATTTTTACAACTATGGCTGAATTTTCTGTATTTCTTTTTTTTTAAATTTATTAGATTTAATATAATATATATATATATATATTAAAAAAAAGATTATGGAAATCATTTTCACCCCACGGCGTCCCGCGACCCCCCGGGGGTCCCGACCCCCACTTTGGGACTAGAAGACGTTTCGCCTCTTATCCAAGCGGCTTCACGGTCAGACCGATGCGTTGAGAACTGATGAAGCGAAACGTCTTCTAGACAAATCTAAGTCCAGTTGCCAATGATTCAGTTGTTGCGAGAATTGTCTCTCCAAAGTAAACGCTTATGCCAAATGAACCCGAAACAAGCAGTAATTCAAATCGGACCTCAGGCTCAGACTACACCAGCAGATCTTCCTCTGGAAAAAATATAACCATTTAGCGCAGCAAACACACGCAATTTTCTTGAATTTCTGATAAGGCCTGACGCCACGAGCAACTTCCTCTATCGCTGATAATGAAACCAAGTTAAATGCAACGGTGATCCAGCAGCCCGTTCAATACTTGAACTTGAAAGGGAATCGCTCATCCTGAAAAGAAATATGCCGATGCACCTGCGCACCAGGTGCACGCGTGCCCAAACAAATACAACATTTACGTTCATGGTTCTGTGAGGTAAGGATGCACTAAAACTCACTGCCACATGCACTGGTCAATGTATGCCAGTTAGATGGCACTCTCCTCAGGTAGGTTAATAAAAAATAAAATATGCTTTAATGTACATCATCCAATCCAAGCATACGTCTAAATTCATGAATCATAGTCAGTGGATCTTGAAATAGCCGTCTGGAGGCCATGACTCAACTTTTGGGTGGAATTTTTTTTCTTTTTTTAAAAACACTGTCGCAACTAAGGTATTGTGGTTTTATTTCTGCCCCCACCCCAAGTTTAGCAAAGGAAATAAAAGCTTCAACTTTGAATTTCTGATAATACATCTAAAATCTAAAGAAGCCCTTTCCAGACCAAAGACAAAACATACAGGGATTCCAGTCTGGTTCTCACCACTTTGCAGTGCACCAGTAACAGACAGCTATAGTTAGATACCCAGAACACAGCACAGACGCTGTTCAAGTGAACCGTCGCTCCTACCTGCTCAGGTGTTTGCAGTAGGTTTTCTTTGGCGCTGGCGTCCTCACTTTGACTTGACATGATGATGCTTTTTTTCTGACCGCCAGACTCCTGCTGGGTTAACTGGTGTGCTCCGTGTGTGAGAGAATATGAGGAAGCTGGGTGCGCGATGCATTGTGATGTGTTATCATACACCAGCCGGAAGTCATCACTTCCTGTAGAAGGTGGTTGTCATAAGTCAGTGACTGTGACTTATGACTTGTCCTTAACCCAGTTGCCTCACATTATCCTTTAAAATAACAGCGGCACAAAGCAACGGACCTCATTTATGTGCGCGTATCAACCTGAAAACAGGCATGCATTGATTTTTTCCCACCAGGCCAAAGTCAGGCCTTTCAGATTGTACCGTCGAAATGGATGATTTAACAAAACCACACAGAAGATTCAGAAGCAGCATCTGAAAGCGTAAGTGCCCTCTGACTGCTTACATGAGACTTACGTAAGCAGCAACCACATGAGGCTCCCTTGTTAACTGATCATCAGGAAGCGTGGTTGCATGTGTGAAAGTACTAGTTTTGTAAGCATTCAGGTGGGCACTAAAAGAAACTCAAACAGGAACGTCATCAGCAATAATCTTAGAGAATCTGCTGTCATCCTTTAATCTGGGAAGGGTTGTAAGGCCATTTTCAAACACGTCCATCATACTACAGTGACAAACATCATGAACAGGTGGAAAACATTCAAGAGCTGGCAGTCTCCACGGCAGTGGGTTTCTCTCCTAGCTCACCAGGAGGTCCGGCTATGTAAAGCTCAGAGAAGTCATGGATGAACGTCTCTAAATCCACTTTGGACATCAGATTTGACTCTTGACATTTGTTTGAGGTGATAAAAAGCTGTTTTAGTTACAGCCTTGATGTGGCTGCTGAAGCTCAGGTCTGAGCCATTTAAAACTCCAAGATTTCTAACCTGGGTTTTTGTCTCAACCTTCTGAAATTGAGCTGGGCAGCAACTTTTATTCTTTCCATTTTGTTACCAATTTGAATTATTTCTGTATTGTCTTGATTTAATGGAAGACAGCTTGATTGCATCCAGCTCTTTTCTTCCTCCAAGCGCTGACAGAGTCTATTGGACCAGAGTCATTTGGTGAAAGAGCCAAGTAAATCAGAGTGTCATCTGCTAAGCTGTGGTCAGAACATTGTTGTCATGTTTGATCTGACCTGGAGGAAGCATGTGCAGGTTGAATGACAGTGGTCCAAGAATCGACCCTTGAGGAACTCCACAGGTCATGGGAATAAGCTCAGATTTATGTTTACCCATGGAAACAACAAAGCTCCTTCCTTCAAGATATGACCTGAACTACCTGAGAACTGGACTTGATAACCCTACAGTATCAAAGGCTGAGCTAAGATCCAGCAGCACTGAAGTGGATGTTTTACCTGAATCGGTGTTCAAATAAATGTCACTTACGACCACAATCTCATAGATTGAGCGTACAATTGGCTTTCTTTACTCCTGTTTTGTGAAGAGTAGGCAATGTTGACTACATATGTGCATAAAACTTTAAGTGCAAAAATACCTTGGATATATCAAAAACTACATAAATTGTCCATTTTTTTAATGTACACATTTTCTGTTTATCATTATAGATAAAATCATTGACAACCTGCTTTTCCTGGTCAAAAATTTCAGATTATATATATATATACATATATATACAGTCATGGAAAAAATTATTAGACCACCCTTGTTTTCTTCAGTTTCTTGTTCATTTTAATGCCTGGTACAACTAAAGGTACATTTGTTTGGACAAACATAACAATAACCACAAAGATTGCTCATAAGAGTTTTATTTAAGAGCTGATATCTTACCATTTTCCATGGTTTTCTTGATTATAACCTAAATCACTTAAGTTTTTACATCAATAGCTATGGCGTTGTACTGCCAAAAACACTACTTTTATGCATTCAGTGTTTTCTTTTCTGTCTGTTTTAGTCACATGATGATGTTTAGTGGTACCAGGTATTAAAATGAACAAGAAAGTGAAGAAAAAATGGTGGTCTAATAATTTTTTCCATGACTGTATATATATAATCTGATTATTTATTATATATATATATATATATATATATATATATATATATATATATATATATATATATAGATATATATATATATATATATATATATATATATATATATACATATATATACATAAATAGATAGGTGTGTATAAGTTGGGTATAAGTTTTGTTGATTTTTATTTCTTCTTTTTTAGGGGGGAAACATGTCCATTTATTATTTAGATTTATTTACAAGAGGTTCCATATGTTTTAAAATTATGGTTATGCACATGTGTCTGTGTATATTGATTTATGCATTTATTCATTTATTTTCAGATACATAGATTCATGCTAGTGTTAAAAATGTCATGCTTTAAAATATTGTTTTGACATGTCTGGATGAATCGATAAAATGAAATGATATATAGTCAGTAATCCAAATGGTATCGTAGGGTGCAGGACATACTGCATATTGTGGTATAATGTAACAGAGATTAAATATATGAGTATTTTATGCGCAAAACCAGCTGTGTCACAGGCCCTGGGGCAGACACTTTCTAAACTGCTCCCCATAATATTATAATAATTTATTTTTAGACATGCTATCTGTCACTAATTAATAATAAATCACGTATAAATCAGTAATAAATCAGGTTGTAACAACGGGTTAGGTTTGGAGTCACTTGGTCACAAGGTGTAGAAGCTACTGAAACAAAACAAAACATGAAAATGGTGTAGAACGCCTAGAAAGTTCTGTCACTGCTTACGTCACACATTCATTTACACACCCCTAAGTCACAGGTGACTGATTCGTAATTTACTAGTGGAATAT
The DNA here is from genome assembly GCA_018398805.1 of Hirundichthys speculiger. Taxonomy (NCBI): domain Eukaryota; kingdom Metazoa; phylum Chordata; class Actinopteri; order Beloniformes; family Exocoetidae; genus Hirundichthys; species Hirundichthys speculiger. The sequence goes on along the minus strand of JAGFBZ010000452.1, from coordinate 194,135 downwards.
TAAACACTTACTTAAGTATGTGTTATCGGTCTGTCTGTCATTAAAAATAAATTAATAAATTAATAAATACTTTTTTTTTTTTTTGCGTGACGTCACTCGATGGGCGTTTGACATTTCACATCAATGGCGGAAGAGCAGGTGCAGCAGCGAACGCAGCAGTTATCATAACAACAACCAGCGGGAAGCTGAGAGCCAGCGCCTCTCCGGGTCTCGGAAGGCCTTTGGATACGTTTGTCTCGGTGTCGTTGGTCTGTTTTTGGCCGTGTGTGTGTGTGTGAGAGAGACCGGAGGTTCGTTCGGCGTCATGGCTTTGAACCAGAACCACTCGGAGTCCGGCAGAGTTATCATCAACAACAGTGAAAGGTAACGGCCGCTAGCGGTTAACTGTTTGACGGTTAGCGTTAACCGTATAATTCAAATTATAACGTTTACCGCGATAGCTTATCCTCACGCCCTGTTTGCTGTGTTTACATTGGACAACAGTCAACAAATAGTCAAATTTTAGCGAAGACCTACTCATTACAAACTTACTTAACGTATCTTACTAAAGTCCAATCAAACGTACATCTAATTACAGCACTAACGGTCACAACGCGTCTCTCGGAACCGGGTCTGGGCCCAAACATGGCCTTCCAGCCCACTCTATATCATCCCCGCCCAGTACCGAAACAGGCGTCAACTGGGATTGCAGATCAAAGCTGTCAGTTTATGCTCGATATAGTTCAACGCCTTGACGATAAAATGTCATAAATACTGATTGAAACCGTTGCTTTGCATTTATTGACTTGCATTGCTGCGTAGCTTGCAGCCATCAGCCTCCTGGCCTGCTCTGGCATTAATTTTTTTTTTTTTTTTTTTTTTTTTTTTGTGTTTTTTTGTGTAATTACAGTTTTTCTAAATTCTCACCTACAGATTATTCTAGAACACACTGCAGTAAAACATAAACCCTGTCCTGTACCTGTAGGCTCTGTCACTAGATGGCCTGAAAGCCTAATCCTTTAATTTAAAGCATTACTTTGAACTGAGTATAACCGATGAGCCATCTTCAGTGACTGGACAGTTGCACAATAACCCACTGGTCTCATTTTTAAGCCTTAAAGTCATGGATTATGTAAGTGGGATTTAAGTCATATGATACACATCAGTGTTTTATTGTGGCTTTTCATTGTCGTCTTTTTTTTTTGTGTCACTAGTTTGTTGATGGATCATGATAACGTGGAGCTCGCCTTCTGTGACGTGGAGAGTCTGCCTGAGGCGTTCAGGAAGAGCAAGAAGGGAAGCGTCTACCTGACTCCATACAGGGTGAGGGACCGGAGCCAGCATTCAGGTTTACCCTTAAAGGACTTGTGATGCTTTTACTGACGTTAAAGGAGACAAACATTTCTGTGACATGTTTTGGTCAACCTACCAGACATGTTCTGATTTTATTTTATTCCTTTTCGGTCCAGATTCCGGGTACCAATCTGATAGATTGTTCAATAATTACAGTCATGGTTATTAGATCCAGTCCTAAATCATGTGACTAAAACAGACAGAACACTGAATGCATAAAAGCAGCAGTCATTGATGTAAAACTTAAATTTAGGTTATAATAAAACCATGAAAAATGGTAAAATATCAGCTCTTGAATAAACTCTTATGAGCAATCTTTGTGGTTATCGTTATTTTGTCCAAAAAATGTACCTTTAGTTGTACCAGGTATTAAAATGAACAAGAAACTGTTATTTATTTATATTTTTAGAAATAACTTTGTATGTATGTATGATATTCTTCTCTCTTGGAAGTATTTGATAACCTCATGTTGTGCATACAAAAAAAAAAAAAAAATCAGAGAAAGGCTACACAAACTTGAAAAGAGGGCACATGTTGCATTTAACAATATTTGCATCACCTCTGGAAACTGCAGACTTGCGTAATGAGCACACGTGTCTGTTGGGATTTTCCAGAGTTCAGTAACTCAAAGGTGTCGACATAATGCTGATGCCAGATGGGCCGGCCCGGTCCAGAAAGTCCTGTGCTGCTGCTTCTCTACCTGCCAAGTCAGAACAGGACGTTCAAGGCAGTATTGCTTAGCTTTTTTGGATTTTCTTTATAAGATTTAATGATATCTGTACTCACTAGTGCTGGGCGATATGGAAAAAAATCATATATCACGATATGGACTATTTTATATCACGATAACGATATATATCACGATATACCACAATAAAGTATGTTTTCAGTTATTCTCTGAAAAGTTTTTGACAAAAATTCATTGCTACTTTTCAACTTATTGAAAGGACATTTAGCTGAACTGTCACAAACATACATTTTAGTGCAGCAAAAACAGGTAGGTACAGAGGTACAGTAGCTTTCACATTTTTTTTTTAAAGTGCACAACAGTTTCTGAGAGGAAAAACACATTTTTGCACTGAAGTTTAGCTATAAAAAATAAACACAAATTATTTTTCAACTTTCTGAAATCTGTAACCTTGTAGTACAAAGTTTGCAAACCAATATAAAGTGTCTAAAGTAAACATCAGGGTTGAAGAGAACTCTGTTTAAGGCATTAACCATGAATAAAAGAGCAAACATAAAAGGCTACTTTGTAGAAGTAGATATGATTCTATCAAATTTATCGTTGCAGGTTATTTAATTACATAGTTGCTGTAATAATTGATAAAATTAGGTTAGAAATGATAGAAGAGAAATGGCACGATGCACACTTTTATATCGTCCCCACGATATGTATCGTCATATTGCCCAGCACTAGTACTCACAGCTGCATTTTCAGCAGAATCAGAAAAGTATCCTACCTTAAGGATACAGTACAAAAGCACCACTTTTCAAACATGCCTCTTTTCAGAAATTTGGGTCTGCAAGCTTTTGATTAATGGGAAGTACTTAGGGTTTCCCATATGATTGATTTATTTATTGTTTTTTTTCTTTTGGCTTCATTTTTGTTAAATAAATATTGGGATGGTGGGTGAAAAGTTTTGTTGTTTGCCTGAGGTCTGCTTGCTTAACACTAAAACCACCCTGATCAGATGGGGTTTTTTTTAAAATAAATTTATTTTACATACAAAACAACAAATGATAAAAGCAGGGGCTCCTGACTTTTGCACTGTTGAAAAACATGGAGAAAAGAGGTCTGCAACCTTTTTTTTTTGTTGTCAAGATTGCATTGTGAGTGATGTTACAGTAGCTGCTGTCGTTGTCCCCTCAGATGATCTTCCTGGCTAAAGGGCGGGGCAGCCTGCAGTCTTTCATGATGCCCTTCTACCTGGTGAAGGGCTGTGAGATCAAACAGCCTGTTCTGGGGGCCAATTACATCAAAGGCACTGTCAGTGCGGAGCCTGGAGGTACGTGCGTGTGCAGTCACGTGCACGGACAGGTGATGTTCTGCGTCCCTCAGTCAGTCTGTTCATTTCTCTGTGTGAAATCTCCTTACAGGTGGCTGGGAAGGTAGTGTCACATTCAAGGTTGTTTTTGCTTCTGGAGGAGCCATAGAGTTTGGGCAGTACATGTTACAGGTGGCAGCTCAGGGTACGGCAACAAAAGAACAAAACTGACAAAGTGCTTTTCTGTTCTGGTTCTCTTAACTGATCGTCTTCTGGTGACTCTTCGTGTTTCAGCAGCCAAAGGGCAGCCTGTGACCCCTGGCTTCGGTGGATGCCCCTTCATGGCTAACGGGGCCTATGCTTACCCTCCTCCTCCTGCTAACGGAGCGTACCCGGCGGGACCTCCACCCGGCTACTCCTATCCCAACCCCCCTCCTCCAGGTGAGGGAGCCTGATTTATATTTCTGTGCCGAAGCGACAGTGTACCTACGCCGTAGGTGTAAACCCTGGACGCTGGAAAATGTGCTTGGTGGGTCTGTTTTTGTTTTTCAAGTTGAGTAGAATAATTTGCTGCACAAACAACAACAACACAAGGTAAAACAGCAAAGATGGAATAGTGCCTGTGTGTATCTGCTATACAGAAGCGTAAATCAGGCTTCAGATTTTAATGTTTTATCAGCTCTGAAGTGATCTGCACACGCAGAGTAACAATAACAAGATGTCACACACAGCACGCTTTGTTTACAGACGTCAACACGGATGGTACTGAAGCGTTTAAGATTTCATTTGAGGTTGTTGTGATGATGAAGCTGAAAAAGCTAAGAACAAATGATAATGAGAAGAAGGGTGAGGAGAAACGGAAACAGCCGGATTTCTTTTAACAATGCCCTTTTGTGGAGGAATGGCTGCTACCTCTGTACAGAGGCGTAAATGGATGCAGAGCTGGAGCCAAGACCAGCTTCCCCATCTAAATGCTCACCAGTGCAGATTTGTGACAGCAACAATCTGACAAATTGAGTTTTGGCGTGACTTTTCTGGTTGAAGTCGCATTGATAAAACATCAGATCTGATTAAGGACTGTATGAAAGTGAGGTCTTATCTAAAAAAACTGGATTTCAGATGCTTTGTGATGCTCTCACTGTGTTGATCTCAGCTGGTCTGTTTGCTCCTGCGTTTCAGATGGACTCTACCCCAACCCTCCAGCATTTGACGCCTCTGCGGGCTACATGCCACCACCTCCCTCTCTGCTCCTCTGGGCCAGCAGCCGCCACATGACCCAGACCTTCCCTCCTCAGCAGCAGGCCAGTCCCACTAATGTCTGTTTCAACAGTGCTTTCAGTTTGGACAATCAGGGGAGAAATCCCATCAGGAGCCAGACTAACATTTACTCAGAACTTCAGATCAAATATTCACCATCTCAGTCATTTCAAACCTAATAAACTTCAAAGCATTTTGGACAAATGCCATGTTGTGCATTTTCACTTTTGCTTCAGTTATATGGACTGTTTCCATTTACAACAGTCTTTACTGCAACATAGATGTTCTGTGGTGAAGAAAATATGGTGACAAAGTAAATAACAGTTGAAAAGGTGACATGTTGTAATTATATGTGACCACTATAGATTGCCTTAGATCAGCCGTTCCCAAACTTCAGAATACCAAGGCCCAATTTGAAATGTGAAAAATCTCTGTGGCCCACCGAAACCTTTAATCACAACTGTGATCGACATACAGGACTGGGAACCATGTTCCGATATTAATGTGAGGGGTCAATTGTCATATTAAGTTAAGATGACGGTAGAATAACACTTAACTGTTTTTTTTTTTACTTAATGTTTTTAAATCATGTCGTTATTATTTTACAGTAATTAAAAACATATTTGAAAAAAGATCGAGGATTTAAAACATATTTGTTTAATTTTAATGACCTCTCACGGCCCACCTGCAGTACCGCGACGGCCCACCAGGGGGCCGCAGCCCACACTTTGGGAATCACTGCCTTAGATGATCTTTAAATGATAAAAACCACAAATATTGTGATGGTTCTCATTTATTGCAGGAATCGTAAACTAGCCACAGAGATGCCTTCAGCCTAGTAGAATCATGAGGGTTTTTTTTAACTCTTCAAAATAGTTTGAAGTTATAATATTTTAGTTATAATTTTTGGTAAAAGATTGGAACTTAATTTGGTTTATTTAACAGGTGGTGTGATCACATAGCGTATTCATTTTATTACATTGTAATGTCATCATTTATCGTTCATAGAAGCTTCTGAGAATCAATGCAAGGTGATAAATCATTAATAAATGTCAGGTTGAAATAGACAAACCATTCCATTTAGTGTCCCAGTCAACCTTTGTTCAGCACCAACAACCATCACTCAGTTTTATTTACTGCAGCTTTACGTTCGCCTGCAGTAACAAGTCATGTGTGTGCTTTAAAAATAGTCTGTCATCTTTATTTTTATAGCTACTGTGGTATAATCATTGAGATTTTGAAAGGTTTTCTTTTAAATGACTGATTTCAAGGGTCATGGAATCGACAGTTAAGAAAATTGATTGTTGGCATTATTCTAATGATCAAAATTTGGAACACAAATCGATAAATGTTGAATGGGTGTGTCTAAATGGTTTGTTTACAGTAGATGTAATAATATAAAAATATGTTTAATTTGAGGTGAAATTGGTTCAATCCCACCGTATCTATGCTAGAACATCCTTAGTGACATCAGGCACCTGTAACACATTCTTGCTCATTAGATTTGTCCTGTCTAAATATAAAGATATCTAATTCCAACAGGAGGGGAAAAAAAGGAGTTGTAGATGCTCATAAATCTGGCAAGGAAAAATTATTTTGATATCTGTCAATAACAGACAACAAATTCAGCCCAGGAGCAGAACATTTGATGTTAAAAGATATGTTCAGGAATCTTTATATTTCCAGTAGCTCAAGTTGCATTCACAATCAAAAATAAAAGGCAGAAATTTCACCTGGGCAGAAAAAATGTGCGTTTGTTGTCCAGAAACAACATTAGAGCTGAATAAGTTCTCCAATAAACATTGCAGATGTGTGTCATTGTTCACAGATGTTAGGGTCACAAAGTCACCATGGTAACTGACTCCACACAGGTCATTGAGTCAGATATCTTAGATTGTGCCAAAGGCTTGAGTTTCCCATCGGTCTCAGGTTGAAGTTGCCTCACGATCTGAAACAGGAAACCCTGAGTTTCCCTTAATTTAAAGTCACCAAAACTCACTTTATTGGTCTTTTCAGTGTCGTAGCGTCGCTGCCTGGTTTGTAGCTGCTGTTCAGCTCTGAAGTCTGCGTCATTTCAGAGGCAGTTTGAACCTGTTGGAGGGAGTCTGACTGGAGGTTGAGCTTTAATTGAATATTTCAACATGGTAACGATCCTCTGTAGCATTTACTTTCTCTCTGGTGGTTGGAAAATGCTGTAAAAGTTAGATTTTTATTCAGAGAACGTCCCGACTGCACCAACCACCGCTCTGGATCTTCTTTTATGTATGTAAAGTATTGTTTAATTAAACATCCCCGACCTTCTCTCCCTCTCGTTTCCAGCGGAGGCCAAAGCAGCCGAGGCAGCAGCCAGTGCCAGCTGTGCCACTCTGCCCCCCACACATGTTTACCTGCCGCAGGTGAGCTTCCTGGACACGTTCGGCCGTTTTGGTTGAATATGTGATAGCTGGCGTCAGTTTAAATATAGCGGTTTGATTTTTCTCAAAGCTGATTATTGTACAGCACTGTTGTCCCAAAACATGATCCTGATGTCCCCCCCCCCTCCAGGACAAGCCTCCTCCCTACTCCCCCCCAGAAGACAAGAAGAACCAGTAGATCTTCTCTCATTCCACTAACTGGACATCAGGAGGACTGAAACTCTCTTCCTTCTCTTCCTAGTCACCTTCCAACTCATCCTCGTTTCTTTCCTTGTTGCTTTCATGGCTCGGTCGTTTTATTTTATTTTATTTTTTGCATTCCTTTTAATGATTCATATAATTAAATCAGCTTTATCCTCTTCAGAAGCACCTTTTACTTGATGGAAAGTAGCATAGAACAAGTGTTGATAGCAATCTTTTGATGGGCCAAAGCGGTCTGGCCGTACGGCTTTTGGACATAATCTGATAGCTGTTTTAGTATTTATCGCCTTTCAAGTGTCCCGAGAATCAGCTGAAACCTTAAAGTTTAGATTCAGCAGACGTTTTCTGTAAATTTCACTTACAATTTTCTATGACTGTCTATTGAAATGACTCAGACTAATCATGTTGATTACTTTGCTAAGCTATCCAGAGGCACGCTGAATGCAGTTATTTTTCTATTATTTGTGTGTACGTGCGTTTAATATGTGGACTTTTAAAAGGAGATATTTTCTCAAGAACACTAACCTGGAGGGGAAAAAAATAACCAGTTTTTGTACAGAGAGCAGATTTCAGCGAGGGGCCTGGTGTGACATGTTTAACCGGAGCGATGTGGAGCTCCGGTTCTGAATCCCTGATCCTGGATTAGAGCAGAGAGAGAAGGTGGGGGGGGGGGATTATCTTTACAGTGTGCAAGAGCAGAGCAGTCACCCAAAGATGTCACTTCCTGTTATGCCATGAAGGTTTACTGATCAGCCTGCTTCTCCTCTCATCTTCTAGCATCAGTGAGCGTTGTAGTCCCTCGAGGATCTTTGTGGTCTCAGCCCCCCAGTTTAAGCTCCATCTTTAATCTGGTCCGGTACGTGAGCCCCTCCCCTCCCTCCCGTCGTCACTAATATCTACAACCGTATCCGTGGCTCATTCTTTGCACTTTCTGAATGCTATGCATCGGGCTCCCGTTTGCTCCGTCATGGCTGTATGTACAATAAAATAAAGCTGTATTTATTTCAAACTTATTTATTGAATAATTCAAGTAAAATTGCTCAAATAAAGGAACAGCATGATCTTAGCTGGTGCATGTGTGCATTGGATTGGATTTTAATAAATGGTTCTTGACTCGTGGAATGGAGCCGTTTTTATTTGGACACTCACAGCATTGATCTGACACGACGGGGGTTAAATGTCCGTACTGAATACGGCAGACAAAAAAAGATACTTCAGAGTCAGCAGAGGACTGTTTTTTTTATTTTTATTTTAAATGTCAGTCACAGAAGCTTGGGCCCGTCCGTCAGTAGTCCTCATCTGGTCCGAGTCTTGTGCAAATCCACAGCAGGTTCCCAAAGACAGATTCATGATGTCCTGAGCCTCAAGTACCAAAGTTCAACCAAAGTTCAACATGCCAGAGTTCACAACTACACTAGGTAAGTGCTCAAAATCTAACTTAAAAAATAAAAACAAAACCCATGAGTGCAGCAGATTTCATGACAGTCACAGGTTTCAGACTGCAGTCAGAGTCTCCAGTTCACGCTGAAATCCCAGTTTGACCTGATGGGTCGTTTCCAGTCATCTGTCCTCAGTAGTAATGATCATCAGTTCAAACCTAACGGGACTCCAGCAGGAAAACTCATCAACGCAGCAGTGGCTTTAACCCTGTAAACACATGAATCTCATCTCTGGATTGACTTCTGCGCGCAAAAGAAACAAAAGAACGTATGGAGAAAAAAAAAAAATGTTGCACTTATTTGTCAAGGCTCATATATTCACACACTAAGTTAATAAAGGGATGAATCACAAGATAAGTCACATAAAAAAAAAAAATCTAAAGGAATACAGTAACATTTGTTAAAAAAAAAATAACTGCATGTGTGTTAAAGTAAAAACACTTCAGGAAAGGTTTTGGTTTTTAGGAGCAACACGTAGCGGCTTTCTATCCACCGTCTAACACTTCAGAACATCCAGAGTCCTGCAGTCACGTCTGAGTGACCCGTCAACATGAGTTCCTGTTAAACCGTCTACACACTCCAAACCCGCTTTAATAATCCATTAACAGCAGATACTTGAACCAGGTGAGATCACCTGCTCCTCTGACTGCTTTCTCACTTATCGGAGGTCATTACGACTGTTGGCTAAATCTGGGAAACAAATGCTTTGTTGAGGGAATAATGCCATTAATTATTAACGCCACTTAATCCAGCATGTGTGGAGATTTGAATTACTTCAAGTCATGAATTATTTACTAGTTAACTACACGTTAGGAGCTCATGATCCTGAAGCTGAATCCTATAGAGCAGGATTTCTTGTTTTTATACTCAGGTATGGTACTGTTCTCCTTCAAAACTCCACCCTCACCACCTGGGGTGCAGATATCTTCAGGTTTTCTCCCTGAAATAGTCTTTCTGCACTCAGATCCACTGTTGAGAGAACAAATGTCCTACAAGGAAACCCTATGAGCCTCAGGAGCCTGTTTTCCTCATCTGGAATATAAGATCCTGTTAACTGGATGCTTCTGCTGTTCGTATTTCTTCTCTTCACACTGACCTTCTGATAACAGCAGTAACAGTTTTGTTATCAGTGCAATAATCCACAGCGGATCAACTTATTTGCCTGTAGATTTAATGAAGACCCAACCCTCCCCATTTATCCAGACCCGTGACGAGAACACGTGACCCCTTAGTGAGCTCGTGCTCGTCCTCCAGCGACCTCTCAGCTGGAGGACAACCGACTCTACCCGCTACACCACGGCCCTGAGCTGGTAATTAAAATTAAAAATGTAACATCTAGCACCTCGTCCAGCTGAATTCTCTCAAGATGCTGACGAGGACGCGTGATGTCAGCTTCTTATTCTCTCTCGGTTTGGATTTTTGACAGGGCGGTTTTTTTCAGCAACCCAAGAGTGAAAAGGATAAAGATCTGAAATCAGAAGTGAATCTGAGAGCAGAGATGCAGCAGAGGAGGTCTGAGGGTGGAGGTGTGAAGGAGAGCAGTGCAACATCACCAACATCTCTATCTGAAAGGAAAGAAAAACACTCCTGATAAAAGTATGTAGTAAACATGATTAATCTCATTAATCTCAGCTGATATCGGTCTATTCACAAATGTGTGGAGGATGAAACAAACAGCAGTGAAATGGTGTCTCAGAAGGAAACAAAGTCGGTTCCTCTACTAGAAATGATTCAGGAAGGCAGTGGAATAAACCAGATTTTAAAGAAAAAAAAACAACTCCTAAAGGGACAAAAGTGATTTTCTGTGTTGAGCTTCCAACTTGTGGACAACTGTAGCTTCTAAGGAGGGAGCTTTGCACGTTTTTGTCGCGCCACCGTTCCTGACTCGGGTGGTAACGAGAGTCGATGGTGGAACCCACTACTGTTGTTTAATCTCACACCGATGTGGCGCCGGGCCACCCACCTTCTTCAGGTCTGTGTGAATTACCAAAAGGGAAACTTTTTTTCTTTTTTTGTGCCATAATTGTGCGACGGCGCCGCGAAGAGCGCTCATGATTTGCGAAGCTTCCAGTTACTGAATCGGCCTCTTCTCGTCTTCCTCGTCGGCTCATGTGGAGCAGAGGGTGATGCTGACTCCCTCTCCGATCCAGCAGGCGGGGAAACAGCTCGTGCGTGAAGGCACAGTGGAAGGCGTGCAGCCTGGTCTGCCCGTCCCCGTAGTACGTCAGCGTTCCCGCCTCGTAGTCCAGCAGCATGCCGATGCGGCTGTGGTGGGAGGGGCCCGCCAGCGTCTCCCGCCGCCCGTTGTGCCAGGCGCAGAGCTGGTGCTCGTCCAGCTGCAGGCTCCAGGACAGTTCGTTCATACCCACCATGCACCTCTTCCCCTTTTCCTTCCTGGGGATGGTCTCGTAGGTTACCTGGGAAGAGGCGGAGCTAATTAAACTATGAACCTGTAAAGACTGACTCATCTATAGTGGACAGATAGAAGGCGTGTTTACCCCGAGGTACGCCCAAGGTTTGGACACCTCCAGCTCCCAGTAGTGCTGCCCGTGTTTGAAGCCCTGAAAGCAGAGCACCTGCCAGGTGTGATCGAAGCGGGCTTCATGAGCGGGGACGAGACGCGGTCCAGAGCTCAGGTGCTCCGCCCTCCGGTTCTCCTGCGACAGGAACAGGTGTCCGTTGGCCGTGCGAGGGTCGAAGGTCAGAGAGCATCGATCTGCAAGGAGGAGTCCGACAGATCGAGGCAGAAATTAGATCACACGAATTTTAGGTTTTAAATAGGGCTGGGCAACGATTAAAATTTTTAATTTTAATGTGATTAATCACGATTAATCACATTAGACAATACTGTCAGTTGTGTAAAATGCAGTTTTATTTAAATGTTCTGCTGCCATATAAACTAAAGTGTCATAACATTTGTTGTTTAAACACTTTAACATCAGCACTTGTCAGTAACACATATTTAGTGTAAATCTTATCTTAAAAAATGTAAAATAAAATAAATCTTATTGCCACTGCCAGGGCATTAATGTCATCCTGTTTTTTTATGAAAAATTTAAAAAAGGCTACAAACAAAATCCAACAAAATGATTGTGTCTCAGCACAATCAGAACATTAAAACAGGTAATTTCTGAGGTAACAGCAGAAACTTTTAACGGGGAGTTCAACTTGTCAGTTGTTACAAATAACCTTGTTTCTGTTGAATCCTCCGTCTGGGAGAACTTTAAAATGAAAATGTCCATGTTAAAGTTCAGTAACTTTACCAATCTATAATTATCTGTGTATCATTTGTTTTTTCCATTTTCAATTGTCAATCAAAAAATTTAAAAAATTAAAAAGGGACTTTTTTTCCCCCATTTTTTAATCTAACACAAAAACAAACAAACAAAAAAAAAAGTCTGTTTTTTTATATTTCAATTTTAGCAAACAAGTCACAGGACTGAATTTGTTTTCAATATTTTATTATCTGGTTTACGTGACCCAGAAATGGCTTTGTTTTATAATCAAGGAATAGACTTTCTGTTGTCATTACACATCTGTGCCACTAGATGGAGCCGCACTGCAGTAACCAGCTAGAGAACAGCAGGACAGTGAACACATGGAGCAGACCTGATGGAACATGGAGGAATGACACGATCATCTTGAACAAAGGGGTTTGAAAGTTTTTTTTTCAGACAGAATTGTCAATATTGCTACCTGAACTGTAAAGTACACTGATTTTTACCGCTCTCCATGTCTCCATGTCCGGTTCTGCAGCAGCCAGTAACAGACTTTTCAAAACAAAAGCATGTGAGCAACATGCGTTGACGCGTGATAAAATAAATGTCGGCGTTAATAAATTAATGCGTTAACACGACAATAACGCGTTAATTTGGCCAGCCCTAGTTTTAACATATCAAAGGAGCGTCGTGCACTGATGAGCAACTCCATTAAAACCAGGCTGCTCATGTTGTTCCAACGCACCGTTCTGCATCCTTTCATTCATATGGATGTTACTTTGATTCTCCCCACCCACCTAAACTTAAAAACCCACGGGGATGTTTTAGTAATGACCCAGTCAGACACTCCAAGACACCTTAAGATGCTGTTTGTCCATGTTATGGCTGATCTGAGTCATTATTGGCAGCAAAACACACAAAATACAAGACAGGTGGTCATAATGTTGTGGCTGATGCGTCTATATTCTACTGTAGTTTATAAAATATTTTACAGGACTCACAAGCGCTGAGGCCTTCCTTCCCACCGGGGTAGCATGGAGCAGCAGGACTGGGAACCACAGCAAGTACTGGTCTCTTATCCTGAGGAGAGCCTGCAGATCAACATGACAACAGAGCTGACGCTGCAGCCGCTACTCTGCTGGCAAATCAAGAAACGTAAAAAACTTCACATGATGCAGGTTACCGTCTTTGTCCTGTCCCACGGCGGTGCTCACAGCCTTCTCCAGGTCTTCAGAGACCAGCTTAGAGACTCGTGTCAGGACATCTGTGATGCCATTTAATCGATCCTGTAGGTTCGGTGTCATGTCTGTGGGAATTTCCTTAAAGTGTGGGACTTGAATGAGCGTTGATTCCTGCAAAAAAAATGTGTATGTAAGGAATTTCCATGTACAGTGATCTCTTATTTTTCACGGTTAATGGGGACCGGCGCCCCCTCGCGAGAATCAAAATCCACGAACTGGAGCCGGAGCCCCCCTAGCCTAAATAATGTGTTTGAAATATGTTTAAAAACTGCAAAAAAGTAGCGAAACACTGCAGCGAAACAAGACAAAGGCTCAACTGTGGTCTTTCTGTTACCTTCACAGCCTCTGGTCTCTGAACTGTAGTAAACAAACCGCTCTTTCATCTAACCTTGTTTTCATTCTGCCGTCCCACGACACACACACTACATTACCCATAAGGTCACCTTCTTAAAGGGGCCAGGCTGGCTCACAGCATTTCTTTGCTGCGAGAGAACGCGCACAACATCCTGTGATGTTTTTTTTTTCTTGATTTTTTTTTTTTTAATATTATACATTTCTGAAAAAAATCAACTAATAACTAAAACCATGGAACTTAAAGCACGAATTGGCGAGGGATCACTGTAGTTTGGGTTGAGTTCAGGACTTTTCATTTGCTTGCAATTTTCAATTTGAGCCACTAGATATCATAAAATGTTATCAACTTTACCTTCATTAACGTTTCATTAACACTGACCACTAAGAACTCAAATCTAAGAGTCGTGGTTAATAAAAATCACAACGTGTCAAACAAAATACTGCTGTTCAAACCCTTATGTGGTGAGGAGTCTATGATACAAAAATCCTTCTTTTCCCACTAGTTTTCATTGATTTCAAGAAGGCATTTACTAAAACTAATAATAGTTTTAAGGTAGAGGTACAAACCCTGATGAGGTCAGTGTCAGAGAGGTTGTGCAGGGATGCGATTTGGCCTTGGCTCTCTTGGAGTATCTGAGCGTGATCTTTGAGTTGGGCTAGCCGCCCTTCCGCCTCCGCAACGACCGCCTCCTTCTGCTCCTCGATGAAAAACTCTGTGGCCTCCTGCTTCTCAGCCAGGGTTTTTATTAGAGTAGAAAACTTGACGTTGACCCAGGCAGAGGTCTGCTGCAGAGTCACCTGTTGATGGAAAACGGTCAATTACAGGTCTGATGCTATATCAGTTTCTTTAATTGTTTAGTTTACCTGCACAAAATGTAATCAGAGCAACTACAAACACTTCTGATGTCTGATTATAACATGTTGCAAGACCTCCTAGAAAACTGGGAAATCACCTTAGCTTGATTGATATTCTCTGCCAGGTCATTGATGCTTTTCTGTGTCTCCTCAATGAATTTTTCCACCTCCTTACTCTTTCTTTCCAGCAGCAGCTGAAAGAAAACACATCAGCCAGGGACAAAAAGGGTTTATATAACACAAAGTGTTCTGAATGGATGTCATATTGAGCAGCGTTGTGTAAATATACCTCCTGATTTTCCCTCTCTGCCTCCAGCAAGACGTTCTCATGGTTCTCGCATTGTGAGAGCCTGCATTCGCAGCACACGGGCATGTTGTCCTGCCGGCAGTAGTACACCAGAGGCTTCTTGTGTAGGTCGCACAGCAGCATGGCCCTGGCCCCGTCGCCCCCCCTCACCGCCAGCTCCCTGCAGGAGGGGCCCGTGCTGTTGGCGGCCTCCGTCAGGACGGACAGGGACACGTTACGCTTCAGGGGGGGCCTGGTTGCAAACTCCTCGTTGCAGATGGGGCACTGGGGGCCGATGTGGGACTTGCTCTTGAAGTCCCAGTGGATGGTGATGCAGTTTTTACAGAAAGTGTGGCCGCAGGGGATGGTCACGGGGATTTTGAAGCGCTCCAGGCATATGGCACAGGTTAGGTTTGAATTCTGGGACTCCATCTTTGAAGAGCGAGCTCACACCTCTGTGAAAACATTTATTGAGAAGTCAGACATAATCTACCACAATTAAATGTCATAGTTTAGAATGAAGCATACCAACAGAATTACTAGCACCAGTATTTTCTAAGGCAGAAACTGGCTTCTAGAATTTCCCCATTTTTCTTTAGTTTTAGCATGGACAAGGGAATAATCAAGCTGTTACACAAACAACATCAAGGTGGTAACATAGCAACGACATATTTTAATTGTGAAAGCTAACGTTAGCCATCGTTAGCCTTTATTTAAGTAATTTAAATAGCGAGGGCTGTTGGGGACCATTAGTACACGATATAATAAAACATTGGAACGATTTAACTCTAAATTTAAGCACGTCCGTAACCGCATCACTAATACATAACTCAAACATGACACATTAATCATTTTTTTTACCACTTCATCGGAGACATTCGCGCACAGCATCTAACAGAGGAGCGTCAGACGAAGCCTCCCCGATGACGTGATACGTAAAAAGGATGCGTTCACATGCTGTCGGGTAAAATGAAAAACATCCATTGGACCAATCAGGATCAGACTCAACTTTATTGTTATTTTGGCACATACATAGCACGCGCCTGAATAAAATTTCGTTCCGTCAGATTCAGAGTACATTTTAACAAAACATTTAGTAAACAAACACAACTAAAGAAGTAGCCTTCTATGTTTAATAGTAGCAAAATGTCTCACAATCAATTCTACAAAGTGACTAGAAAACTAAAAAAAAAAAAAAAACACGTTATATTTTTATTCTTTTTTTTTCCCCCACAAATCAACAGAAAATTAAAAACCCTTTTAAAAGCCTTTTTCGGTGTTTTCTTTATTTATTTTTCTAAAACCCAACGTTATTTTTAAAGTGCGCGAAGTCTTCTTGTTCCTCTCGGCTACTGTACTTGACAGGAAGGAGAAAAGAAAGTCCAACATGGCGCTGCGGACGGTCGGTTCTGCTGCTTTACGAAACGGATCATGTTTATGGTCCAGTAGCACGAGGACATTTACGACAACAGGTATTGTAACGACATTGCAGAACGATATTACCTTTGCGTTTGGAAAATTTGCGTTCGGCCTTCTCAGTTGTTCGGTATTGAGTTTATGCACATGTCCTGGCTTGAGGACTCTCAATACCAGACTCCATAGAAAAAACTGGCAATTTAAGAGGAACGAAGCGTTTACGACGAACATAAATATTTGTCACAGTTGGGGGCAAACTGTTTCATTTTGGCTCACTTTTATAAATCAGAAACATCTAACATGAATCCGAATAATTAAATCGTCCATTATTTTTCAAAATAAGATTTATAACATACACAGAACTGATGAAATGAATCCTTATATTGTTGAAGTTAAACTATAATGCCTGTTTTCCTAATTTAAATCTATCCTTGATCATTGCAATTTTAATTAAAAATTCAATTCACACCTTTTACGATTAGTGAGACTGTCAAGAGCACCAACTTTCTGGGGATCCACATGACAAACGACCTGTTCTGGTCTGAGCACACCTCCCAGCTGGTCAGGAAGGTAGTCACCACTGTGAAATGCTTAAAACAATATATAAACAGTTTAAAAGATCCAAATATGCACATAATCACCTGTAATCTGCAGCCACTGTAAGAGAAGTTTGCCAGTCCCACGTCTGACCACGTAAATCCACTGTGATGAGTGTGGGGGGGCTCAGTACGTCCTACTGGAGGTGCACTTTCTGTGTCTGACACATGAACGTTCTGGTGATGTGTGCCATGTGGTCAGAAGTGTTATTGCTACACAGAGTGCCTTTAAACGGATGAAATATCTTCAGTTTCCTACGAGTAACGATTGGGGATGTTTCCACTTTTCTAGCTTTCCTCTGCAAACACGTGACTCCGCTGGGGCCCTTGCCAAATGAGGAGATTGATGTCGCAAACCTGGAGTCGTTAGAAAAGTATCGCAGCTACACTCGTTACTTCAGACGAGCCGAAGAGGCCAAGAACAAACCCGTGTGGTGGAAGACGTACAGGAGCCATGTGGAAAAAGCTGATCCTGAGCACGGTGAGGAATAAATAAGGAAGCTGCTGATGACAGACCGCAGTGACATGGGTAAATTAGATTACAGCGTGTGCACGTTGACGCCCTTAAAGAGTTGTTTTTTGTGTGTGTGTTGTTGAAGGTGCTGAGCTGGTGGACATCGGACTACCGTTCTATCAGCCCAAGAGAACCAAACAAGCGAAGGAGAGGAAGCAGCTGTTGAGGGACATCAAGAAGAACGTGGAGTTGGAGAGGGCTTCTCGTCTGCGCACGTGTGAGCTGACAGTACACTTCCATTTCTAACTCGTCTTTCAGTAGCGGTGATTAACGCGCGTCCCCCCCTCCACCAGTGAAAATCCCCCTGGATCGAGTGCAGGAAACCTGGGAGAAGAGCAGCGGCCCGTTGCACGTAAAAAGACTGGCAGAACACTACGGCGTCTTCAGAGATCTCTTCCCTATGGCTTATTTTCTACCTCAGGTCACACTCCATGTCAGCTATCACCAGGACAACAGTGGTCAGGTGCATTATGGGAATCGACTGACACCGACTGAAGTACGTTGAAGGATAAAAGGAGGATTTACTACTTTTTTTTTTTTGTGTGTGTGTGTGTTCTCAGCTCATCTTAAATCTCTTCTCCTGCCTTGTTCGTGTTTCTTTCTTTAGGCAGCATCGACTCCACAGATCAGCTTCGATGCAGAAGACGGTTCCCTGTGGACCCTCCTGCTCACCTCTCCAGGTCAGTGTTGCAAAAAAAAAAAAAAAAAAAAAAAAGAGATCAACTGATTTTCTTAATTTTCATTGTCCACCCGTATGAAATGTGCATTTTCTCCCCCAGACGAGCATCTTCTGGACAATGACGCAGAGTACATTCACTGGCTTGTGTAAGAGCTGCAAGTTGCATCAATAATTTCTGTACTTTAGGGTTCATAAGCTTTAACATGTGCACGTCCGGCCTGTGTTTCTGCAGGGGGAACATACCAGGCGGAGCGGTTCAGGCTGGAGAGCAGCTGTGTCACTACCTCCCGCCCTTCCCTGCCAAAGGAACGGGCTTCCACCGCTACGTTTTTATCCTCTTCAAGCAGGAGGGACCCATCAACTTCCAGGAAGAAGTCCGGCCTTCACCGTGGTGAGTAACCGGGGAGTCCAACGGGACACGGACGGACTTCCTGTCAACTCCGTGTGTAAACTGACGCGGTTCACCGGAGTAGACTGGACGCGTGTCCGGTGGAGGAAGGTGGACAGGCGCTTCTGGTGCGACCGCCCTCATTGATTTGAATGGCGGCGATTCTATGCGACCGGCGCGGCGCCAGGTCCCGTTGGACTTGAGCTTAATCCACTCCACATGCAGACAGGCTCTGGGTGGACCGGGCTGCATCCTACATTTATACCAAAACTGGATTTCATTGGATGCTGTTTGAATAACGCGGAACATGAACCAGGGTTTAAAGTATTCCGGCGCTGTGCCGGATCTCCAGCGTTTTGACTATGATTCAGGAAAAAAACACACACAAACACGTTATCTCTGAGTGGTCTTGAACGTAGCATCCGAGGTGAGCCGGTGGTTGTTTGAATGGAGGCAACAAGTGTCTCTGGGTAGGATAGAGGACAAGGGTGGAGACGGTTAGCCGTTTGGGTACCAGAAGCTAAGGGAGCCTGGTACCTGTTTTTGTGTGTTGTGCTCCAACAAGCTAGTTTATGCAGCTAGCGGTAAAAAAAGCTCTTCAATGTCACAAAGGAGACGCCGGCCATAAAGCAGCTGTCCACGCCCACCAACACACAAACCCGTTAACCGGAGCAGCAGCCACAGGTCGTAGCGGCCCGGTGACTGATCTGTTTGTGACTTGAAAATGCGTTTGTGGTCATTTTTTGCGGAACACGATTTATCATTTACGATCGCTCAACCGCTCGTACATCTGTGTAAAAAAAAGTAGCTGTTGATAAAAATGCTTTAAAAAACTGTCCGTTTTCACTCAGCAGGCCAGTTATGTGAACACACATGACACAGCTCCAGAGTTCTAGAAAATGTCTGTCTGATCAGCTTAAAGGATGTAGGTTTTCTCTGAATGTTGATGAAGCAACCACCCAAACATGGAAAAATACTGAATGTAATGGTTCACTTTTTTAATGACGCATCCAGAGGAATAACATCTAATAAAATCTGCAAATATGTTAAAGGGGAGATGAGTCAAGACCCAATGGGATGTATTTCCTATAACTTAATTTACCATTGTTTTTAGAACAAAAATGATGGAAAAGTTTCATTTATATGTTTTTTTTGTACAAATTGCCCTTTATTGAATTAAATGGTTGTTAAATGAATCAGATTAATTGGCTTGACTCAGTTTCACATGTTTTCACTTATAACTTAATAACTTCTACTTTCTAAAATTCACATTTAAATTGAAGGTCATCTTGTACATTACCGAGCACAATGGCAAAAAGTTGTTTGCCAAAAAAAACAAAATTGTAAATGGACTGCACCTATATACGGCTTTCTCCACACCATCAAGGTGTCCTCAAAGCGCTTTACAGTGGCCTCTCATTCACCCATTCACACACCAGTGGGCGGCTGCTGTCATGTAAGGTGCTGCCAGACAAATTAGGGTTCAGCATCTTGCCCAAGGACACTTCGGCATGTGGACAGTTGGAGCTGGGATCGAACCGCCAACCTTCCAGTGACTGGACGACCCGCTCTACCAACTGAGCTACAGCCACCCTGCATGCGTTGTTGACCAAAAACAACCAATCAAATTAGCTCCTGCTTGCTACAGAGAAAACCCGCATGCTTTGAAGTCGTCCCGCCTACGTGTGTGATGTCACTGTGTAGCTCCAGCTGTGAAGCCACAACCGGATTGGCTGATGTACATATTGAAGTAGGAGAAGTTGAAGGAACATCTCATCTGAACAAAAATGATGACATAATTATATAATTAACAGCCACAAGTGGATGAACCCCCCCTCCCCTAAAATTAGTGATAGAAAAAAATGTTGGACCTTTTAAGTCATATTAGTTCATGTTTAACCCACTACAGCTGACGGTTGTTGATCCAAGTCTTGAAAGGTAAAAAGCACAAATCTGTTGAGTTAATCAAGCTGCAGTTCCTGATTCACGTGCCGCTTCTCCTCCTCAGCCATTCACTCGTGGATCGCACATTTAAGACGGTGGACTTCTACAGGAAGCACCAGGACCACATGACGCCGGCAGGCCTGGCCTTCTTCCAGAGCCAGTGGGACGAGTCTGTCAGCAGCACCTTCCACAACACGCTGAGTGAGTCTCAGTAAATGAACAACTGCTATGCTTTCATGTCAAAAACTGCCTGCATACTTGTTTTTTTTTTAATTTTTATTTGCAGACATGAAGGAGCCCGTGTTTGAGTTCATCAGACCTCCAGTGTACCACCCTCCACAGGTCAAATACCCTCATCGACAACCTCTGCGTTACCTGGACCGATACAGAGATGGGAAGGAGCACACCTATGGGATATACTGATCATTATGTTGCAGCTGTGTAATCATGTTTGGAGTATTTATGTTATAATAAATCATTTTCAACTGTTGTGAGACTGTTTCACGTTTACATCAGGATCTCATCGTAGCCTTGAGAGGAGGTAATATTTAGTTTTTTAGTTAAAGAGCTGGACTGAACCAGGTGCTGATAAGATACACAGCATTATCTAAACATGTCATCACTGGTCAGAGAAACTACGGAGGCAGAATTCTCATGACCTCCAGCTGCTATAACCAGGAATCAAGCTGCACTCATTTTGGCCCCTGGAATACATTTAACTATGACTATTGGTGTCTCAAATTTGATATTGCTGACTTTTAAACTACTCATCAGGGTTAGTTTCTTTCCAGGAATTCTGGGAAACTTGAGCAATGTGGACCAAGTCAACTCTGCTTTATTTATAAAGCACATTTAAACCAAAGTGCTTCACAGAACAAAGGATAAGACTGAAATACATTGTACAAGACAAAATAATGTAAATAAAACTTAAATGTAATAAATTAAATTAATAAGAATTTATATATATTAAAAAAAGGTCAAAACTGTTGTGATAAAACACTCAATTTGAACCAAAAGCCAAGGAACAAACTGATTTAAAGGGAACTTGATCGGTCGCAGATCTTATTTTGAGCCAGTAGGGGGCAGTAGTGCTCAATTAAAGCTGAATGACCACCACGAATAAGGAGAGACGATAATTAAGACCAGAAACAACTGTGTCACCTGCTGCACGAGCCTTTTCACTTACTATATATATAATAAAAGTTGAGGTGTTTCTAGTCATTTGTCCCCAGAATGGTCGGCTCACAAGGGGATATTATTTTTGGCAGAAACGTATCGTGTAATTAAATTAAATTAAAACCTGACATGTTCGTCAGGTGCAGGGAGTATCTGGAAATAATGAGCATCATTAACATCTAATTAAATCCTCCAGTGGCCACAGGCTGCCGTTTGAAAAACAGCTGGAATATACAAATAGAAAAAAAAATTCGCAAAGACTTTTAGAAATTAGAAAATTGAACAATAACTGATAATATGGTGGTGTAGAAACCTCTGAAACGTTTATAGGCTTTGAACCTGAACTGGGACTAGTTTTTATAATTTTTTAAAATGCTTTTGATCAACTACCTGCACTTTCTGTACTTGTAGTTGGACGAAGGCCTAAAAGGGCAGGAAGCATCGCGTCCCTCACCTGGACATGGGTTTCCAGAGTCTCACCCTGCAGCCAGACCTGGAGGCGGGGCTTGTTAGTGAACACCTGACAGCCAGGGTCTCCATCCAACTCAGCCTGAACGAGCAGTGTGAGATCACCCCCCCCCCCCTGTGAGCTTGATATTGGAGGAGGGGGACCAAATGGGTCGGATGCTGGGCATCAGCCAAAGGTCTGGACCCTCAGCATCCTGATCCCGACCAAAACTGACTCTTTGGGACGTAATGTGCCACGATGGGGGGCAACGACAGGCTGCAGGTGCCTGAGAGTCTCTATATTGGTGTTTTCCCACATAGATGAGCAGGTAGTTTCCCTGCACCTTCAGGTCCAAACAGGCACATGGGGTGAACGACGGTTCAGAACATCCAGTCGTGATGCTGCAATCTGAAGCCGAAGGAGGAAACCCTTTTTTTTTGTTTTTTTTTCTTTGTTGTTGAAATGCACAACACAACGTGGTTAATTTTTTTTTCTCATCCCCACATAAATGTTCCCCTTTTCTATCAGCTATCAGGAATATACTAAGTTTTATTTAACATTCTTACAAAGACTGTTGATGCAAAATAAAATTAAACTTTCCAAGACAGCAATACAGTCATCAACATGAGGAGTATATTTGGCCAAACATAACGCTGGATGCATCAGGTCCAAATCTGAGCAGCCAGCAGGGTGGAAATTAAAATGTTTTATTTCTTTTATATGGACATTATAATGGAGTAATTCATATTGAGCAGCTGTGCTCCAGTTAAATTGTTTGAATGGATTAAAACTGGGTCACATTGAACTTTTTTCTCTGAATAAAGTGTCTTCAGGACTTTTTAAATGTCATGCAAATTGAATTTGTATAAATCATAGTATGTGCATTATGTGTGCAGTAATGGTTGGAGAACACTGAGAGGTGAAAGGTGGGTCCGATATTAAACATAGAGGTCAGGATGCTGACTGTTAAAAGAATCAGGCCAAAAACTGGCAGTAATTGACTTTAAACTGGATGCCAGACCAAAAAAAAAAAAAAAAGAGCCAATTAGATCTAACTGGTAACAGCTGTGCCACCAGCAGGATGAGCTTCATTTAAACCACAGTTGGGGGGGGTTACATTGTTACATCTTTACTGGGATAACTGGAGCTGGCTGGTCCTGCTGAAGTAGGTTCATGCTTTTACCTTTATCTTCAATGATTATGATCAGTGTTATATGACAGCAGGAATATTATCCACTGGTTTGAGAAATGGACTGTAAAGAGAGCCTGGGGAAGAGGGAAGAAGAAGGGACGGGGGGGGGGGGGGGTGGGGGGGGGGGGGGGGGGATGACACTAATTTTTATTACCAAAGTCTCTGACTCTTGAAACTGGGGTGGATTCCATGTCGGAGGTTGGTGTAACATGGACAACAGGTGTGCTTGGTGTTAAACGTGCTTCTAATCCAGGAACTATTAATTACAATCTTACAGCAAAAAGCAGCTTTTTCACTGTCGGTCTTACTCGTGCACCCACAGCTATCTATTAATCTGATTTAATAGACTGAATCACTGCTATAATACTACAGCAATGTACATGAGTTGGTATGTTTTTGTTAATGTCTGGAGGCAGACTGAGCTACCAGCCTCTATTGGTGCTTTTGCTCTTAAAATGCAACTTGTTTCTACAAAACTAACTCTCTGAAACCCCCTTGAACTGTCTGTCCTTGCAGCTTCCACAGTACGGTCATGGACCTAAAACAACAAGGACCATGATGCCCCTCACCTGGATTAGGGTTACTGGGGCCCCAACCGGACCTGGAGGAGGAGCTCGTTGGTGAGCACCTGTTGACCGGGACCCAGGGTTGTTCCAGCCCCCCCCCCCCGAACGAGTGACATCAGTTCACCCTGCTGAGGAGGGGGTTGACTGGGGGGGGCTGGTTCTGTGCCTTGGGGTTGTCTCCAGTGGATGAGAGGCTAGTTTCCCCCACCAGTTCACCCTCCTGGGGGATGGGGGGGGGGGGAGGGGTGGTACTGTACCTTGGGGTTGTCTCCAGTGGATGAGAGGCTAGTTCCCCCCCACCAAAGATGGGCTCTATGGACTGAACAGCAGTTCAAGCACCAGCCTCAGTCCTCTGAGTTGGACTGTTATTCTGTTGGGGGACTCTTTTATATTATGTCTATACCACAGTCATGCATGTACTTTTTTTTTTTTTTTGCCTTTTTAATAAAAGTGCACATCACAAGTTAATTCCTCTCTAGTTTCTATTGCATCAACTAATCTTATTTCTCACAATCAAATGCTGAGCTTCCTCTACACATTTTCAGAGGTTGTCACGTTAAATCGGTGCTTCTGTTTGTCTTGCAGCACAGCTGACTACAGAAATGAGTCAGTTTCATTTCTCTCTGACCATGAATCAGGCTGAAAATGAATCTCAACGGGTATAAAATGACTGCTGGAGGGATCTTCTGTCGTCAATCCCAGGCTGAGACAATGGGACGTGTGCCGTTCTGCCTGAGGACATTTTCACATGTCAACTGAAAAACAAAACTTTCCACTTGTTGAACTGCTCTTCAAAGTCCCAGCTGCCTCTGATGGAAGTTTCCGGTGTAATTAAACGGCACCAACTCAGTTAAAAAGTGACTTTATTTTATAAATGCATAAAATTTCACTCTTAGATATGTCCATTAAAGCTGTGTCTGAGTGCAATAGGAAAGTCTTTCAGTGCTGTGAATCATTAGGGGTGTAATGGTCAGTTCATGTTCCTGGATTTATAAAATACATTTAACATCCATATTCAGTAGCCTGGTCAGCCATAACCATTTCCTTAAATGCTCTTGTGACATGGGGTTTTTTTTTTTTTTTTTTTATATATGGGTTTTATATTTTATATCAATACTCCTACAAAAAAAGCATCTGGGTCACTGTTATAAACAAGATGGCTACAGAAATGCTAACATGTTTGTCCTTCATGTTCCTACTGCTTCACACCATTTTAAATGTCTTTCATGGATCCAGTCTGGTGGTTGCTCTGCCCACATCACACGCTTTTTCACTGACTGGTTGGATGCCTTTGATGCCAGTCAGAGGCCGTTTCCTTGAAATCAAAAGTGAAATCAAGGCGGTAATCCAGAGGAACCAGACTAGTTCTTCTGTACTAAGGTAGATCATGAGGATGGCTGACCAGGCTACAGATGGAACCAATGGTTTTCAGGTCATAGATCAGGGAAATGTTCATGATGAAATACCATAAATGGTCACTTTTCTTAGTCCGAAGCTGCGGAGATCAACTTGTCCTAATTAGCTCAGATGTTTGTGTTTTCACTGATGTACCCGACTTTAACTGAAACCTGCTACGAGAATAAGCAGCCTGGCTGTTTCTGCAGTTTACCTGCCGGTCGGCCTGAGATCTTCCAGGTGAAATTACCTTTTTCCTCACTCATTAGTCTGTGCACGTCCTCTGAATGTATCAAACGGTAATGTCCAGGAAGATCTCAGGTACCGTTACACCCCAGTGATGCTGCTGAACAAACCAAAAAAAACCAATAACGGAGAAGAATCTAAAATAAATTACAGTACTGTTCTAGATTTGAAACATTGACGCTTGGCGCCGTCCATGTCAGCCCTTCGTCTCAGGCGTCCTCCTGTTGTCAGTTTGGTCCCCGGTGATTTCTGGAGCTGCCTCCGATCACGTCCGCGCCACTCTGAGCATCTCCTCCACGCTCAGGATTTTCTCTCTGGGTTTCCCGCTCGCCCCCCCCCTCTCCATCTCCAGCCTGTCGATCTTCTCCCAGTCTGAAAATGTCACCGGTTTCACTCCTGCATGAGAGAGGACGCAAACCACGTTGGTCGTGACGTTAGTGAGTCAAAAAGGACGATTTTAACTGATCGAGCAAGTTGGCATGAGCAGCGATGAAATGATGAAAGTGGTTAGAAGAGTTTCCGTATGCCAAGAGAGAGAGAGAGAGAGAGGAGGTGTGATGCTGGGACTCTTTGTTCTCGCAGTGATGATGTCATGAACAGCAGAGAGGAAGTCTGCAGTGACCACATTTACTGTAAACCGACATGTGACTAATAGATGCTGGAGCCTGATATTCTGATAAACGTCCCTAAAACCAAGAAATGCCAAAGAAAAACAACTATTAAACCCAACTCTTATCATTATTATTGTATCTCAGCACTTTGGTCTGCATTTTATAGCTATTTAGCATCTTTTTGTAGTTCCTAAGCAATTAAAAAGATTCTTTTTATACCTTATTTTCTTCAGTCAGCGAATATAAACCATCCGTGTGCTCATGAGCCAGGTTTAATAAAAGAAACTTCTAGAACAGGTGCAGTTAAGTGTGAGACTAAGACGTTGGTTGGACAACAGGGCCGGTGTGGTTATAACGGTCACGTACCTCGCTTTCCCAGCAGCGCCCCGATGCTTCGTGCCCCAGGCCTGTCAGCAGACACGTCCAGCGTCCCCGAGTCCATGTCCTCCAGCAGTGAGCGAGCGCTGTCGAAGCTGTTGTTCATCGTGGTGGCGATCACGCCCGTGGGGCCCGTTTTTAGCCAGCCGCTACAGTACAAACCTAGAAAGAGAAAGCGGGACTCGTCAAACATTTTTGGTTAATGTACAAAGTCTGTTTCCAAAAGTGTTTTTTTTTTTTAAAGCAATACCACTTCTGACCACACGAGGGCAGCGTATCAAAGGAAGGTTCATCTGGCGTAAGAAACAACAAGGTGCATGTTTAGTGCTACAAAGTGGTTTTAAATGATGTTTTGGGACCTACCACAGTCCTGTCAGTGATAAAACCAGTTACATACGTGCCGCCATGTGGCAAAAGTGGTATTTTTACACAGAGCACCTTTAACAGAAACAAATACAAAAACTATTTCTGGCGTTTTTTTTCACTTAGCAGCTCCATTGAGTTTAGTACATAAAAGCAAATCTAGAAGATAACGGCAGAAAGCCACTCAAAAAAGCTGGGAGAGGCACATTTACCACTTTGTTTCAGCCGTTCTTGCTTTTAAAACACACTAGTCCCAAAAAAACAGGGACATTTGACTTTGGTGTGAAATGTTCTGGAGTGCAGATGCAACGGCACCTCTCAGCCACTAGGGGCACGGAGCTACAACGTCAGGCTCAGCGGACCGTATTCGGAGAGAAATAAAATTACTGTTCTTCATAAAAACATGCAAGGGTTTCACATTTAAGAACCTTGAATGTGTTAAGAGTTAGGTTTTCGTTGCATTTTATAACGCTTCCCAACTTATCTGTTTTTAATTATGTTTCAGTAAATAGTTTCTGACTGAGTACCTTGAGCTTGCTGAACGCGGCCCATGGAGTTTGGTACGATGGCTTTTCTGGTGTCAAAAGGCACTGATGGATCAATGGGGACGCTTTTGTAGCCAATGCTGCTGATGACCAGGCTGCAGGCGACGTCCTCCACGTCTCCTGTGAGCACAGCTCTGGCTGTTTCTCCTGAGCCCTGGTCGTAGGAAATAAGAATAAACCGGCAGTGACGTATGGCGACGCACCAGTATGAAGGCTCTTTTTTAAAACTCACCTCCAGCTTGTTGACGGCCAGCCGGATGCCGGTTACTCTGCCGCCGTTGGAGTCGGCCAGGACTTCAACGGGGCTCCGGAAGAACCTGAAACCCCAGACGCGGGAGGCGTTTTCCCGCCTCTGCTGCTCCTTCTCCCCCGGCGACTCCAGAGCCGTCTTCAGCATCAGCTCGGTCAGACGCTTCCGGGGCCTCGGCACATCTAAAAAAAAGGGGAATTTTATTTTATTTTGTTTTAATTTCAAGTCTGGCTGGTTTGTTGACGTTTCTAACGTCAAATGTTTTTCCTCGTTCACTGCTACACATCCATGTTCATGTTGTACCACCTTTGACCACACTGGGACGCACAGATCTGCTGGGTTAACAAGAACCTCTATTGAGTCAGGCTCATCTTGTAATACCAGTTTCATTCACTAGAGGGGCACTTCTCTGCAAACTTGATGTTACAAGTTCCTGCAGTGCCAGAATAAAGTGACCGTTCCATGCAGAGAAAACCAGACTTTTTGTTTTGTTGTTGTTAGCATGTTAGCCGCTAATTACGAGCCAAAAATAGCACAATACCAGCAGTTTCTTTACTACGGTTCAGAGACCAGAGGCTGTGAAGGAAACAGAAAGACCACAGTTGAGCCTTTGTCTTGTTTCGCTGCAGTGCATCGCTACTTTTTTTGGGTTTTTTTAAACACATTATTGAGGCTCGGGGGGCTCCGGCTCCCGTTTGTGGATTTTGATTTACATGGGGGGGCGTCGGTCCCCGTTAACCGCGAAAAATAAGGGATCACTGTAATATCGATTTTTCAGCTCCTAATATCGATGTTTTATTGCTGTCAGTATGTAATGGTTACTTAAATGCACAAAAACACTAATAATAAACAATAAATAGGTTGTTTTGAAGCAAATAGTTTTGACTCAATTTATCATCTGATGAACATATACAGCAACTTGATTTTTCATCTCTACTTTTAATTTTGATATTAACTGGGTAGAATATCGCAATATATCGTGACATCGCAATATCGCGATAATACCGTACAGTGACCCAAGTATCATGATACATATCGTATCGCGAGGTCCTTGCCAATACTCACCCCTAATGTGTTGTATGTTCATGTGTCTTTCGATCTATCCATATTTACATGTAAAACCACAATCCTGCCAGGGGTGGAAATGCATTTCTGTTACAATGTGTGCAGACATGCAAACACGTATAATCACGTCGAAGGACCTTTACATGCTCGCTGTGACCACAAACACTTCAGCAGCGCTGGCAGAAAGATGCAAACCAACCGCTTCTTCAACTCCCTCCTACGCTGCTCGTCACTTCAAATAAACATGGTCAAGGCTCCCGTAACCATCTGTGACGAGTCAAGGAGACGGTTATCTCTGCTCTAAACTCAGAGGTGCTGGGTGTCATCCATCAGCCCTCACAAGGATGAGGGCGAGCCAGAAGGCCAGCAGCATGGTGCGCAAAAAAATACAAGCATTTTTCCTCTAACCAACCGCTTCAGAAGTCTTGTTTTGAACTATTATGCATCAAGAGCTACGGTTACTGGTGAGCAGTTTCCATTTACCACACAGTATATGAGGTACAGGTCATACTTCTGCTGTTAACCACAACTCACGCTTCCTCCTTCCATATAAACTTGAAACACTGTGTACTTTAGTCAACACACTTCTCACAAGTTCTCTGTTTTGAAGTCTTGACGCATCATTTCCAGCTGAAAGGCAACAACTCAGGAGGCTAAATGTTGCTGAACGATGCCAGACTGGGAGGCTTTCAGAGGCAGAAAGAGCACGACCATTAACTGTCATTTGTCTCCGACCTTTAAGTGCTTCTTTGACGCCTTCAAAATCAGCTGTCACCATCTCGGGCCTCGTGTCTGGCAGGTTCACCATTTCTCTGAGCTCCTGTAGAGAAAGATGAAGAGGCTTGAGAGGACGCGGCTTCCACATCTCCATCACAACAGGCAAACCTGTGACTTCCTTCGTTTCTGAGGTTCTGTGAGCGTTTGTCCGGCTGACTGTAAAGACCAGCGGCTACCGACGGGTCAGTTAGTGACCGCTGACCGGTACCGTCACCAGGACCAGTGATTATTATAACTAATGTACAGAAAACATCGCAGCAACAACATGAATACAAGTAAACTGGATATAAAAGGAAAACTTTATACAGAAATACACAGAATAAGAATAAAACAGTCTGGTTTATGCAACTTAACTAAAAGCATTTTATATACAGTACAGTGATCCCTCGCCAATTTGTGCTTTAAGTTCTATGGTTTTAGTTATTCACAGATTTTTCAGAAATATATAATATAATAAAAAATCGCGGAAACATCTCAGGATGTTGTGCGCGTTCTCTCACAGCGAAGAAATGTTGTGAGTCAGCCTGGCCCCTTTAAGAAGGTGGCCTTATGGGTAATGTAGTGTGTGTGTCGTGGGACGGCAGAACGAAAACAGGGTTAGATGAAAAGTGTAGTGAGCATCAACAGCAGCCCAGTGTGTATAGATTTACATTCTCTGTTAACCGACAGGAGCCCAACAATACAACCTGTGTGATGTTACAAGTTCCTGCAGTGCCACAATAAAGTTCCCGTTCCATGTAGAGAAAACCGGGCTTTTTCTTTTGTTGTTGTTAGCGTGTTAGCTGCTAATTACGAGCCAAAAATAGCACAATACCAGCAGTTTCTTTACTACGGTTCAGAGACCAGAGGCTGTGAAGGAAACAGAAAAGACTACAGTTGAGCCTTTGTCTTGTTTCGCTGCAGTGCCTCGCTACTTTTTGCGGTTTTTAAACATATTTTAAACACGTTGTTTAAAATAAGGGTTAATGGGGGCCGGTGCCTGACAGGTCTGACTGGTCCAAACACATTACTGGTTCCAGTTCAAATACATCTCTCATGAAATGCCAAGTCAGTCTTTTTTTTTTTTTTAATCCAGAAGTCAACAGGACTTAATTGATTCTGACTGGAGTCCTGGTGGTCCTTCTGGTGGGAAACACTCTTATAACTATAAAGGTACGAGGTGGTAAAGATCTTATTTTGTCTGGTCCAGATGTGGTCAACCTTCAGAAGCAAACAGAGCAACACAGCTGCTGAGTCTAAATATGGTCATTTCCTGTTTTCTTCCTGAGAACCTGCAAATCTTATCAGATTTAAAGGTATCTGAGGCTTTATCTTCAATCTTTAACCTCTCTATCTTTGTTAGATAAATAACACAGCGGACGTTTCTTGTTCTAAACATTTGGGTTGTTTGTGCATGGATTAGATTTTATCCTGAAAGATTGTAAAAAAAAAAAAAAAAAAGATGCCTACAGCCAAAGACAAACATCTGAAAAATAAAAGATAAAAATCTGCTACAACAAAGGTGTGGGAAGAGCTGCCAGCTAAAAATGAAAGTAACAGAGGAGTTCCTCTGCTGCTCTCACCTTGACTGTACAAGCGACCTGCAGGGGTCCCCTCCTGCCGACCACCAGAACCCGGCGAACCCGACTCTCTGCCAGAGCGTCCAGAGCCTGCTGGCTGATGTCTGTTTTCTGAAAAACAAATAACATTTCAGTAAAGGTTCAAAAAGAACACTTTCTAATGGCGAACTAGATAACTGAAGGGCTACAGACCTTTTCTCTTTTATTTCATTTTTGTTATACAATAAGCAAATTTATTTTAACAATATGGTGACAACAGATCATGCTTCGACATTTCTGCTCCAATAAAAGTGAACGTTTTCCCTCCTTCCTCAGCTGAGGGTACAGATCAGTCCGACTATCAGCAGGGGCTTTTCACTGCCTCTGAAGCTGCTCTAAACCAAACTGGGAATAGAAAATAAAAACACCAAAATATACACAAAGATGAGGTACAGCAGTTTCAGAAAAAAAAAAATATGAGGTGGGATTTTCTGAAGATTCATGAACGAAATATTTTGCCAAAGTGCAACAGGAACGTGTTGTTCATCCACAGCGGGTCACGGTTTATTCTTTCACAGGAACCGACTCCTTGGAGGTGATGTAACAGCACAAACAGAAGATTTATTGTCTTGTTTTTCGCACCAACAGTTGTGTGAGTCATCTCAAAGTTTTGCTCCAGTGCTCATCCAGGAAGAGTGTACAGATCTCCAGGACCCAGGCGGCTGGAGTTGACTGCACGGTACCAAGCAACGGTGACTTCAAAATTAATCTATTTTGTAACATCATCCCAAAGTTTTGAAATTGTATGATACTGTGCCTTGTCTTCACTCTGAAACAGTTCCTTCTGAATCAGAGGTAAGTAACAGTCATGGTAACAGTAAAGGTGACAGTAACAGTAACTAATGGTAACAGTAACTGTGACAGTAACGGTGACGGTAACAGTAACGGTGACAGTAACTAACGTTAACAGTAATGGTAACGGTGACAGTAAGAATGACGGTGACAGTAACAGTAATGGTGACAGTAACTGTGGCAGTAATAGTAAGGGTAGCAGTAACAGTATCGTAGCAGTAACGATGACAGTAAAGGTAACGGTAACTGTGACAGTAACTGTGACGGTAACAATAATGGTGACAGTAACAGTAAAGGTGACAGTAACAACGGGGACAGTAATGGTAACAGTAACAGTGACAGTAGCAGTAACGGTGACAGTAACATTAATGGTGACAGTAACAGTAAAGGTGACAGTAACAACGGGGACAGTAATGGTAACAGTAACAGTGACAGTAGCAGTAACGGTGACAGTAATTGTAATGGTGACAGTAACAGTAACTGTGACAGTAATAGTAAGGGTAACAGTAACAGTATTGTAACAGTAACGATGACAGTAACTGTAACAGTAATTGTGACAGTAACAGTAACTGTGACAGTAATAGTAAGGGTAACAGTAACAGTATTGTAACAGTAACGGTGACAGTAACAGTAACAGTAAAAGTGACAGTAATAGTAACGGTGACAGTAATAGTATTGGGAACAGTAACAGTATTGTAACAGTAACGGTAACAGTAATTGTGACAGTAACAGTGACAGTAACAGTAAAGGTGACAGTAATAGTATTGGGAACAGTAACAGTAGTGGTAATAGTAATGGTAGCAGTAACCGTAGTGGAAGCGGTAACAGTAACGGTAGCAGTAATAGTAACTGTAACACTAATGAGCGGTACAAGCTGTAAAAGAGGACACCATTGTCGCTGTACTCTGGTGGCTCCAATTTGTTGCAAACATCTACATCTTTCAAAAGTGAAAATAATGACGTCCAGACTGGATCCAGAAACAGAAATCAACCTGCCTACATGAACGAGGACGTCTAGACGTCCTGCACAGTTATTGTTAAAAGGAGAAAACACAACACTGGTGCTTAACAGACATGAGTTTTATTTTGAAGGAGCACTAAACCACAGCTCACGTTCTTTCCTTCTCACTTCTTGCAGGATCGGTGTGAAAGCCAGATATTTGTTGAAAATTTCTCAACATCTCTCCTTTATTTCTGTTTTGTGTTGTTTAGAGCAAAAGACATAAACTGTAATCGCTGTAAATTGGCTTTATGCTGGTTTAATTAATCAATGAAATCATGAAAATCCAAGAAAGCAACTTTATCTTCCCACCATGCTTGTCTCTAACAAAGTTAATAAAGATAAGAAAGCTGATTCTTGTCTCTTGGCACCGTTACAAAGTCAGACTCTTCCAGTCTGACTGGCCGAATTAAAATTCACCAGTTTTTTTCCCAACGTTGTTTATTCACTGCTGCATCTGTTCATAAACCTGTGTTTCTCACCTTCATCACGTCTGTGGGGGAGAGCAGGATTCTCGCCACGTCCAGAGCCACATTGCCTTGACCCAGGATGACGGCCGTGTCACCGCTGAGGTCCGGACTCAGCTGAGGACAGAAAAATGACCTGAGCTTTATTAAGAAATGAGCCGAAGCAGAAATATCATGTGTGGATGGAGTGAGGAGGTCGCGGCACAGGAACGCCACCACACCGACCTCTCGACAGCTGGGCAGCCCGTTGTACCAGCCCACGAAGTCTTTGGCGGCGTAGACGCCAGCCAGGTCTTCTCCTGGGACCCCCATGCTCCTGTTCCCCTCGGCGCCGTAGCTCTGGCAGGAAACACACAAATGTGGTCATGAACTGGTGCTTTAAAGACGACGTCGTGTTGCAGGCGCGCTCTCACCAGTACGACGGCGTGGTAGGCTTCCTGCAGCTCGCCGACGCTCACATCCTCGCCGACGTTCACGTTGCCATAGAAACCGCAGCGCGGATGCTTAGCCGTTTGCGTGAAAGTATTGATGACGTTCTGAGGAGAGGAAAAAGATCAGATTTACAGTGATTTCAGAGCCGTGAAACTGCCGACAGACTCATCAGAAACGTCCATGATTTTAAAAACAGAGATCAAAGACGAGAAAACATCTGATAATCTATACGGCGTATGAGAATGTTTGCCAACTTGTTTTTGTCAACTAGTCGTAGAGGAAATGGTGTGAATCAGGCAAAAAAAAAAATCAGTTCTTCCTCCTCTTCTCAGTAATACGAGCAGGTGTTGCTGAGTTGTATCACACATGTTGGCACAGCTGGCACAAACGGTACGGAAAGAAAGGTCCCCTCAAGGTTATCTGCTCATCACCCGCCCACGCACATTTATCCTTTTTTCTAACCAGACTAACCTCATTCAGCAGAGCTGCAGTGACATAGCTGCACGTTTGATTGACAGGACCGTATCTGGAATGATCTTGAACGATTGATTTGCTGCTTTGGCAGAGTTTCAGGAAAAAAAAAAACTGACGGCTTCCAACTTTTCTTAATGTAAAATGCTACCTGCTGTAACCTGTAAGCAACTCTGGCGCCGGTCGGACCAGTCTCACGGTTTCACACGTTCATTTGCCAGTGATGGAAAAAGTAATTAGAGGCTTTTATTGAAGCAAAAGTTCACAACAACTTGATAAAAATCAATGGGAATGACTCCCCTGTGACTTTCAAAATTAAGAATCAATTTACATAATTAAACCTATAAATTTCTAATTATGTGAAGAAAAATTAACATTGCTATTTAATTAAAAAAGATAGTAATAATAATTAGGGATGTCCGATAATATCGGCCCACCGATATTATCGGCCCGATATTGGCATAAAAATGTAATATGGTAAATATCGGTATGGGTTTTTTTTTTTTGTTTTTGCACAGACAATGTGTTCAATTCCACGACAGGAGATATGTGATGTTACCTATAATTAGTTTTGAGGGAAAAATAGCCCGCATATATCGGTATCGGTAGATATCGGTATCAGAAATTGAGAGTTGGACAATATCGGCATATCGGATATCGGCAAAAAAGGCAATATCGGACATCCCTAATAATAATAATAATAACAACAACAATTATATCATCGTCATCATTTTAATTATCATCCATAAAAATAATTATCATGATAATAATATCACCATCATCATTATTATAATACATAATAATAACAATAATTTTAATAATAATAATATCATCATCATTTTTATTATCATTCATAATAATAATAATAACCATCATGGTGATAATAATATCATCACCATTATCATTATTATAATTAATAATAATAATATAAATGCAATAAAATAATAAAAATAAAAATATAAATAAAAATCATTATTGTTATTATTATCATTATTATTATTAATAGCTAACTTGGCTACAAATATATCTGACAACTTCTCTTTGGGCCTTTGGCTCATGTCTGACTGTCACAACTACAGATATTTCAAATACTTTTTTTTTTTTTTTTTTTTACCGTTAGCGTTCTGCTTCAACCATCTTAGTTTACGGTTTCAGGTGAAACCAGTTCAAATGATAAGGATCGAGATGGTTGAAAGGAAAACTACCTCTCAGGCTTAAAGGGAAAAATGTGATGAATGTGATAATCTGTGGAAAGTACCGCTGCGTGTTGGCAGCGACACGTCTCCATCCTGACTGCTGCGTTCGGCTTTTTATTCAGTGTCTTCGTGTCAATGTTTGATTAACTTCTAAAGCGACATTTTGCTTTCAAAGTCAGAGAATAGTTTTATCATCCACAAAGGCTTGGAGTCAGTCAGCTTCTCATTAATTACAGTCTGCTGACAAACAGAAAACAAATTCTTTCACTTTGAAACGCCGTCTCGTCTGACGGGTTCCCTTCCCCCCTTCAGTTAATTTATGTTGTGATCTCCTTTTTTTCCATGATTGGTGCCAGAGGAGTGTGAAAGTGAACAATGACTAGAATAAACAGGGCTGTTTATGTGTCTGCTTTCTTTTCTTCCCCAATAAAACCATTTATTGTCATCTCACAATAACAGCAGGTGTGGCAGCATTCTGTAACATAACTGACAAAGATCAACAAAAGTAATGGATGGAATTATAACTCGTTTTTTTTTTTTTTTTTTTGGTAACTTCAAATGTCTCACACGTGCCACTGGGAACACACACCTTGACTTCAGGATGATCAGGAGCCACCCCGAACCTGACCAGGCCGAAGGGAACGGGCAGCCGCTCGTAAATGTCCACCTCAACATCTTGGCGAGCCTCGGAGGAAGAACAGACATGAAATGTTAAAGCGTGTGCGCACGTACAGGGGGGTCAGCGAGCACGGTAAACGTCCTGGTAGAAGGTACCGGCCCGGTCGTTTCCTGTCCTACTTACAGCAGACCCGCCGTAACTCGAACGATCGTCTACTCAGCAGGAAACCCAGGTGGAGAGTTAAAGTGTGGCACGCAAATAACGCAGAGCTGATCTGGCTTTTCAGGTCTGATCTGCTCGTTTTGTTCTGGAGGATTATGAACCGTTTGTGTCCTAACCCTCTTTATTAATAGGTCTTTTTTTTCTTAAGGCTGAAAGTTTCAGTTGATCATCTCTGGAGGGGTTTCAACAGCACAGAATGATGGGACCGCCAGTAAAAAGGATAAATAATTCACATGTGAGGCCTTCATCAAACATTTGTTCCTGCATTTGTCAGATGTGTGTTACTAACCCGCTGATGTCACAGCAGGTTCTGTAAACCAAACAGGAAGTTCAGTTGTATCTTAGTCAAAGCAAACCCTTCATTCAGGCTCAACAGATTTAAAATATAAGAGGATTTTGCAACTGTGTGGCTTGTTTCAGTTCAAATGTATTGAGAAACAGGTTTCTGAGGACAGCTATGGTGAAACTCAAACCTGATCTGGAGTTTTCTTTGACTGACAACAGCGAGTCAAGGTGACCGTGGCTGTCTGAACCGAACCACGGTTGTGACCCAGTTCTTCATTGTCTTTGGGCCACACCTGGTCCTCACAACACTTCCAATATCCCGGATCAAAACCGGCTTATGAAACATGAGCCTCATACTACACAGGCTAAAAGCCAACTGTGGACCAGTTAATCGACTCTAGATTCTTCTAACCAACATTAACCATTGCCACTGCTGTAACTGAGCCATAAAAGCCAAAAGTAGCTCAGATTCTGGGAATAAACAAGATATAAAATGTTCTCTTCTATGAATATCATTATTCTCATCAAGAGGAACTCAAACTTAAACTGTGTTGGATTCATGTTAAATGTAGAGGAAAAGCAAAGCAGTTCCATCTCTGGCATCTTTCTACTAAAATATATTTACTATCCCTTGCCTTCACTAGAGCTGAGCGATTTTATCGATTCTGCGATTCTGGGCAATATGACGATACATATCGTGGGGATGATATAAAAGTGTGTATCGTGCCATTTCTCTTCTATCGTTTCTAACCTAATTTTATCAATTATTACAGCAAATATGTAATTAAATAACCTGCAACGATAAATTTGATAGAATCATATCTACTTCTACAAAGTAGCCTTTTATGTTTACACTTTTATTCATGGTTAATGCCTTAAACAGAGTTCTCTTCAACCCTGATGTTTACTTTAGACACTTTATATTGGTTTGCAAACTTTGCACTACAAGGTTACAGATTTCAGAAAGTTAAAAAATAATGTTTATTTTTTATAGCTGAACTTCAGTGCAAAAATGTGTTTTTCCTCTCAGAAACTGTTGTGCACTTTAAAAAAAATGTGTGAAAGCTACTGTACCTGTTTTTGCTGCACTAAAATGTATGTTTGTGACAGTTCAGCTAAATGTCCTTTCAAAATAAAGTTTGAAAAGTAAGCAATGACATTTTTGTCAAACTTTTCAGAGAATAACTGAAAACATACTTTATTATGGTATATCGTGATATATATCGTTATCGTGATATATAATAGTCCATATCGTGATATATGATTTTTTCCATATAGCCCAGCACTATATCGTATCGTGAGCTGAATATCGTGTATCGTATCGTATCGGGAGATTAGTGTATCGCTACACCCCTAGTCTTCACGTGTCCAAACCATCTTGTTCTAGCGTCTTTTCAAGTCCTCTAACCCCGGCTTTTTCTCTAATGTGCTTGTTCTTAATCCTACCCGTCCCCTCCACTCTAAAAGGAAATCTTCCAGCTCTGCTTCCTCTCACGGTCAGTGCTGCGGCCTTCAAGCCACAGAGAGGAGCTGGTCTCTCAGACCTTTCCATGTTCTCTGCTGTCAGAGATAACTCCAGACGCATTCTACCTTCTTCCCTTTCGTTTACACACATGTATTCTGTCTCGCTGCGACTGACCTCCATTCCTGATCCCCTCCCGGTTCTTTAGGAGACTCCTGTGTGACCTCGACTATCAAGCCATCCATCACCGCGATAAACAGGAAGGGGCTCAAGGCCGATCCTTGATGCAGCCCCACTCCCACCTCCTGCTGGCCTCATACGTGTCCTGTACCACCCTAACACGCTCCTCTGCCACTCCAGACTTCCTCCTGCAATACTGCAATTCCTCCCTCGGCTCTCTGTCAAACGATTTCTCTACACCTTCAAAGTCACGCTGGCAGTCCCTGAACTTCATCTTAAAGAAACAAAGGATCAAATACAAAACAGAAAGAAACATTTGGACAATTTTTAAATATAAAAATACATTAAAATACTTTTAACTGTTTGGTGGAGGCTGTACATTTGAACATCTATATATTTTATAGTGTGCATATACATAACCCCAACATGTCATAGTTACAATATTTTAGTCCAAAAACAAAACTGTCATTCTTAACCCTTCTTCCTATGTAAATATGAAAACTTTAATATTATAGGTTTGTCATTTTAAATGCAAAAAGAAAGTGTCATGTAAGTTTTGTCTGGTGAAGTTAAGTCAAAGGTTTGAATCAAGGCAACTGGAGAAAGATAAAAAGGTCCAGTTGCCTTGATTCAAATCTTTGACAGTTTAAATGCTGACAGTGACAAATGGGTTTATCCACATTAGCTTGCACTATTGCATGCATTTTCTTATCAAAAGATGAGGTACACACCTTGATTAGATGCTGCGCCGTGTAGAAACCTGCAGGACCACCTCCGACAATACACACCTTTGGACAACCAGAGGACAAAGAGGCCTTTCCACACCCAACTATACCTACATTATTGAGAGAGTGGATCCACCAAGGATTTATGCTTTACTTAAACATGGATAGATTAGCTCTATAACAGTATGGTTGAACTTACAATAAACTCCTTCTGTGGAAGTTAGAGGCAAAGTAAAACTACAGTCCAGTATCATCAAAGTGTCATTGAAGAACTACAAGACTCTGGGATAAAGTTATGTAATATAAGGTTATATTTTGTTAGTAATAAGTGCTAAATACACTAGTGATATGCCGAATTACGGTGTGAGGTCTGATACTTTGAGAAGCATACATATCTTTCAACTGCTCTGAAGGTTTGCAACACACAACTGAGAAAAGTGTAAAATTGCGTGGATTTTCTACCGGGTTCAGACAAATATCGGAAGTACCGTTTCCTTGTATCTCACCTTCGTGAAGACGGTTTGTCCATCTGCTTCTTCCTGAAATCAGCACCTTCAGCAGTTTATAACCGTTCATGATTTTGTCGAGCGGTCTGGCATAAAACTAAAAACGTTTTTTTAAAAAAAATATTCGGGGTTGTTTTGCTGGCGTTTCATGAAAAACTCCACAAAGCTGCTCCTGGTTTGAGCTTTGGACGGTCACTGAGCAGCCCGGAGATTAAAAGCCAAGGTGGAAGACGTTTATCTTTACTGAGTGTGTGTCACGGCCCGAGCAGCCTTTCATTTGCCCGTCAGTCGGCCTTATCGGTGAGGCATTTATTTCACTATATCACTTTTTACTGTTAGACTCAATGATTAGGTTGTACAAACAAACCGTTTTGTAGCTTGTGTCACAGCAACAACAGCCCTCGGCAACCCGAAAGTTCAGCAAATAGGTTCCGCAGACAGTTCCTCGATACTTTTCACCGTTTTTACACCATATATTATCAACCTTTTATTTCAGAATAAAGAGCTTTATAGAAGGCATATTATAGCCAATTTCCAAAAGTTGATAGAATTTGCTGAGGTCTCCATATGGGTCTATCCACCGAATTGGTGCCATTTTAAAAACTTTTTTCAACACAGAGTATCATAACAAGCACGTTTAACTATTTAAATTGTGTATTTAAATTTCAGGCTACTTTGTTGCATTTTTTTTTTTTTTTACAAGATGTGTCAGAAGAAGGTAGTTGCATTTTCTCAGTCCTGTTACCAAAGCTCATCCTACTA
This sequence comes from Hirundichthys speculiger, assembly GCA_018398805.1. Taxonomy (NCBI): domain Eukaryota; kingdom Metazoa; phylum Chordata; class Actinopteri; order Beloniformes; family Exocoetidae; genus Hirundichthys; species Hirundichthys speculiger. The sequence continues at coordinate 154,284 of JAGFBZ010000452.1, read as the reverse complement.
TGAAAACCAAGGGAATGATTACCAGCAGTGAAAGTAACAGGACTGAGTTTTTAGTATGGTTTTAGCAAATGCATAAAAAGTAACCACATAGCATTCTTGCTAATAACCTGAGGATACTGAGCACATCCTATTGATTTACAATAATGCATTTTTTTTAAATAATCAAACATCTTATGAAAGATACTTTAGGTTAAAGGACAGGAAGTTGAGATTGACCTTGTTAGTTATGGTTTTAAAATCACGAATAATGACAGCAAAGGAGAAGTACATCTGATTGTCCCGTGACCTTCAGAAGATCTAAAGGATGCAAATTGCTGTGAAACATGACCAAAAGAATATTTTAACATTTTCAGCAAAGTGGGGGGTGTTATGTTAACAGTATTGAGTGAAAACCTGGGGATCTGACTCAAATGTGTATTTTTAAGTAAAGTAGTATGCATTTCTTTATGACAAAAAAATATGAGATATGGAATCAGACAACAGGCACCAAAAATATGATTTAAAAAAAAAAAAAAAGGATTTTAATTATTACATTTTGCAGTAAAATGTAGGAGTGGAAAGTGATCTCAGAAACTATTTTTGGTATTTAAGGTGGTTTTTATGAATGTTTTGAATACTGTATTTTGTATTTGCAATTGCACAAATATCCAGGACACTTTGCTTAATAATGAAATGTGTTTTACTGTAACATTTTCATGTGTATATATTTATATGTAATATCCTGGCAGCACGAATGGCACCTGTTTAGTGGAATGACTCATGTAATATTTGTGACAGCCTTTGCTGAAAGCATCCCTTTAAACCATGTCTTTACAACTCTGTTCACAGCAGTCGAGTTTAGCGGACAGAGTCATCCATTTGACTCCAACCAATCTCCTTTTGGGTTTAACCATAGACTGTATGGGATGAACTGGACAAACCCTGCTGTGATGTCATCCCTGGGGTTTTTCTGAAGAGTGCTTTTGAAGCATATTTTTCCTTGTACTGGAAGGTGCCATGTTGCTAATAGGCCTAAAAGCAGGATGGAACAGAATAATTTAGTTACTGCAATGTAGCTATTTTAGCTTGGCTGGATTAGCTCATGCTAATTTACGAGGCTAAATAATCTCACCTCATTTTAATTCTGACAAAATCTACCCATGCTCATTTTTAAATGTCGTTAACTAAACTACCTCATTGCATTCACAGCCCATAAGTAAAGTCTAAGAGCTAGGTCGCTAAAGTGATGACAGCTTGCCATTGGCTATGCCAGCTGTCAATCAAAGGACTATGCCACTAAATATAGATACATTTGTGGCTTTATAAGACTTTACCTGATCTGTCATCCCCCTGTGCACCTGTCATGGATGTGAAATCAAGCGACGGAGACCAAAACTGTCTTTTAAATGTTTTTATTTGTGCTGTAAAGCTGTACATTTTAACTCTGGGGTCAGTGGGGATCGATGAGCTTTAGGATCCAGCCTCTAGTGGTCACTCAAGGAACAGCAAGTTATCTCACTTCCTTGTTGAATTCAGCCCAGGAAACTCATGCAGCCACTTGGGAACAACAAGTGCAGCGTAATGTGAAACAAGGTGGATGATTCCCCTCAACTGGGTCTGTGACATCACAGTACTGTGCAAATCTGAGAGAAACAAAGTTTTCAGTCCGAGGAGGCCCCAAACAAATCGACATAGGTGCATTTGAGTTAGTGATCACTTTAAAACACCAAAATATGTGCTGTCAGTAACGGAAAATGCCCCCCCCAACCCTTTATTGATAATATGTCCCCTTTAATACAACAAACCTGAATTATGAATGTCCGTTAAATAAAAAGTGAACTGAAAGTTTGATCTTTTTCCATGAAAAAAAATAGTATTTCAAGACTTAAAACAGAACTCATTTGATGACCAAAGAGAGGAAAAAAAATCTGTTTAAAAACCTCAGTGGGTCAAGCTGACACGGATGTGCATGCAAGGAACCGAAATATGACTTGCTTTGCAGTTTTCTTTCACGCACCACACCTGTACAGCTCAGCGTGAGCCAGGATGTGGTGGCTCAAACGCTTTTCTGCAGATAAAAGACACTTTTTTGTACGTAAAAAAGGAAATGACAGGCGGCACAGCAAAAGACACGCAACCGACACGAACGACTTCTCAGTGATCTGTCTGAAATAGATGTGCGACCCAGATGATCTTGCACTTCCTCTGAACATCACAGGACCCCATTGAGACTGGGAATATTGACAGATGTGACTAAGTAAGGGCAGAGCGGGGGGGGTGGAGGAGGACAGGCGCGACGAGGGCGGCAGATGTGTCCAGGCCTCTCGGGTCTGGCGGGTCTCGCGGCTCTGCCAGGCGTGAACTTTTTCTTAAACTGGAAACACAAGAAGACAACCTTCATTTGAGCACAGTCCCAACATCTCCCCATCATTAGGCATTTGCTGATTGTGCTAGTAAAAGTAGCATATTATGCTAGTGGCAGTGCTCGTTTTTTGCCCAAATTATGCTCGCTTTTCAAAATTATGCTACTTTTTAAAAAAATTATTCTGTGCACAAACTTCACAACTCACAAGACAAGTTTGAAAATGTATTTTATTAACCCTGGCCTGACGTTCTGGGCCCGGTTGTTCAAAACCTGGGTAACTTTATCCGGTGGTTAGGCCTATACGGCGGATAAATCTGCTATCCAGCAAACAAAAATAGGTTGCTCAAACCCTGGATAGTGTGGTGGATAACTATCCGCGGATAGCTAGCTTACCATCGCGTGTAGCAGAGCGTGACACAGTTTGCGCGAGGTTTTGCACTCAAATGGCCTCCAGTTACCATGGTAAAGTATGCAAATTTCGAGTAAACAACGAACTGTGCGTGCGCTAGCGGCGCACGCTGGGTTTCAAAACAAATAGAAACAAATACAGTGAAAACTAAACCATGCAGTTTCTGACAAAGCCCTGGAAAACAAATTTAACATTGAATAATCTCGCTAGTTTCTGAACCACGCAGTCCGGCTTGACTTCGCTAATTCGTTCTCTAACAGTTAATTAGCGCTTGGGAGAAAGACTAAGGAGTCTGGGACCGAGACACAGACTTCCGGTTCCGTTTCATCGAATTCCTGCGGTATCTCAACACAACTAAAAAGCAATCGCAAAATAGGAGTGGAACCAACTGTTAATAGTAATCTATCGTTTTTAGTAGCTGAGATCTTTGTTTTCTTGAATTATTCTAAAATTGTGCTAATAAGATGAGAAATTATACGGATTATGCTAGCAGTGCTACTTTTGAAGAAAAAGGGCAAAAATTATGCTCAATTCCTCAGATTATGCCAAAAATGATGCTAGCACAATCGGCAAGAGCCTACCCATCATGCATCATCGAAAGAGCAGGTCAGGCAGCCTCGCACTCACCTGCCTGCACCTCACAACCGTCAGTCCGACGAGGAGGGACACTAAGAGAATCAATGCTACGATGCTCAGGAGAATCAAGATGGAGTCAAAGATGGAGCCAGCGCAGATTTCCCGGGGGCCAGTCTCTGTGAGGGAGAGAGTTGGACAGAGAAAGGTGAGTATCGCGGACGTTACGTCACAGCTCTTTTTGACTCGACTGGTCTGTTGGACTCATTCACCTGTGACAATGATGACGGTCCCGTTGCTTTGGACCTCCTCTATTTCACTAAACACCATATTTGTCCATTTGCAGTAATACAAGTCCGTGTCGTCCAGCTTTCGCAGAGACAGCCGCAGCGTGATCACGTACTGCCCCCCCCGCCGCTGCAGGCCTCCGCGCCTCTCAATCCTCCCCTTGAAGTCCGGACTGGTGTTGACCTTGGTGATGTTTTCCTTCTCCAAGGAAAGGTAAATGATTTTCCCGCTTCCCCGGAAACGCCGGAGGAGCGACAGCGCGACGGGGTTCGGGTGGGACGTGGAGCATTTGATGTCCAGCGTTGAGTTGATTTTCATGTGAGAGATGGATGCGGGGTCCTGTGAGGCTGCCGGGGGGGAACCAGAGCCGTTAGTGACCGGGTCGCATGCGGTGGAGGAAAACCAGTCGATAGTTTTGGTTTGAAAGGTGTCAGGTGGTAAAGATAAGCAGCTGCATAGTTTACTACACTCCTCTGATGCCTGCTTTTCACACATGTGATGGCCAATAAAGTGCATTATAAATTGCGTATTTTACATGAAAAACTTGCAACATATGACATCAAAGGCCCTTTATTTATCTGTCCCCCTATTCCATGGGTGTCAGACTCATTTCCACTGAGGGCCACATCAGCATCATGGTGGCCCTGGAAGGGCCAGATTGACAGCATGAATATAACAAAATGCAATGAAAACGAAATAAATTAAACTGCACGTCATTATATTGTTAAATGAAGATTTCTGTATCTATTGTGTGTTCAAGTTTAGAATATTTAAGTCATTATTATATTAAACTCAGGGTTTGTGGTTGTGAGAGTATCCATTAGCTTGGTTTCAGAAGCTTTGTTTTTCTTGCAGGCTAAATTTAGCATACTTAGCTCTGTGTTTGCTGTCAAAATGCCGCCATAGATTAAACTCTTTCACAACTGAAACCGCCTCATAACACAAAAGACATACTGTTATTTCACCTTGAGATACAAACTTGTAATTGTTCATGAAACTGCATTCCTTGTGCATCATTTTTTCTTTTCTTGGACATGTTGGGGTTAGTCTGTAAAGGTTTTAATTTTAAGTCCATCAGTTCTGAAAAATCGTCTTGCTCATAGCTACCGTTATCGTTGTGGGTAGCGACGAAATGCATGATGGGAGATGTAGTTTATTGTCAATATGCGCTTTAAAGCGGCGTAAGCTTATTTTAAGTCTTAAAATATTGGTTTAAAATTTAAGCCAATAATGCCCAAGCTCAATAAAATGATGTGACGGGCCACATTTGGCCCGCGGGCCTTGTGTTTGACACATGTGCGCTATGGTAACCACTCAAATATGCACAAAGACCAATTTAGACTGCAGCACAAACATTTTCAGTCCAAAAAGAGTTCTCTTTTTTTTTTCCTAAAGTGCACCAAAGATTTGCAGATAAAATTACTCTTAAATTAGACTTTAATGAATTGCATTTCCATGCATTTCCCTGGTTTATTGGTGCATTTACTTCACTTCATGTTTTCCTATCAACAGTTTTGAGTTACTGCTCAGAAGCAAACAGGAAAAGATGATTCAGACTCATCTAAGAAGACGTCTGTATCCTCAAGGCTTTAAATTCAAGACTCTTTTTCTCTCACATCAACACACTCACCTGCCCAGTCGCTGAGCATCACCCCGGCAGGTATGCAGACCAATCCCAGCACAAAGCTGCACCAGCGGGCTCCCATCCTGCAGATGCACAAACTCCAGAGTCGCAGGGGAAGTGTCACATGAGCGCCTTACGTGCGATGTAAAGAGGAAGTGTGACTGTGCTGTGTATTTAATCAGTTGTGTGTGGGAGTGTTTGTGCCGTGCAGGGATGATCAAAGAGCCGAAACACTTGTTGTTGACAAGTGTTTATTAAATCAATCACAGTTTCTTGTAAAAAAAAAAAAAGATTCATTTACATCTATCATAATATATACAGTCAGAATATCCAGCATACACATGATGACATACTGTACAGGTTCAACACACGCTTCATTTACATGTTTCAGAAAGACAAAAATAAAAAGGGGATAAAGCAGAAGAATAATGCATCTGTATTGCACATTTTCTCACTGGATCTTTGTCCAGTTACATCATAAAGAGTTCTGCTGTAGGCTGAAATGAACCCAGAACTGATAGAACATGCTTCTGGTTTTACTTTAAAAACAATAAGATCAGTCTGTGATGACATTTGACGTGGTGACTGCTACAAACTGCTTTTTTTTAACTGAACCAGCAGTGTTAGCAGCAGTTCTGGGCCCTGTGATGATCTACCCGAGCAAACCCCACACATCTGCTCTGAACACTCCCCCATCACCCAAACAAAACATTATGAGCGTTAAATAGAAAAACAGATGCGTTATTACGCCCCTGAAAACTGGATAAATAATCACACGGGTGAATATAATATAAATAAAGAACCTTCCCTGAGTCTTGTGATAAATACTCCACTGTCCCGTTGTCACCTTCCTCTCTTCCTCCGTCTCAGTCCTTTCATGCTCACTGCTCCCTGAACCACTGTTGGACCTCTGTCTGCTCAGACTGAAACCTGCACAGCCGACACGAGCTTCCAGACCCGCTTTTAGCTCGTCGCACAGTTAAAAACTCACAAAGATGTTCACATTTTTAAGCTGATTTCAGTTAAGGCGGCTATAAAGTTGCTGTAGCTACATGTGCTGCGTTCTCAGGAACATCAGAAGAAGATGTCGAGGGGTCGACCAAAGCGATGCTCCATCCAGTTTTGTCTTTTCCTTTTTGCATTTGAAGATCAAGTGACTTTTCTTTGTATCTACATTCATTTTTTTCAGTTTCTTTGTTGTGATTTTTAGGCTGATTCTGCCATCAGTGGTGCTCTGACCTTAAATTTGGACGTATTCCCCTCAGTTATTACATTACATTTAAAATCCCAGTCAACAATGTCACCAGCTGAAGTTGTGCTTCGTCCACTTTTAGAACCGAAATGACCCGAAACCACAAATGTTTCATTTCCAAACTGGGAAATGTGCTAATTTTGTTTTAAAGTTGTCAGTTTTTGGTGATTCTGTAACATTAATGCCTCTGACGTGAGTCAAGTTCAGGATTTCCTCTTTTTAAATACGATTTTCCCAGAATGCCTTGCGGCAGACGCATTTTCACTTGGCTCATTGCTGCCCTTGACATATAGAATCATGTAAAACAGAAAACACACCTTCTAACACTGTTTCACTTCATCCTCCTCAGGTTAAAGACATAATAAAACGAGTTGTTCCTTAAAAACTAAACCAAGAAGCAGAAGACCTGGTCCTGGTGTCTGGATCCTCGTCAGGCTACGAGACCAAACTGCAGCTGAACTGTTCCACCAGAATATTCTGGTACCAGGAGGAGCTCACAGCTGACTAAAACGTGTGGTAACAAAAATAAGCCCACATCACCATCCCTCCACCACCGTGGTTAACAGCTGGTATGCTGGTAACCTGTTACTGGTTTTTACCAGCCGTGCAAACACCTCCACTCTGGTCTCACTGCCGTCTCCTGCGAACAGAATGATGGACTCTGTGCAGTTTTTGAAACGGCTCAGCACGTATTGACTCTCTAAGGTCATTGCTGATGTCTTTTCTCTCTGGCGCTCCGTGAAAGGTCACCTGACTGCATTTAAGAGAGAGATTTAGAGAGGCGCTCACACTTTCTGATGACTGTTAACTGATGTCTTCATTCCTCTGGATGCAGAGAGGAGGGACTTAGTTTTAATCACTCTGTTTCTGCAGCTTGTTTCAGTTTTAATCCAGTAAATAATTACACAGATGTGTCATCTGAGACTCTTTTTAACTAAAGTTTAAGACCTGACAAGGACCATGGGGTTATTTTCTTTTTTTTTTTAACTATTATTTTTATTCCTTTGTTATGTAAAAGCTTAGAAATGACTCTTTTTCTCACTATTTTTCTCGCCAGATTGTATTTTTACGTTTACTCTGTGACGCCTCAGAGGTCAGAGTTTAAAGGTTAAAGGAAACAACGGCGAAGGGACTTGTTGACTGAGTTACTGAAGGTGCTTCGGTGTTGCAGAAATGAAATGCTACACTTGAGCATCTTGGACTTTTGGTTCCTGTTGGTCCACAATTTGGTGCTTTTGTTTCTGTCCTCTTTTATACAAGACACACAAAATGACCATGACGACGACGGCAGCAACAACACCAACAGCGGCGCCTATCACAGATGTCTCTGGGGTTTTCTCTTCAGAGTTCACCACGCTGCCTGTTTTACCTGTCAAACAAAGCACACTTATTTTAAATACAACTGTTATTTTTTGTAAATGTCTGAACAAAGACACACATGCAGAGTTGAAGGATGCTGAAAGATGCTCACCATCATCATTACGATGAGCCTCCACTCTGATAGAAGGTTCATCCATCCCACAGTTTGAGTAAAAGAAAACTTTGAAGATTGTGTTTTCTCTGATGTGTGAGATGGTCAGAGACACATAAGTCTGATGATCACATCCACAGATGTAATTATTCAGGTTTCTGTTACATAATTCAGTGCCATTTATGGATTTCCAGGAAAAACCTAAACCTGTACAGTTGTTTTGAGGACTCCTTCCAGTTTATACTGCAGTTAAGTATCACTGGATCTCCAGCCGTGACGTTCACAACATCTTTGCAACTCAGTGACACTTCTGAATGAGAGAAACAGAAACAAACAAGTGATCAGTCATTTCCACGATTCCTGATTTGCAGTAGCTCCTCTAGATGTTTTCTACAGCGTGAACATACCTTGATCTGATGAGACACTGCGTTGAAGGACAAAGATCAGACTCAGAAACATCCAACAGCAGGACATCCGTGGACGCTCCTGTGTTTTCCACAACTAGAAGAAACGGGACAAGATAACAGGATTAAACAATGTCTACTGGATTAAACTGTTTCCTGTCTCTCCAGAAAGAGGGGCACCAACAGGAATGAGCCCAGAATGGGTCTCTACCAGGGTCCAGGTGAGACTGGACACGTAATGAACCCATGTGGGTCGTTCACATGGAGCCAAAATGGACGCAGCAGACACACATGTGTTGTCTGGGTTTAGATGGAAATATCCTATAAGCTCATTTAAACAGTTTCAGAGTGAATGTGTGGTGATACATTCATAAGATAATAAAATATAAACAGCACATTTAGAAATCAGCTGCAAACGTGCATCAGTTGCTGACTCATTTAGCACTAAATAAAAGACGCTGAGTCATTTTTATCATCCCGGTATTTTTTGTGTATTTAACAGCCCATCACCTTCACCCCACTGGTGTGAGTTTTCAGACAGATGTTTGGTTGAAGCACCTCCACTGCCTCACGCTCTCCTGCAGCCCAAACAAACCTCATGCCAACAAACAGGAAGTTTATGAAGTCACTGAGTTTACACGTTAACTTTTTTTCAGCGCTCACATGCAACACTCTGAAACCACAGAACACTTCTTTTCTTTTCTTTTTTTGCACGTTTTGTTGTGCACCATTTATTATCTTGAATCCTCCTGCCTAAACGTGAACGTGTAATAACTCCTGCTGTAAGAATCCAGTCTTAAGTCTTGTTTTTCCACCTCTGCCCAGCTTTCTTTTACATCTGCTTTTATATCCATTCAGTTTAGTTTCAGTTCAATAAAAGTTAATCAGCCATGTCTCGAGTAATAAAGTGTTTGTTTTCATGATTCAGTGATAAAGTAATAAAGTCATGACCAAACAACTCAAACTCTTCTTTTAAACTCCCTCTCTAAATTACTGAGCATCAATTTCTCCACGATGAGAAGTTCATCAGGATAGAAAATGTTCCAAAACTGTGTTTAAGTCACTCATCCGCTCTGCTCGACAATGATTGTAAGAAGCAGCAAAGACTGACCAGGCATATGTGTATCAGATAACATCTGTCATCGATTAACTCTAATGCTTCTCGCCTCAGCTGTTGTGTTGTTGCTAACTCTGCTAGAGTCTCAGGACGCCACATGGATGGAAATGAAAGCTGAGCAGGTGCCACTAAATGACTGAAAGGCACAGACTGTTTGAATCTATATTTCATTTGATTTCATTCATTTTATTCATCATTCCAGACATGTCAAAAAACAATCTTTTAAAGCAATTAAAGACAGTTTTAACACTATCATGAATTTATGTATCTGAAAATAAATGTAATATAAAAGGAAAGTGAGGTTTTTTACCTTATCCAGAGGGCATCATGGACGACTGAATCTGCAGCAAGTGACTGTCATCCAGTTTATATACGACTGCAGGTGGGAGGAGGTGGGGATTTCCTGATGGCACTTTACACACCTGACTGGGAAAGGTAAAAAGTCATGTTGCTCAATGTCGGCGACATAAAAAAAAAAACTGTCGAGTTCCACGTGACGGAAAAAGTCAATGGAATGTGTTTGCTTTAACGCTTTTATTTCTGGAAGAACCTGAACGTTTTTTTAACGTGTTGCTGCATGAACAATGGAAAGTTGCTCACCCCGTAACTTTCACAAGTGCAGCCATGAGGAATTGATTAATAAGTTAGTCAGTTAATGAGACACATCAAAAAGCTGAGGTGTGACCACACCACCGTCTGCTACATGAATAAATAGATAAAAGAAGAAATCACTGATGAGCTCATCAACATCAAAAAGCCAGGAAAATCACAGAAAACAGATCATGTGGACCAACAAAGAATCCTTGGAGCAGAAAAACCCCTTCACAGCAAAACTCTGGAAAATCCAGGCATGTAATGGTCAGTTTCTATGATCAAGAAATGCCTTCATGGAGGCAGCTGGGGAGAGTTTACGACAAAGATCCAGACCACAGATTACACTCAAGAGCAGGAGAGCCAGTCTAAACTTTACCAGAACACAAAGGGCCTCCCATGTTGTGGAATCAGATTCTTCAGACAGATGAAATCAAGAAAAGAGAAAAGTACGGAGCAGGAAAGGAGCCACTGGTGACCTGAATCAGACCACATCATGTGTCAAGCAGGGTGGAGGGAGTGTTATGGTACGGGCATGAGTGGCTGCTAATGGAACAGAATTACTGATGCTTGTTGATGATGTGACTGCTTCAGGAATAGAATAGAATAGAGTAGAGTAGAGTAGAGTAGAGTAGAGTAGAGTAGAGTCGAGTTGAGTTGATCGAGTCGATCAGAACAGAACAGAACAGAGTGGAGTAGAGTAGATCAGAACAGAGTAGAGTAGAGTAGATCAGAACAGAGTGGAGTAAAGTAGATCAGAACAGAGTAGAGTAGAGTAGAGTAGATCAGAACAGAACAGAACAGAACAGAACAGAGTAGAGTACAGTACAGTAGAGTTGAGTAAAGTAGAGCAGAGCAGAGTAGAGTCGGGCGAGTCGATCAGAACAGAACAGAGTGGAGTAGAGTAGATCAGAACAGAGTAGAGTAGTGTAGAGTAGAGTAGATCAGAACAGAGTAGAGTAGAGTAGATCAGAACAGAGTAGAGTAGTGTAGAGCAGAGTAGATCAGAACAGAGTAGAGTAGTGTAGAGTAGAGTAGAGTAGATCAGAACAAAGTAGAGTAGATCAGAACAGAACAGAGTAGAGTAGAGTACAGTACAGTAGAGTTGAGTAAAGTAGAGCAGAGCAGAGTAGAGTCAGGTCGAGTCGATCAGAACAGAACAGAATGGAGTAGAGTAGATCAGAACAGAGTAGAGTAGAGTAGAGTAGATCAGAACAGAACAGAACAGAACAGAACAGAACAGAGTAGAGTACAGTACAGTAGAGTTGAGTAAAGTAGAGCAGAGCAGAGTAGAGTCGGGCGAGTCGATCAGAACAGAACAGAGTGGAGTAGAGTAGATCAGAACAGAGTAGAGTAGTGTAGAGTAGAGTAGATCAGAACAGAGTAGAGTAGAGTAGATCAGAACAGAGTAGAGTAGTAGAAGAGTAGAGAGTAGAAGTAGAGAGTAGAGTAGAGTAGATCAGAGACAGTAGAGTAAGTAACAGTAGAGTTGAGTAAAGTAGAGTAGAGTAGTCAGGTCGAGTCGATCAGAACAGAACAGATCAGAACAGAGTAGAGTAGAGTAGAGTAGATCAGAACAAGTAGAGAGAGTAGAGTAGTAGAGTCAGTAAGTAGAACAGAGTAGAGTAGAGTAGAGTAATCAGAGAGAACAGAGAGAGAGGTAGTGTAGAGTAGAGTAGAGTAGATCAGAACAGAGTAAGTAGAGAGTAGAACAGAGTAGAGAGAGTAGATCAAACAGAGTAGTAGTGTAGAGTAGATCAGAACAGAGTAGTGTAGAGTAGAGTAGAACAGAGTAGTGTAGAGTAGAACAGAGTAGTGTAGAGTAGAGTACAGTACAGTAGAGTTGAGTAAAGTAGAGCAGAGCAGAGTCGGGTCGAGTCGATCAGAACAGAAGTAGAGTAGAGTAGTAGAGTAGAGTAGAGAGAGATGTTAGAGTAGAGTAGATCAGAACAGAGTAGAGTAGTGTAGAGTAGAGAGTCAGAACAGAGTAGAGTAGAGTAGAGTAGAGTAGATCAGAACAGAGTAGAGTAGAGTAGATCAGAACAGAGTAGAGTAGTAGAGTAGAGTAGAGTAGATCAGAACAGAGTAGAGTAGTGTAGAGTAGAGTAGATCAGAACAGAGTAGAGTAGAGTAGATCAGAACAGAGTAGAGTAGTGTAGAGCAGAGTAGATCAGAACAGAGTAGAGTAGTGTAGAGTAGATCAGAACAAAGTAGAGTAGATCAGAACAGAACAGAGTAGAGTAGAGTACAGTACAGTAGAGTTGAGTAAAGTAGAGCAGAGCAGAGTAGAGTCGGGTCGAGTCGATCAGAACAGAACAGAATGGAGTAGAGTAGATCAGAACAGAGTAGAATAGAGTAGAGTAGATCAGAACAGAGTAGAGTAGAGTAGATCAGAACAGAGTAGAGTAGTGTAGAGTAGAGTAGAGTAGATCAGAACAGAGTAGAGTAGAGTAGAGTAGAGTAACAGAGTAGAGTAGAGTAGAGTAGAGTAGAGTAGAGTAGAGTAGAGTAGATCAGAACAGAGTAGAGTAGAGTAGAGTAGAGTAGATCAGAACAGAGTAGAGTAGAGTAGAGTAGATTAGAACAGAGTAGAGTGGATCAGAACAGAGTAGAGTAGAGTAGATCAGAACAGAGTAGAGTAGAGAGTAGATCAGAAAAGAGTAGAGTAGTGTAGAGTAGAGTAGATCAGAACAGAGTAGAGTAAGTAGATCAGAACAGAAAGTAGAGTAGAGTAGAGTAGTAGATCAGAACAGAGTAGAGTAGAGTAGATCAGAGTAGATAGAGTAGAGTAGAGTCAGAAACAGAGTAGAGTGTAGAGTAGATCAGAACAGAGTAGAGTAGTAGTGTAGAGTAGACAGAGAGAGTAGAGTAGAGTAGATCAGAACAGAGTAGAGTAGAGTAGAGTAGAGTAGATCAGAACAGAGTAGAGTAGAGTAGAGTAGAGTAGATCAGAACAGAGTAGAGTAGAGTAGAGTAGATCAGAAAGTAGAGTAGAGTAGAGTAGATAGAAGAGTAGAGAGTAGAGTAACGTAGAGTAGAGTAGAGTAGATCAGAACAGACAGAGTAGAGTAGAGTAGAGTAGATCAGAACAGTAGAGAGTAGAGTAGAGTAGAGTAGAGTAGAGTAGAGTAGATCAGAACAGAGAGTAGAGTAGAGTAGAGTAGAGTAGATCAGAACAGAGTAGAGTAGAGTAGATCAGAACAGAGTAGAGTAGAGTAGATCAGAACAGAGTAGAGTAGAGTAGAGTAGATCAGAACAGAGTAGAGTAGTGTAGAGTAGATCAGACAGAGTAGAGTAGAGTAGTAGAACAGAGTAGAGTAGAGTAGAGTAGATCAGAACAGAGAGTAGAGTAGAGTAGATCAGAACAGAGTAGAGTAGAGTAGAGTAGAGATCAGAACAGAGTAGAGTAGAGTAGAGTAGAGTAGATCAGAACATAGTAGAGTAGAGTAGAGTAGATTAGAACAGAGTAGAGTAGATCAGAACAGAGTAGAGTTTTAATTGTTGCCCAGCCCTAAAAATGACTGAAGATTAGTTTAAACGTTTAACAATATCATACACTGTAAGAAACATTATTACATGTTTTTGTCCATAACGTCTGCAACTAAATAGAAGTAATATCTAAATTTCAGAGTCTACAACTGGACCTAAAGACACAGGATGAACCATCCTCCCTGGTGGACGGTTCCACGGGCTCGAACGATCCTTCACGCCACATCAGCGAGCGCTCACACAGGTTCACACAGCCCAACTCAGAGTTGTTTTTTTTGTGAAACTTGTTGTCTAACTTCACCATCTGTGGACGGCTTCCAAGAAAGAAAGTCAACAAAGCAAACTCGTTCCAAACGGCTGTTTTGTCTGACATTTTTACTGCAGCGTGTCCACAGATCCGTTAGTGCGATCGTACGGAGGCTGCATGAGATTAAACCAGATCGGGGAGGTGAACTCTGTTTGACACCTTGAATAGAAGGAAATACAGAAAAACTGACGGTTTACTTTCAGTGACAGCGGCTGGACAGTAGAGAAATATCCAAGCTTGGACCACAGATGGGTTAAAGGTCACATGCTTGGGTTCAGACAGGGCTTGAAACGGGCAAATGACGTCCGTACGAGTCCCGTATGGTTCCAGTTAGGGTTGGGTATCGAGACCCGGTTCCTTTAGGTAACCGGTTCCGTGTGTTTCAGTTCCATGGAATTGTTTTGCCGTTTATCTAGCGAATCCAGCACGAGTCTCACATAATTTACGCAGGTTACGCACAGTCAATTCCAGAAAGCACTTACGTGATTAAGTTACGTCAGTTTAGCACGCGCATTGAAGTCGTAAACAACAATGGCGCCCACCAGGTTCAAACGCTCCAAAGTTTGGCTTCACTTCACCAAAGAAAGATGGCAACAAGGCAACTAGCAGTCATTGTAAAGTGTAGATAACAGCGTCGGGAGGGAACACGGCTAACATGCACAAACATTTGAACACACAACATGTGATAACGAGTGTCGTGTTTTTGACGCTTCGGACAGATGGATCTCAACCCAGCAGCAGTAGCCAAGCTAAGATCACCTCTGGGTAACTCTGGTTAGTAGCTATCCCACTGCCTATGTTCTTTGTAAAACACGCTATAACATTAATGCTATGCTATTAAACGAATGCCTTCTGCATTACATTTAGAAGATGACGGTGACGAGAGAGAGAGTCTGGCTGGTTCAGAGGCTGGAAGACATGATTATTTTTCTGCAAAAGAATAGTTAATTTTTCACAGTATTTGCAGATTTGTACTATGCTCTGTTCCGTTGTATTTGACAGTATTTATCTTTCTTTATTATTATTTTTGGGTGCTTAGTGAGCTCATATATCCTTTTAAAAGGGAGATTTTTTTTTATTTCTATCAGGAAAAATCTGTTAAAATGTTACACATTCTTGTGTATTTGCACAGTTACATATTACAACAGTTAACACGTTATCTTTGGGCCTCTTTTGACCTCGCTGTTGAGTTTGTAAGGTCGTGACTTCTAGGTAAAAAAAAATGATGCTAATAAAACTGTTTGTTCTCCTTTTTCCCCAAATTAGAATCGATAAGAGAATCGAATCGTTAAACAGTATTGATAATGGAATCGGAATCGGAAAAATCTTATCAATTCCCATCCCTAGTTCCAGTACTAAGGGCCCCAAATGGCAATGCCAAATATATGTGTTCATAAGGGATAGAAGTGGGCTGAAAGGGTAGTTGGAGTAACAAAGACCAGCATTTGAAAACTGGAGCAGTTGGGGGCCACGTGAGGACATAAATCTGATGCAACACAGACAGGGTCACCATAGAAACAGATAAACCCAAGTTAGTGTAAGATAAGATAAGATGACTTTATTATCACTGAGCCAGCGTCCCAGCACCATGAAATTGCATTCCAGTACATCCGTCCAAGAAAAACAAACAGCTTAAGACCTGGGTAGACGGTGGGCGGCGGTGCAGACAGGTCGCCTTTATCCATGAGATAAGGAAAGGAGTCACAACAGTTGGGTCAGAGCGACTCCGGTGATTTTTCGTCTGGTTCATTCAGTCTCTCTGGTTAATCTGAATGGTGATTCCAGACAGCCAAGTTGTGGTCAGTTCCCGCCAAGCCGAGCTTGCGACTTCCCCAAGTTTGAAACAAGTCAGCTGTGTTTCTGCATGGTTGGAACAAAAACCTGCAGCCAAACGGCCCTTTAACGGATCAGTTTGACACGCCTGGTTCTGGACCAGCCTTTCTCAACCGGGGTGTCGCCAAAAAATACATTCATATACAGTGGTACCTCTACTTATGAATGTCTCTACATACGAAATTTTCAGGTTACGAAACGCCTCAACGCGAAAATATTGCCTCTCGTTACGAAAGAAATTTCAGGATACGAAAGGCAAAAATACAGTTGAGCTGCTACTAGCAGCTCCCAGAGTTTAGTGAACGTAAACTTACTTGTCGGCTCTGTATCTCGGTTTGAAAGCGGTGCGTCCGAGCTGCTCTGCCATTGGCTATCGCTTAGCATCTTCCTGGCATCCCATTGGCTAGGAGGGCCCCTTGTCTGTATGAGCGTAACCCAGCAACCCAGGTAAACGAACAATTTTTACCTCCGCCAAGGAGTTTATCTGTCTGTCTGTGTTCAAGATAACTCAAAAAATTATGGATGGATTTTGGTGAAATTTTGGGTGTAAACCGGAAGAAATCCTGGATTCTGGATCACTTTCAAATTTTCGATGATTGTTGCGCTTGGTGGAGGTCTGCGCTCTCCGAGTGCTTTTCTAGTTCTAACATGTATTTCTTACAGGTATTTATGTCATTTCATGTATTATTTATAATTTATATGAATAAAAGTTTGAATTTTGGGGGTCTTGGAACGGATTACGGCATTTACATGGAAAACGCATCTCTACTTAAGAAATTTTCAGGTTACGAAACTACTTTCAGAACCAATTAATTTCGTAAGTAGAGGTACCACTGTATAAGTACAGTGATCCCTTATTTTTCGCGGTTAACAGGGATCGCAAAATCAAAATCCACAAACTGGAGCCGGAGCCCCCCGAGGCCTCAATAATGTGTTTAAAATATGTTTAAAAACCCCAAAAAAGTATTGAGGCACTGCAGCGAAACAAGACAAAGTCTCAACTGTTGTCTTTCTGTTACCTTCACAGCCTCTGGTCTCTGAACCGTAGTAAACAAACCGCTGGTATTGAGCTATTTTTGGCTCGTAATTAGCAGCTAACACGCTAACAACAACAAAACAAAAAGTCCGGTTTTCTCTGCATGGAACGAGCACTTTATTCTGGCACTGCAGGAACTTGTAACATCACACAGGTTGTATTGTTGGGCTCCTGTCGGTTTTGAAAGGTGTCGTGACTGAAAAAAGGTTGAGAAAGGCAGCTCCAGACAGTCTCATCATTATATTCTCTAAGTTAGGAATGCTTCATAAAGAGATACCTAGAAGCTTAGCCTTATATGGGTTTATTTTAAGATGGAGGCATCTTATCAGAATCCTTGGAGAACACAAACTCAGCCGTTGACATTTTTTTGGACTTGCAGGATGTCATTAGTTTTATAAGTGAGCAATTGAGAGGCCCTCGGAGACATAATGGTTATCGGTTAAAACACCTTCATTTTACCTTCTACCGTGGCACTTCTTTCAAGCCTTTGAGCGAGTGGAAGAGATGTGTATGAAAATGCACGCCAGTTACAGTAAGTCGCACGCGCGAGTTAAAAAGTCGTGCGTATGAGAGATAAAAAAATAATTTCCATTTCACCTCCAGGGCTCCGTAATCTATTACAATTGACCAGTGTTTTGTTCTCACTGACGGCTAGATAGTAACACTCGCACGTCTGTGACTCGTAAAAAAAATAATAATTAAAATGAAAATATTTATGACACCTAATTTGCACGCGCGAGATAATAAGTCGTGCGCGTGAGATAAAAAAAAAAAAAATTTCCATGTCACCTCCAGGGCTCCGTACCTTTGCTCTGTCTTCTGGTCCAGAAAAATCAGGAGAGCAGTGTGATGATAGTTGATAATTGCCCGGCCACTAGGTGGCGTCGGGAGTTAAGGCTTCCAGGGAGAGCTGGCATGAGGACGTGTAAATAAATACATTTAAATAAATAAAATACATTTATTTAAGAACCCTAACTTTACAACCAGCTGACCAGATCCATGGTTTAAAAATTCAAAAATAATGCAAAGTGAGGCTCCAAAAAAGTGAGACAATACAGCAGGTAGACAGATCAGCAGAACAGATAAGGAAGAAGAAAAACATCTGCCTCCGCCGAGAGCAGAAGAGACATTATGGATAATTTAGTCTCCTCAGAGACTCATCTGCATGTTTCCAGATCTCCAAGACACAGATACAGCAAGGAGATAAAAAAACAGATCACATCTAAAAGACAATATAAATAGATTAAAGAAAAGATAAAAAGCAGAAAATGGAAGGTAAACTGTCTTTCATAATCTCAGAGCTGCTTGTCCAACATGTTTCCTCTTTTTCAGTTCCCAACATTTTATAAGTTTGTCACATTTACCAGTGGTTTCATCAGGTTTCAATTCCAGGATCCGGTGTTTTTCAAAGGTCCAGTAATGATTTATGTGTAACAGAAACAAACCTGACCGAGCAGATATTTTTACCTTAATGGATAACCTTTTATCTGTAAATGTTTAGACACTGGATGTCTTTGAATTAATCATCATTTCAGCATCAACAGAGTTCACTGAAGCTGTGCTGTTGTTTGATGGACTTCTGAATAAACGTGACTTCTGAATGTGACCATAATAAATGAAAGCTTGTATTACCAGACACTTCAATGAGGTTCAACTCAGCTGCAGGTTCAACTTGAAATGATGCAGTTTTGGTGCAACAATGTTAAACTACAAGTAAGTTAATCAGATGCAAACCAGCAGTGTAATTATCCTTCACTGATGTAACTCACTGAAACCTTCACATGGAGATTTTTACCGCTGCAGGTGCTTCTGCATCACTGCAGCACTGCTCTGACGTCACACTGTTCTTTTAATGTCAAACTTTATTTACAGTTAGAAACAATGACAACACACATTCCATAGGACTGCAATATGTATGTATGTATATATATATATATATATATATATATATATATATATATATATATATATATATATATATATATATATATATATATATATATATATATATATATATATATATAATAACAAAAAACAAAGGAACATGAAGGAAATTTTTGAAAATGACATAAAAAAAGAGAAAAACACTGAGGATGACCAGAGTTGAGATTAAAATATTATAAAAGTAAAAAATGTTACAGCTTTTTGGTTTTTGGAAAATGTAACAGAGGAAATGCATTGAAAAAAAAGTAATAAAAAAATTAAAACAAACCAAAGGTTTTGATTATTTGACACAGTGTTTCTGCAGTTCAGTTTAGTTTTTGTTCATTTAGTTTCAGTTCCTAACATAATGACACTGATACAGTCTGTTGGGATGTTGTTTTCATCCGTATTTAAGACTGTTTCTTATCTCCAGGTGTTTTGTTAAACCTTCACAGATTTCTACTCTTCACCATGTTCTTCTCTTTGTTCCTTAACGTTTAGTCTTTTTACTTTTTCCACTCAAGGTTTCCAGTCTCTGTTTATTGTGTTATTGTGTTTATTGTGACCATTTTTAGGGTTTTTTATTTGTTTCTGGGACATTTTTCAGAGACTCTTTTCTGTCTTTGGATCCTTGTATGACCTCAGCTCGGACATTAAACAGCAGATTTTGGACCTTTACGTTGTGAAACCTCAGAGATTTACAGTTTAAAACTAAACAGATGATGTTAAATCTGATGATGGAATAAAAGGGAACATCATGACTGATGATCTCCATGTTTCTCATTCTGTTACGTTGCAGATTTTCTTCATGGAATGAAGTTCTGACAGAATGAATGAATGTTTATTGTAAAAATGGACGATAAACTAAAAGCTTAAATAAAAGTCCATGGATCTTTGATCCAGTCTGTTGTTCTTGATTTGCTGTTTAGCTTTGAACCGTAAAAACAAAATGATCACAATAGTGATGGCAGTAAAAACTCCAAGTATGGAGCAAATCACAACAATAGAGGTCAAAGCTGTCGACATCTGAACTGTTTCTCCCAAATTGCTGTATATTAGGTCTGAAAAACAAAACACATTCATATTAATTACAACTATGACTGCATGACCAAGCAAAGAGACACATGCAGAGTTGAAGATGCTGAAAGCTACTCATCATCACCATGAGCGTTCACTCTGATAGAAGCTCCATCCATCCCACAGCTTGAGTCAAAGGAAACATTGAAGGTTGTGTTTTCTCTGATGTGTGAGATGGTCAGAGACACATAAGTCTGATGATCACATCCACAGATGTAATTATTCAGGTTGTCGTTACATAATTCAGTGCCATTTATGGATTTCCAGGAAAAACCTAAACCTGTACAGTTGTTTTCGGGCTCCTTCCAGTTTATACTGCAGTAAAGTGTCACTGAATCTCCAGGTCTGACGTTCACAACATCGTAGCAGAGCAGTGACACCTCTGAATGAGAGAAACAGAAACAAACGAGGTGATCAGTCATTTCCACGATTCCTGATTTGCAGTAGCTCCTCTAGATGTTTTCTACAGCGTGAACATACCTTGATCTGATGAGACACTGCGTTGAAGGACGAAGATCAGACTCAGAAACATCCAACAGCAGGACATCCTGGACGCTCCTGTGTTTTCCACAACTAGAAGAAACGGGACAAAATAACTGGATTAAACAATGTCTGGAGAAACTGCAGGGAGTCTTCTGTTACCTGTCTACAGTATCTTTATAACTGATTAACAGTTTAAACTTGAAAAGTTTGATCAAACACAAAGCACACTGGGCCAAATGTGGCCCATCACATCATTTTATTGAGCTTGGGCATTATTGGCTTTAATTTTAAACCAATATTTCAAGACTTGTTCGTTACCCACAACAATAACGGCAGCTATGAGCAAGACGATTTTTCAGAACTGATGGACTTTAGAAAAACCTCTACAAACTAACCCCAACATGTCCAAGAAAAGAAAAAAATGATGCACAAGGAAGGCAGTTTCATGAACGATGGGAAAACAATTACAAGTTTGTATCTCAAGGTGAAATAACAGAATGTCTTTTGTGTTATGAGGCGGAGTCAGTCGTGAAAGAGTTTAATCTACATCGGCATTTTGACAACAAACACTGAGCTAAGTATGCTAAATTTAGCCTCCAAGAAAAACAAAGAACCGCTTTTGTTTCTGAAACCAAGGTAATGGATACTCTTACAACCACAAACTCTGAGTTTAATATAATAATTAGGGGTGTGAAAATAAATCGATTTGGCAATATATCGCGATTTTTGGTCACCCAATATAATATCGATTTTTCAGCTCCTAATATCGATTTTTTTTTTTTAGGAACAATTTCAATGTTCAATTTCAATTTTCAAAGAATTTCAAAACAACCTATTTAATAAAAACAACCTATTTAATAAATAGGTTGTTTTGAAGCAAATAGTTTTGACTCAGTTTGTCCTCTGAATGATCAATATCATCTGATGAACTTATGAACATATACAGCAACTTGATTTTTCATCTCTACTTTTAATTTTGATATTAACTGGGTAGAATATTGCAATATATCGTGATAATATCGGATCGTGACCCAAGTATCATGATACATATCGTATTGCGAGGTCCCTGCCAATACTCCCCCCTAATAATAATGACTTAAATGTTTGAAACTTGAATACATAATAAATAGAAACAGTTATTTAACAATATAATAAGGTGCAGTTTAATTTATTTTGATTTTTATTGCATTTTGTTACATTCATGCCGTCAATCTGGCCCTTCGAGGGCCACCATGATGCTGATGTGGCCCTCAGTGAAAATGATTCTGACACCCCTGGTTTAAAGTCATTAAAATAACTTTTTAAACACTGATTTCCTTCTAAAAAGCAGTCAGTCCAGAGGAGTCGGTTCATCACAGTGACACTGGAATCTAACAAATCTATCGACGCTGATACAAAAGCTTTAACTAACGACCTGCAGCAGCATTAAGATACTTGCTGCTAATTTAATCTCCTGTCTCAAATGTGAACTGGCTTCAACTAAAGTTTTCTTCTCTTCTTTTCTTAAAGGCATTTTTAACAGTGACTTTACAGCAGCATCCAAAGTGAGCGAGTTTTTCACTTATTTGCTTCATTTTATGGCATGAAAACACTTTATGGTCCTCAACGTTCTTCATGGCGTTTGGTTTCTGTTTCTTTGTAAATCAGGTTTTATTTTAGAGTTGGATTCTTGTCTCTGGCTCCAGATGTTACAGCTGCCGTGTGAATCTAGACTTGTTTTTCCACTTCAGTCCAGCTTTATCTGCATGTTCCATCTATTTTCACATCCTGAGGTTCTGGTGACCCATCTGTGAGCATTTTGTCTCCCGCTGGTTAACTTAAAGCTGCTCGCTACCCGTTTAGATCAAAGACAGATCTGATTCAGAACGAACATCTGTTAACCCAGAGAGACTCACCACCTGCTGCAGAGAAGGTGAAGCTTCCTTACCTGACGGAGGACTTCCTTCTCAACCGAGGATCAGGGAGATGATGGAGGTTTATGGAGAGGATGTGAAAAGAGCAGGACAGGTGACAGAAAAGTCCAGAAACCAGGCTTCCTTACAGACACGACTGATACAGGCTGCGACAGGGAGACGTGTTGCTCAGAAAACAGAGACCTCACAAACAAAAAACTAGAGCTGCAGGCAGGTACAGACAGGATGGATGGAATGTGTTTACTTTCATTTTTTTTAATGCTTGAAAGACTATGAGGCTTCTTGACATGTTGGTGCAGAAAGTTGCACATTCAATATCTGTCCAGAAATCTATCTTCTTTCACGAATGCAACCAAGCTGAATCTATTAACCCTTTCTAATGATTACCAAAGTCAGATTTCACATTTCCCCTTTTCATTAATTACCTTTCTCAAATCTCTTTTTTTTGTCTTTAATATCCCAAATTACAATGAACTGATGTATTCCCTGTTTTACATTCACATCTCAGAAACATTTAACATGCCTTCATCTTTCCATTCCACTGTAAATAAAGATATAAGTGAGCTGTATGGAAGTATTTCTGTGCCATCTGAGTTTGAAAACGAATTTTTAAGATTGAAAATTTTCAGCATCAAAATCAGACTTTGAATTTTAAAAAACATCAGATTTCTAGCACTGATTTTTTTTTTGCCTCTGAATTTTATTTTGTTAAAATAAATTCAGTGTAAAAAAAAATTGTTGTCTTAAAATGTTCAGTTTTTCAAAATTCAACACGCAAAGAAATTCAACACCCCAAAAAATTCAGTGTAAAAAAAAAAAATCAACATCTCAAAAAAATTTGGTGTAAAAAAATTCAATTTCTAAAAAAAAAAGCAGTGTAAAAAAATTCAGTGTAAAAAAATTCAACCTCAAAAGATTCAGTGTAAAAAAATTCAACCTCAAAAAATTCAGTGTAAAAAGAACCAGACTCAACATCCGGGTCACCAGGGAGAAGCAATCGATCCCTGTCTCAATTCAGCCAACGTCCAGCCAATCACGTTACACTCCAGTGGTCATGTGACACCCACCCAGATAGTAAGACGGACCGGTCGGCCATGGCAGCAAACTCAGGTGATTACTATCTGGGTGGGTGTCACATGACCAATGGAGCGTAACGTGATTGGCTGGACGTTGGCTGAATTGAGACAGGGATCGATTGCTTCTCCCTGGTGACCCGGATGTTGAGTCTGGTTCTTTTTACACTGAATTTTTTGAGGTTGAATTTTTTTTACACTGATTTTTTTTTTTTAGAAATTGAATTTTTTTTACACTGAATTTTTTTGAGATGTTGATTTTTTTTTTTTTAGGGGTGTTGAATTTCTTTGCGTGTTGAATTTTGAAAAACTGAATATTTTAAGACAACAATTTTTTTTTAACACTGAATTTATTTTAACAAAATAAAATCCATCCATCCATTTTCTATACCCGTTTTATCCTTGAAGGGTCACGGGGATCTGCTGGAGCCTATCCCAGCTGTCTACGGGCGAAAGGCACAAAATAAAATTCAGAGGCAAAAAAAAATTCAGTGCTAGAAATCTGATGTTTTTTAAAATTCAAAGTCTGATTTTGATGCTGAAAATTTTAATCTTAAAAATTCATATTCAAACTCAGGTGGCACAAAAATCATTTATATGTCATGCAGATGTTTCTTTAGGACACACACGTTTAGCGGAAGTCCTCAGAGTTGAACCACCTCTTCTTCCACAGCCATCACTTTGTCATGTGTGCAGAACGTGGTAATAACGAAATAATCTGCAGACAAAAACACGTCTGCAGATTATTTCGTTACCTGTCAAGTTTTGGATTTGAAAATAAGGGAGATTTTTCTGGGGCAGTATCTCTTACAGTTTTGGTTTACAGAAAAGCTAAAATCACAGCTGCACTACTTCCTGAACTTCAGCCAGCTCTTTTGTTTCCTGTGTGTCATTATTGGACAAACTGATCAATCCAGGTGTGTCTGACCATTGCTGTGAGGTCAGACACACCTGAATTAATCAGTTTGTAAATTAATAATTTTTTGCAAATGCTATTTTTTAGCATTTGCAAAAAAATAATTTTCTCTTTTTGTATATCTCTAGTTTTCGTATAGTCTGTGGTTATAAAAGCCTGCTGCAGCAAGAATAAAACATCTGGGAGCACCGATACAAAACTGTGAACTCCTGTGGTTTACGTTGAGAACATATATTTTTTAATCTTTTTTTTTTTTTTTTTAAAGCTGTCTGTCTGCATGTCTGAACTCAAAGCTTCAGATAGAACCAGACCTGCAGTGGAAACTGAGATCTTCATGCTGGTAAAACAAATGCAGGTAGGTGAGTGACTAAAAAAGCAACTGAAACGTGGAACACAAAGGTTTAGGATGAGCCAATATTGGCACGTACAAGCCTTCAGAAAGCAGACCAACCAGCCTTCACTGAGTTAGTGAGTTAGTTTCCGTGTAAAGAGCATCATCTCACTTCACTGTCTGTCAACAGCTGTCAAGAGAGAAAGAAAAAACAACCCTCATCAAGACATCATTTTTTTTACTCTGTTGTGTAATTCGGTTACTGGAAGTTTGATGTATATCTTTTTATCTGCATCTCAGTGAATGACTGCGACTCTAGAGACATTAGAGCTTCAACACAGAGGCCGGCTGCGCCCAGATGATGCCAGGGAGACGTTGATGCCATGTATACATTTAAAACAGCCAGAGGTCCTTTTATTAAGTGTTAAAGGAAGTTTGTATGAGAAGGAAACAAAGCAGTTTCAGATGGGTGAGAACGAGGTATGTGTCTGCAGCGAAGCGATGAGCGATGAAAGCAAATGACCCATGTCAAGATAAACTGCTGTCGTCAGCCTCTGAAAAGACTGAAGTCATCTGAAGGTTTCTGCTTCTGACACTTGTCTGTTTGTGTCATTCAGAAGTATTGATCCAGTTCTATGATAGTAGTCATGAAACAAGCAAACGGTTCACACGCAGGAGACGAAAACTCTCACTTCACAACTTGTTCCTACTTCATTTGTAGGCCATTATTATCCTGCTGACATCACTGCGTCGCTCAGCTGAGATGTAGAGCGTGTGTTTCTGTGGACTCCTCACATCTCATGTTCAGGTCCATCACAGGAACCTTTCATTTATTCATTTAAACAGACAGCACCACCTTGTGGACAAAGGAATTAATGATCTAAAACAGTGGTTCTCAAACTTTTAATACTGCGTACCACCTGAGAAACTATTCAGCTCTCTGAGTACCACCATGATGACCAATTTTAAAATATAGCCATATATGCCTTCTCAATTAGCTTTAAACACACAGGAGAGATGTTGATTCCTTATTGTGGTTATTTATTGTTACCTGAATTTCATTTGATACGTTGTATTTATAATGCATTGTCATGCAATGACAAGTCATGACGTTCCCCCGCGTACCACCAGAGAGCGCTCGCGTACCACAGTTTGCGCACCACTGATCTGAGAGTTTTCAGAAAGGTTCACCTGACTGGGAGGCTGCTGCATCTGATGGACCAGAGTTTTATCTCCTCATCCACTGACAGACCTCAGCAGCTTCAGTACTGGTGGCCTCCAACATCTCCACCAGTCAGTGATGCAGTAAGGGGGAGTGTCTCCAGTCCAGGTCCTTTACATGTTTGCCTGCTCCAACGCACCTGAGTCAGATGATTGGACCACCTGCACTAACTCTGGACGCTCATGAGAAACACTGCTGGTGTAGCGTTTCTCATTCAGAGACAGTGGAAAAAAAAAATCAAATTACCCCGGGTCATTACTTTAATAAAAACTAAGGTAAAACGCAGAACACATGGTTGAGGTGCTAAACATCCATACCACAGCCTGCCTTAACTGATGCTTTTGTCTTGTTATCTGAGAGATGGTTTAAAAACTCTATGAAGTAGCACAAAAATGCTAAATGTTTCCCTAGAAAGCTTGTTGTGTGAAAAGAGTATAGATTTTCATTTTAACTCAGGTTAGGGAGAGGTTTTTGGAGTGACGGCTGCGGCGCAGTTTACGGTGTTAACGGACAGCTTGCGTCACTTTAGCTACTTGGATCTTCCCACTTCTGGTGAATTTGAAAACTGAGCTGTGAATGAAGAGCTCGTTGTTCTGCTGGCTGGCCCTGGAAGGGTCCGGAAATGAAACCCGTCTGAGGAGCTGGCAACAGCTCCCTCTGCCCTCACCGTTAACCAGACCGTTAACCAGGACTAACCAGCTAACAAGTGACATAACTTCTGTGTTCGTGGGTTTCCATGAATGTCAGGTCTCTCTAGATGACCATAGAAGAGGACAAATGACCCCCGTGACCCCGGACACGACCAGGGGCCATTTACCTTTTTTTTTTTTTTTATGTGTGCGCGCACATGTCCTGGTGGC
This sequence comes from Hirundichthys speculiger, assembly GCA_018398805.1. NCBI lineage: Eukaryota > Metazoa > Chordata > Actinopteri > Beloniformes > Exocoetidae > Hirundichthys > Hirundichthys speculiger. Next base: position 127,748 of record JAGFBZ010000452.1, on the reverse strand, counting down.
ACTTTACAAACATGACTGCTGCAAAACAACTTTGTATATGTATTTTACTCTTTCAGATGTAAACCTTTAGTTAAAAGAAAAAAAAAAGTCCATCACACTTCCCTCTCGTTTCATCAGGTTTTAATTCCAGGATCCTGTTCTCAGAGGTCCAGTAATGATTATGTGTAACGAAGCAAACCTGACTGAACGCTTACTTTTATCTTAATCGATAACCTTTTATCTGTAAATGTTTAAACACTGGATGTCTTTGAATTAATCATCATTTCAGCATCAACACAGTTCACTGACATCAGACGGCACATTTGCTGGCAGGACGTTTTAGTGCTCAATATGACACACGTAGGCTCGGAAATGAACAAATAATATAACTTAACATTAAAAAAACAAATTACTTTCTTAGGTAAATGCAAGAGATGATAAAAGAAATCCATGACTGGCTCTTCATAAAGATAAAAACTCTGTTCAGCATGGCTGTCGGGATGCTGTTGCATAGCTTTGTGTTTGACAGCACACTGGCGGCGTTAGCTTTAAAACAAACTAAAACGGCACGACGGGACAAAACATGCAGGTTTGTGGGCTCCAGTTATGACAACAGCTTCTTTCACATCATCTCAGTGGCTTATTGCTCTGCGCGCTGACGCTGGAGAGTTCAGGCGCCGTCTTTTCACAGAAAAGCTTTTACGTCATGACTTTTGTTCCCACTTTGTTTGCCATGATCGCTTCTTGTTGTTGACGCTGCTGCTGCGCTCAGCTAAAATGTAGAGAGGATGTTTTTGTGGACTCTGGACCCTTAAATTTCATGCTTCGGTTTAAACACAGAGAAACCTTTCATTCATTAAAATGCAGAGACAGCGCCCCCCACTGGCCAAACAAAAAAAATAAAATAAAATGACAGTGCTGTGTGGTCAACAGCTCGTCCTTCCCCGTCACAGATTTAGATATGAGGTGATCCATGCAGAACCAGAACTGGCCAGCTTATTTGCATGTTAAAAGAAAAAAAAAACAAACCCAGGTGTTTCCACTTCACCACTGGAAGTGCGGGGGCTGCGTGTGGATCTGGTTTTGACTCCTGTACTCCGTGTGCAGCAGTTTGCTGGCCTGCAGCGAGTCCTGACCCTGCAGCCAGTCTTCATACAGAGTCTTCAGGCTGAGGTTGACTTCTGGCAACCGGACCGGGAGGCTGCTGTAGACCTCCTCCATCTGCTGGACCAGGGCTTTGTCCACGCGACCAGCCGACTCACTCTCCGCCTGACCTCGGCCGCTCAAGCACCCTGAGGGGGGGGAGATGGAGAGTCTCAACAGCTCTACTCATGAACACCAGCTGCTGTGATGTGAAGAGTGATGTGGTTACCTCCTGGACAGGACAACACTTCCACCAGCTGATAAGGCACCCGTCCTTTTCTCATCCGATGCACCAGGGTCTGGATGTTCCGGAAACCGTAGACGGCAGCGAACTGCAGAAGCGTTTCCCCGTCCCGCTCCAGTGTAACTTCCTGGAAGTCGCGGTTCCTTCAAAATAACCAATAATGTTACAGCAGAAAATTCATTTTCTGTTTTCGAGGTTCAAAGACAAAAGGACGTAACTGCATAATCATAAAGAACTGACAAATATCAATGTGTAATTTTTAGGGCTGGGCAACGATTAAAATTTTTAATTGAGATTAATCGCATTGTATACGGAAAATCAAATAATGAAGTCAAAAGTAGTGTAAAGGTCACTTTTATTTAAATGTTCTGCTGCCATATGAACTAAAGTGCCATAACATTTGTTGTTGAAACGCTTTTAACATCAGCACTTGTCAGTAACACATATTTAGTGTAAATCTCATCTTAAAAAATGTAAAATAAAATAAAGCTTATTGCCACTGCCAGGGCATTAATATTATCCTGTTTTTTTTTTTATAAATACCGTACCGTACCGTCTTCTTCCGCTTATCCGAGGTCGGGTCGGGGGCATCAGCCGGAGTAAGGAGGCCCAGACCCCCCTCTCCCCGGCCACTACTTCCAGCTCCTCTGGGGGGATCCCGAGGCGTTCCCAGGCCAGCCGAGAGACATAGTCCCTCCAGCGTGTCCTGGGTCTTCCCCGGGGTCTCCTCCCAGTGGGACGTGCCCGGAACACCTCACCAGGGAGGCGTCCAGGAGGCATCCTAACCAGATGCCCGAGCCACCTCATCTGGCTCCTCTCGATGCGGAGGAGCAGCGGTTCTACTCTGAGCCCCTCCCGGATGACCGAGCTTCTCACCCTATCTCTAAGGGAGAGCCCGGCCACCCTGCGAAGGAAGCTCATTTCAGCCGCTTGTATCCGCGATCTTGTTCTTTCGGTCACTACCCAAAGCTCATGACCATAGGTGAGGGTGGGAACGTAGATCGACCAGTAAATCGAGAGCTTCGCCTTCCGACTCAGCTCCCTCTTTACCACAACAGACCGGTGCAGCACCCGCATCACTGCAGATGCCGCACCGATCCGTCTGTCGATCTCCCGCTCCATCCTGCCCTCACTCGTGAACAAGATCCCGAGATACTTAAACTCCTCCACTTGGGGAAGGACCTCATCCCCAACCCGGAGAAGGCACTCCACCCTTTTCCGGCTAAGGACCATGGTCTCGGATTTGGAGGTGCTGATTCTCATCCCAGCCACTTCACAACCGGCTGCGAATTGCTCCAGCGAGAGTTGTAGATCACGGCTCGATGAAGCCAACAGAACCACATCATCTGCAAATAGCAGAGACCCAATCCTGAGGCCACCGAACCGGATCCCCTCAACACCTCGACTGCGCCTAGAAATTCTGTCCATAAAAGTAATGAACAGAATCGGTGACAAAGGGCAGCCTTGGCGGAGTCCAACTCTCACTGGAAACGAATCCGACTTACTGCCGGCAATGCGGACCAAACTCTGGCACCGGTCGTACAGGGACCGGACAGCCCGTACAAGGGAGTCCGGCACCCCATACTCCCGAAGCACCCCCCCACAGGAATCCCCGGGGAACACGGTCGAACGCCTTCTCCAAGTCCACAAAACACATGTAGACTGGTTTGGGCGAACTCCCATGCCCCCTCCAAGACCCTGAAGAGGGTGTAGAGCTGGTCCACCGTTCCACGGCCGGGACGAAAACCACACTGCTCCTCCTCAATCCGAGATTCGACTATCCGACGGACCCTCCTCTCCAGGACCCCTGAATAGACCTTCCCAGGGAGGCTGAGGAGTGTGATCCCCCTGTAGTTGGAACACACCCTCCGGTCCCCCTTTTTAAAGAGGGGGACCACCACCCCGGTCTGCCAATCCAGCGGTACTGTCCCCGACATCCACGCGATGCCGCAGAGGCGTGTCAACCAAGACAGCCCCTCAGCATCCAGAGCCTTGAGGAACTCCGGGCGGATCTCATCCACACCCGGGGCCCGGCCACCGAGGAGCTTTTTAACCACCTCGGCAACCTCAGCCCCAGAGATAGGAGAGTCCACCCCTGAGTCCCCAGACTCTGCCTCCTCATTGGAGGACGTGTCGGCGGGATTGAGGAGGTCTTCGAAGTATTCCCTCCACCGATCCACAACGTCCCGAGTCGAGGTCAACAGCTCCCCATCCCCACTGTATACAGTGTTGACGGAGCACTGCTTCCCCTCCTGAGACGCCGGATGGTGGACCAGAATTTCTTCGAAGCCGTTCGGAAGTCGTTCTCCATGGCCTCTCCAAACTCCTCCCATGTCCGAGTTTTTGCCTCAGCAACCGCCGAAGCCCGCGTTCCGCTTAGCTGCCTGCCGATACCTGTCAGCTGCCTCCAGAGTCCCACATGCCAAAAAGGCCTTATAGGACTCCTTCTTCAGCTTGACGGCATCCCTCACTGCTGGTGTCCACCAGCGAGTTCTGGGATTGCCGCCGCGACAGGCACCAACGACCTTACGGCCACAGCTCCGGTCGGCCGCCTCAACAATAGAGGCCCGGAACATAGCCCACTCGGACTCAATGTCCCCTGCCTCCCTCGGAACATGATCGAAGTTCCGCCGGAGGTGTGAGTTAAAGCTCTCTCTGACAGGAGACTCTGCCAGACGTTCCCAGCAGACCCTCACAACACGTTTGGGCCTGCCAGGTCTGACCGGCATCCTCCCCCACCATCTGAGCCAACCCACCACCAGGTGGTGATCAGTTGACAGCTCCGCCCCTCTCTTCACCCGAGTGTCCAAGACATGCGGCCGCAAATCCGACGATACGATTATGAAGTTGATCATCGAACTGCGGCCTAGAGTGTCCTGGTGCCAAGTGCACATGTGGACACTCTTATGCCTGAACATGGTGTTCGTTATGGACAGTCCATGGCGAGCACAGAAGTCCAACAACGAAACACCACTCTGGTTCAGATCGGGGGGGCCCTGCCTCCCAACCACACCCCTCCAGGTCTCACTGTCGTTGCCCACGTGAGCATTGAAGTCCCCCAGCAGAACGAGGGAGTCCCCAGATGGAACATTCTCCAATACTCCATCCAAGGACTCCAAAAAGGGTGGGTACTCTGAACTGCTATTTGGTGCATAAGCACAAACAACAGTCAGGACCCGTCCCCCCACCCGGAGGCGGAGAGAGGCTACCCTCTCGTCCACCGGGGTAAACCCCAATGTACAGGCGCCAAGTCGGGGGGCAATAAGTATGCCCACACCAGCTCGGCGCCTCTCACCCGGAGCAACTCCAGAGTGGAAAAGCGTCCAACCCCTCTCAAGGATACTGGTTCCAGAGCCCAAGCCGTGCGTCGAGGTGAGTCCAACTATATCTAGCTGGAACCGCTCGACCTCACACACCAGCTCAGGCTCCTTCCCCGCCAGAGAGGTGACATTCCACGTCCCTAGAGCTAGCTTCTGCAGCCGAGGATCGGACCGCCAGGGTCCCCGAATCCGGCCACCGCCCAGCTCTCTACGCACCCGACCTCTATGGCCCCTCCTGCAGGTGGTGAGTCCACGGGAGTGGAGGCCCATGTCTCCCTTTCGGGCTGAGCCCGACCGAGCCCCATGGGCAAAGGCCCGGCCACCAGGCGCTCGCCTCCGAGCCCCACCTCCAGGCCTGGCTCCAGAGGGGGGCCCCGGTGACCCGCGTCCGGGCAAGGGAAATCTTGGTCCATCGTTTTTATTCATCATAGAGGTCCTTTGTGAGCCACACTTTGTCTGGTCCCTCACCTAGAGACCTGTTTGCCATGGGTGACCCTTCCAGGGGCATAAAGCCCCCGACAACATAGCTCCTAGGATCACTGGGACACGCAAACCCCTCCACCACGATAAGGTGGTGACTCATGGAGGAGTTTTTTTATAAATAATTAAAAAAAAAGTCTACTAACAAAATACTAACAATCTAGAGGCCACAATCAGAACATTAAAACTAATAAAAGTAATTTCTGATGTAACAGCAGAAACCTTTAAAATGGGAGTTCAACTTGTCAGTTGTTACAAATAACCTTGTTTCTGTTGAATCCTCCGTCTGGGAGAACTTTAAAATGAAAATGTCCATGTTAAAGTTCAGTAACTTCATCAGTCTGTAATTATCTGTGTATCATTCGTTTTTTTTTTTCATTTTCAATCAAAAATGTAAAAAATTAAAAAGTGACTTTTTATTTTTTTTTCCTGTTTTTTAATCTAACACACACACACACACACAAAAAGCCTGTTTTTTTATATTTCAATTTTAGCAAACAGCCCAGGGACTGAATTTGTTTTTAATATTTTATTGCCTGGTTTACGTGACCCAGAAATGGCTTTGTTTTATAATCAAGGAATAGACTTTCTGTTGTCGTTACACATCTGTGCCACTAGATGGAGCCGCACTGCAGTAACCAGCTAGAGAACAGCAGGACAGTGAACACATGGAGCAGATCTGATGGAACATGGAGGAATGACGCGAAAGTATTGAACAAAGGGGTTTTAAAGTTTTGTTTGTAGTCAGAATTGTTAATATTGCTACCTGAGTTGCTACCCGAACTGTAAAGTTCACAGATTTTACCGTTCTCCATGTCTGTTTCAGGTTTGCCGCATGTTTACCTGCCATTAATTTTCCGGTTCCACAGCAGCCAGGAACAGACTTTTCAATAGACAGAAGACAGAATTGTTAATATTGTCGTTGGAGTATTAGGGCCACACTGAGAAAAAAAATTGTGGGCAATTATTTTTTTTTTATTCATTCCTCACTTACGAGAAGAAAGTCGAAATGTCGAGAATAAAGTCAAAATGCAGTTTCCAGAATTCCAGAATCAGTGTAGGTTTTTTTTTTCTGAATAGGCCCAATTTCTGACACAATCTCTTCAAAGTACGAATTCTTATTATAACACTGTGTCTATGTGATAAAAGCACATAAACACAGACATTATGTTGGCAGAGTAAAGCTGGTTTGAATAAATCTTTAAGACAACTTTATTGTGGAAACTGCATTTCGACTTTATTCTCGACATTTCGACTTTCTTCTCTTAAGTGAGGAATAAAAAAAAATAAAAAATCATTGCCCACAATTTTTTTTTCTCAGTGTTGCCCTAATACTGCTACCTGAACTGTAAAGTTCACAGATTTTTACCGTTCTCCATGTCTGTTTTAGCTTTTCCGCATGTTTACCTGCCATTTATTTTCTGGTTCTGCAGCAGCCAGTAACAGACTTTTCAAAACAAAAGCACCTGAGCAACATGCGTTAACGCGCGATAAAATAAATGTCGGCGTTAATAAATTAATGCATTAACGCGATAATACCGTGTTAACTTGCCCAGCCCTAGTAGTTTTACATGCAGATTTTTTGCTGACTCAGCTATGTCATCATCTAATGTGGTCCGTCTCTAACCTGAGGGTCTTGTATGTGACCTCCTGGACATCCAGACCAAAGAGCTCTTTAGCAGCATGTTTGAACACGTGCTCCAGGAAGCCTTCGGAGCCTCTGCCATCGTGCCTCACCAGCGCAGCGTCGCCAGCCTCTCCCAGCCTGCAGTCACAATAAAAGCTACCATGAGGATGAGCTCATACAGTCACTGTGCAGTCATGCTCTAAAGCACCAACATCAATGCTCTTTTAATCCTCTGCATCTCTAGAGTAGTCGGCCATAATCACTTCAGCCAACAGAACTGGTGATTATGAGCAGACACTTCTGGAAAATGAGAGGAATCTGTGAGAGGCAGAGCTCCGTCTGGTCAAATTCCTGTAGAAATGCCTGAAGGCATCTCATGCAAGACAGAGACGGATCTCAGAAGGTTCTTCAGGGTCAGTGGGTCAGTGGGACTTTAGAAGTCACAGTTCTGGTACATTCCAGAAACGGGCTCAGCTGTAACATGAGTGCCTCATTTCTAAAACCTCTGGTCACATCTGAGATGGTAAATCACCGTCATAACATTGTGGATAAGTCAGATAATGTAGTTTAATTTAATCACCGAGAACCTCTGACATGATCCAACCAGCACTGGTGACCAGTTTCAGTACATCAGCCAGTTTGTCTCATCTCAGGTCACTTCTGTACTCACACTTGGTCCAGTGGAACCGAGTCCAGCTCTGCCACCGTCACCTTCCTCTGCTCCATCAGGTAATAAATCTCCTCTGAAAGGTGAATAAGACTTTGTTACTGCGCTGCTTTTACGTCATTACCAACAAATCACCTTTCAAAATCCTGAAAGATGCTCTGAATGCGTTTGCAGATCTGATTGTTAACCGGCAGCGAAAGGGAAATGAAAATAATCGATGCAGGTGGCAGCTGTTGGCTTGTGTCACGCGCATCAAGTCATAAATAACCAGGTATCGAGGGGACAAAAGGAGGCGGCGTGATCGTCACAAAGCTGGCTGCGTACGTGTAGTGTTTGGGGGTTTCCAAACAGCTGAGAGGCATTTGTTTGAGTAGAAAGAGGACTTTGACAGTTCAAACAGGAAGAGAGCAGCTCGTTTACAAAGTAGTCCAACCAGAATCTTTGTGAAAGTATGAATACCGCTGCAGGGTCGAGTCACGGTACAAAACAGAAGCTTCTTTATGCTGGACATGTCCAAACAAACTCTAACAAACTTTAAATGTTATCCAGGACTCCAGTGTGTAAACTAAGCTTCTTTTTTTTAATAAATAAATCTTACTTGAGGTGAGGACACAGTCAACGTCCCTGGTCTCCAGCAGACTGTTGTAGAACTCCTCTCTGACAGCCTCCAGTTTCTTATCGAAGCAGGGAGCCACCACCACGTGGTAAACTTTCTCTGGACTCAGCTTCTGCTGGGACAGAAAGAGGGAAACGTATCATAATAGAGCCGACTGGCTCCTGAACAAAAACAGCTGACATCTTTCTCTTTATTGGACACAGAGGAACCGCTGAGACACTTGATGTCTGCCTCCCTGTTCTGGTTCAGATTTTCATTCCAGAACTGGATATTTGCTCGTCGCAGTCATGAACTGGAACTTATCGATCCCTGATGACAATGAAGCCGCTGCTGCGTCACCATCTGATTAGACCAACCGCAGTTTGGAACGAGTGCAGATAAAGTGGGAGCTTCAAAAGCAGCTTCAGTGGATCAGGTTGTTCTGGCTCAGAGGTCCATGAACTAAAGCCAAACCACATTACAGATCCCAGAGCAGGTATTTCAGCTCATCGGTTATTGTTCATCCCTGAAGGAAGTAAAATGTGGTCATTTCCGCATGTTGTTTCAGAAGGAGACATGAACAAGCTCAATGGAGACATTTATGCAAGAGATGGAGAGAAATTTCAACAAAGCAGCAATAAACTGCAACTTTTATCTCCTAGTTATTACTGCATCTTAATTTCTAAGAACCAGATCAGTCTTCAATGACCCCTGAGTCCGTGCTCTTTTACTGTTAGGTCACGCAAAGCTGTTTTTGAACGCCGTGTTCTCCTTTTAATGTTCCTAAAAGCTAAAAGCCCTTACGTTGAACAAAGTCTCAGTCACACAGTCATTTATCTACAACACTTGTACTTTGGTCATCAGACGTCGGAACATCCGGCTGAAAGCACTTTCTGGTGTCTTTTTCCCTCCAACAAGCCATATTATCACTAAATTGTTTTTCAGTTGAGCTCAGAGCAGTTAGTGTTGCAGCGTCAGAGCGGAAAACTATAAAGCAGTTTGAAAAATAGATTCCAGGCATTTATAGCTACAACCCAACTCAGTTTCACTACTGAGCTTTAAATTCTTTATTTACCAAAGCACTGCCAAAATAATCAAACCCCCTCGTTCTAACAGACAGTTGAAGGCGTACCGAGGCTGTATATCTGAATACATCCAAAACTGATGCGGGAACAGCCCGTGACCCGATAGTCCTCCTGGTAGGATAAATGATAATCCTTCAAAGCACGCCTCGTCATGCCAATAAGCAACAAATTAAACGTCTTCCCATCACCGACGGTTTTTGTCAGGTATGACGAAGATTTGATCCAGTTCTTCTGTGATGATGGATGGCAGATCTGCCATGTCACTGCTTTGCAGAGGTGATGTGATTCCCGTTACTTTTAGGTGCTTTCTATCCGTCAGAGACAGAGGCACTGTGGGAAATATCGCAGGCTTGTGAGACGGCTCCTCTTGGACGGTTTGTCTCTTTTACTGAGAAAGGCCATCTGCACGTTTTCGATATGGAAAAGTATCTACAATCACGCAACAGCGATGCATCCCAGATTCACCCACTTGTCAACTGTGATAAAGTTGTTTGGAACGTTCCAGGAAAGGCATCTACAGAAGCAAACGGTAAATGACGAACATGTCGAAATCAGCATATAGGTGACAAAAATGTCATGATGTTAAAGGTCAGCAGTGGGCGAGAGAGCTGGGCGTGCTCTGATATGTGCTGTTCCATATGGAGCAACAGCTGGTCAGCAGGTCCAGCAGCTCAGGTGAGCAGCTTGAACATGGAGCTGGGAATGAAGGTGATGTCCAGGTGATGAGAGCAGACAGATTCAACTGAATGAAGAAGAGGCTAGAGCAGGGGTGTCACATCCCAGTCCTCGAGGGCCGCTGTCCTACACATCTTAGATATTTTCCAGCTTCAGCACACCTGATTCTAATGACTGGATCACCATAGGCTTGTCATCCAGGTCCGCTCAGGTCCGTTAACGACCCGTTCATTTGGATCAGGTGCGCTGAAGCAGGGAAACATCTAAAATATGCAGGACAGCAGCCCTCGAGGACTGGAGTTTGACACCCCTGGGCTAGAGGTTCTGAAGGAACCCGTTTAGTCCAACCAAGTCTGAATGGTGCAGAGAATCATGTACAGGTCTGTCTACATGGTAAAAGTAGAGCAGTAATATTTCCATAACCAGCCATTTAATATTCTGACAACTTCTAATTGTTGGACTTTGTGCTGGTTTCCCAGGTGGAGGTCACTGTATCATTAGGTGTGCTCTTCTTCTTGCTGTGGGATTAATATTTCACAGCTCCAAACTCCTTCAAACTCCCTTCAGTGTCAGCTGGTTTAAATTAGATTTGCATTTTAAGGCTTGAATTAAAGCAACTGGACTTCTCTTTCTTTAAAAGAAAAAGTCCAGTCGCCTCGATTCAAGCCTCTGAGAGCTACCGCGACCCGGGTGATTCAGAGTTTACACCATAGGTTAGATATTGTTCTGAGTCAGCAGCGGCTTCAAAAACCAAACCAAAGACCAAACCTCAGAGGTCATTATCTCTGATACCAACTGCACACTGCTGACTGAACCGTGACCGTGAGGAAGCGCTGCTCACCTGCTGTTTACTGAAGAAGTCTTTGACCAGACAGCCCATGATCTGCTGGGGGGATCTGGCCGTGCAGATATGAGGAGTAACCAGACTGCCCAGGACCCTTTCAGCATAGCGGATCCAACCTGCACAAAAAAAACACAAGAAATAACATGTGAGGAGTGCAGATTCTTGCCATTCTTCTCACAGTCTCCTCTAAAACAGTGGCCTCCCTCCAACTAAATTTAGACTCATTAAGCTCTTTGCTATCTCTGATGGAGGGAGGGGTGAAGGAAGAGCCGTCTATCTTAATACACCAGCCTTCAACTGCTATCTGCACTTATAAAACATGTCCCCCTCCCGGTTCAGTTTGTGACATGCAAATTAAGGGAGTGTAGAGGCAATGGAGCAGCCACAGGAAGAAGAAAAAGAAACTTAAACAAGGGAGAGGAAACTATGACAGACGCGTGGAGGAGAACAGCCTACCTGGGCAGGAGGAGGTGAACATGGGTAAAGCGTGGGAGTCATGGCGCCTCCTCTGGTACCTCTGAACAAACTCCTTCTGAGACTCTAAAATGCTGAAAACCCGCCGCCAACGTGGTGTCAAACACAAATTGCACTCCTACGAGGAAAAACCCAGAGAACAGAGACGCGGTGAGACGGGAACAAGCGAGAATACTGAGAGAAGTGGGAGTGGATTTCTATGAAACAAAGGAGCTGTTGGAAGTTGCAGAGTTGAGTTACTGACTTAGCAGCAGAAAAACGGAGATGAGGTCGAGCTAGAATACATGAGTAAAAATTCATAGATCTAGCTCAAATTTAATAATATTAATGTCCTTATTTCCATTGCATACGAGACTAAACATCTCCAGTCAGCTCACCCAGGCTCTTCAGGAAGCTGCAGAGTTTTTGTGCGGCCTCGGTGACGTCCAGGCCAAATTTGACAGCAAAGAAAGGCAGAGACTGCGGGCACACGGACGCCACCAGCACCCGGTGCTTCGACGCGTCGCACTTCTGACGGAGACAAGAGAAAATGTCAGCCGGCGTTCAAACTTTCTTACTCGTAGTTCTCGGCCGCAGCGTACCTTATTGAGCGCCAGCACCCGCTCTACTTCCTCCAGGCTCTGCTGAGAGATCTTCTGGCTTTCCTCCTCCGACAGACAGCCGTCGCAGGAGAGACACGCACTCAGCAGCAACTGGGGTCCTTCATTTAACTAAAAAGAAAAGAAAATGTCTCATGTGAACAGTAGTGCTGGAAAAAAATCATATATCACGATATGGACTATTTTATATCACGATAACGATATATATCACGATATACCATAATAAAGTATGTTTTCAGTTATTCTCTGAAAAGTTTGACAAAAATTTCATTGCTTACTTTTCAACTTTATTTTGAAAGGACATTTAGCTGAACTGTCACAAACATNACATGAGTGCCTCATTTCTAAAACCTCTGGTCACATCTGAGATGGTAAATCATCGTCATAACATTGTGGATAAGTCAGATAATGTAGTTTAATTTAATCGCCGAGAACCTCTGACATGATCCAACCAGCACTGGTGACCAGTTTTTTCAGTACATCAGCCAGTTTGTCTCATCTCAGTTTCACTTCTGTACTCACACTTGGTCCAGTGGAACCGAGTCCAGCTCTGCCACCGTCACCTTCCTCTGCTCCATCAGGTAATAAATCTCCTCTGAAAGGTGAATAAGACTTTGTTACTGCGCTGCCTTTACGTCATTACCAACAAATCACCTTTCAAAATCCTGAAAGATGCTCTGAATGCGTCTGCAGATCTGATTGTTAACCGGCAGCGAAAGGGAAATGAAAATAATCAATGCAGGTGGCAGCTGTTGGCTTGTGTCACACGCATCAAGTCATAAATAACCAGGTATCGAGGGGACAAAAGGAGGCGGCGTGATCGTCACAAAGCTGGCTGCGTACGTGTAGTGTTTGGGGGTTTCCAAACAGCTGAGAGGCATTTGTTTGAGTAGAAAGAGGACTTTGACAGTTCAAACAGGAAGAGAGCAGCTCGTTTACAAAGTAGTCCAACCAGAATCTTTGTGAAAGTATGAATACCGCTGCAGGGTCGAGTCACGGTACAAAACAGAAGCTTCTTTATGCTGGACATGTCCAAACAAACTCTAACAAACTGTTTAAATGTTATCCAGGACTCCAGTGTGTAAAACTAAGCTTCTTTTTTTTTAATAAATAAATCTTACTTGAGGTGAGGACACAGTCAACGTCCCTGGTCTCCAGCAGACTGTTGTAGAACTCCTCTCTGACAGCCTCCAGTTTCTTATCGAAGCAGGGAGCCACCACCACGTGGTAAACTTTCTCTGGACTCAGCTTCTGCTGGGACAGAAAGAGGGAAACGTAATCATAATAGAGCCGACGGGCTCCTGAACAAAAACAGCTGACATCTTTCTCTTTATTGGACACAGAGGAACCGCTGAGACACTTGATGTCTGCCTCCCTGTTCTGGTTCAGATTTTCATTCCAGAACTGGATATTTGCTCGTCGCAGCCATGAACTGGAACTGTATCGATCCCTCGATGACAATGAAGCCGCTGCTGCGTCACCATCTGATTAGACCGACCGCAGTTTGGAACGAGTGCAGATAAAGTGGGAGCTTCAAAAGTAGTTTTGTGCTGCAGTGGATCAGGTTGTTCTGGTTCACAGGTCCATGAACTAAAGCCAAACCACATTACAGATCACAGGAGCAGGTATTTCAGCTCATCGGTTATTGTTCATCCCTGAAGGAAGTAAAATGTGTTCATTTCCGCATGTGTTTCAGAAGGAGACATGAACAAGCTCAATGGAGACATTTATGCAAGAGATGGAGAGAAATTTCAACAAAGCAGCAATAAACTGCAACTCTTATCTCCTAGTTATTACTGCATCTTAATTTCTAAGAACCAGATCAGTCTTCAATGACCCCTGAGTCCGTGCTCTTTTACTGTTAGGTCACGCAAAGCTGTTTTTGAACGCCGTGTTCTCCTTTTCATGTTCCTAAAAGCTAAAAGCACTTACGTTGAACAAAGTCTCAGTCACACAGTCATTTATCTACAACACTTGTACTTTGGTCATCAGACGTCGGAACATCCTGGCTGAAAGCACTTTCTGGTGTCTTTTTCCCTCCAATAAGCCATATTATCACTAAACTGTTTTTTTCAGTTGCAGCTCAGAGCAGTTAGTGTTGCAGCGTCAGAGCGGAAAACTATAAAGCAGTTTGAAAAATAGATTCCAGGCATTTATAGCTACAACCCAACTCAGTTTCACTACTGAGCTTTAAATTCTTTATTTACCAAAGCACTGCCAAAATAATCAAACCCCCTCGTTCTAACAGACAGTTGAAGGCGTACCGAGGCTGTATATCTGAATACATCCAAAACTGATGCGGGAACAGCCCGTGACCCGATAGTCCTCCTGGTAGGATAAATGATAATCCTTCAAAGCACGCCTCGTCATGCCAATAAGCAACAAATTAAACGTCTTTCCCATCACCGATGGTTTTTGTCAGGTATGACGAAGATTTGATCCAGTTCTTCTGTGATGATGGATGGCAGATCTGCCATGTCACTGCTTTGCAGAGGTGATGTGATTCCCGTTACTTTTAGGTGCTTTCTATCCGTCAGAGACAGAGGCACTGTGGGAAATATCGCAGGCTTGTGAGACGGCTCCTCTTGACGGTTTGTCTCTTTTACTGAGAAAGGCCATCTGCACGTTTTCGATATGGAAAAGTATCTACAATCACGCAACAGCGATGCATCCCAGATTCACCCACTTGTCAACTGTGATAAAGTTGTTTGGAACGTTCCAGGAAAGGCATCTACAGAAGCGAACGGTAAATGACGAACATGTCGAAATCAGCATATAGGTGACAAAAATGTCATGATGTTAAAGGTCAGCAGTGGGCGAGAGAGCTGGGCGTGCTCTGATATGTGCTGTTCCATATGGAGCAACAGCTGGTCAGCAGGTCCAGCAGCTCAGGTGAGCAGCTTGAACATGGAGCTGGGAATGAAGGTGATGTCCAGGTGATGAGAGCAGACAGATTCAACTGAATGAAGAAGAGGCTAGAGCAGGGGTGTCACATCCCAGTCCTCGAGGGCCGCTGTCCTACACATCTTAGATATTTTCCAGCTTCAGCACACCTGATTCTAATGACTGGATCACCATAGGCTTGTCATCCAGGTCCGCTCAGGTCCGTTAACGACCCGTTCATTTGGATCAGGTGCGCTGAAGCAGGGAAACATCTAAAATATGCAGGACAGCAGCCCTCGAGGACTGGAGTTTGACACCCCTGGGCTAGAGGTTCTGAAGGAACCCGTTTAGTCCAACCAAGTCTGAATGGTGCAGAGAATCATGTACAGGTCTGTCTACATGGTAATAGTAGAGCAGTAATAGTTCCATAACCAGCCATTTAATATTCTGACAACTTCTAATTGTTGGACTTTGTGCTGGTTTCCCAGGTGGAGGTCACTGTATCATTAGGTGTGCTCTCTCTTCTTCTTGCAGTGGGATTAATATTTCACAGCTCCAAACTCCTTCAAACTCCCTTCAGTGTCAGCTGGTTTAAATTAGATTTGCATTTTAAGGCTTGAATTAAAGCAACTGGACTTCTCTTTCTTTAAAAGAAAAAGTCCAGTCGCCTCGATTCAAGCCTCTGAGAGCTACCGCGACCCGGGTGATTCAGAGTTTACACCATAGGTTAGATATTGTTCTGAGTCAGCAGCGGCTTCAAAAACCAAACCAAAGACCAAACCTCAGAGGTCATTATCTCTGATACCAACTGCACACTGCTGACTGAACCGTGACCGTGAGGAAGCGCTGCTCACCTGCTGTTTACTGAAGAAGTCTTTGACCAGACAGCCCATGATCTGCTGGGGGGATCTGGCCGTGCAGATATGAGGAGTAACCAGACTGCCCAGGACCCTTTCAGCATAGCGGATCCAACCTGCACAAAAAAAACACAAGAAATAACATGTGAGGAGTGCAGATTCTTGCCATTCTTCTCACAGTCTCCTCTAAAACAGTGGCCTCCCTCCAACTAAATTTAGACTCATTAAGCTCTTTGCTATCTCTGATGGAGGGAGGGGTGAAGGAAGAGCCGTCTATCTTAATACACCAGCCTTCAACTGCTATCTGCACTTATAAAACATGTCCCCCTCCCGGTTCAGTTTGTGACATGCAAATTAAGGGAGGTGTAGAGGCAGATGGAGCAGCCACAGGAAGAAGAAAAAGAAATTTTAAACAAGGGAGAGGAAACTATGACAGACGCGTGGAGGAGAACAGCCTACCTGGGCAGGAGGAGGTGAACATGGGTAAAGCGTGGGAGTCATGGCGCCTCCTCTGGTACCTCTGAACAAACTCCTTCTGAGACTCTAAAATGCTGAAACCCGCCGCCAACGTGGTGTCAAACACAAATTGCACTCCTACGAGGAAAAACCCAGAGAACAGAGACGCGGTGAGACGGGAACAAGCGAGAATACTGAGAGAAGTGGGAGTGGATTTCTATGAAACAAAGGAGCTGTTGGAAGTTGCAGAGTTGAGTTACTGACTTAGCAGCAGAAAAACGGAGATGAGGTCGAGCTAGAATACATGAGTAAAAATTCATAGATCTAGCTCAAATTTAATAATATTAATGTCCTTATTTCCATTGCATACGAGACTAAACATCTCCAGTCAGCTCACCCAGGCTCTTCAGGAAGCTGCAGAGTTTTTGTGCGGCCTCGGTGACGTCCAGGCCAAATTTGACAGCAAAGAAAGGCAGAGACTGCGGGCACACGGACGCCACCAGCACCCGGTGCTTCGACGCGTCGCACTTCTGACGGAGACAAGAGAAAATGTCAGCCGGCGTTCAAACTTTCTTACTCGTAGTTCTCGGGCCGCGGCGTACCTTATTGAGCGCCAGCACCCGCTCTACTTCCTCCAGGCTCTGCTGAGAGATCTTCTGGCTTTCCTCCTCCGACAGACAGCCGTCGCAGGAGAGACACGCACTCAGCAGCAACTGGGGTCCTTCATTTAACTAAAAAGAAAAGAAAATGTCTCATGTGAACAGTAGTGCTGGAAAAAAATCATATATCACGATATGGACTATTTTATATCACGATAACGATATATATCACGATATACCATAATAAAGTATGTTTTCAGTTATTCTCTGAAAAGTTTGACAAAAATTTCATTGCTTACTTTTCAACTTTATTTTGAAAGGACATTTAGCTGAACTGTCACAAACATACATTTTAGTGCAGCAAAAACAGGTAGGTACAGAGGTACAGTAGCTTTCACATTTTTTTTTAAAGTGCACAACAGTTTCTGAGAGGAAAAACACATTTTTGCACTGAAGTTCAGCTATAAAAAATAAACACAAATTATTTTTCAACTTTCTGAAATCTGTAACCTTGTAGTGCAACGTTTGCAAACCAATATAAAGTGTCTAAAGTAAACATCAGGGTTGAAGAGAACTCTGTTTAAGGCATTAACCATGAATGAAAGTGTAAACATAAAAGGCTACTTTGTAGAAGTAGATATGATTCTATTAAATTTATCATTGCGGGTTATTTAATTACATATTTGCTGTAATAATTGATAAAATTAGGTTAGAAACGATACACACTTTTATATCGTCCCCACGATATATCGTCATATTGCCTAGCACTAGTGAACAGCATGTGAATTTTTAATATAAACCTAATATATCGTTACACATTAATAACCTCAAACCCAAGCTGAAATAACCAGAGTTAACAGTTAGTCCTCTGGATCAGCAAACATATTTCCTTGGAATCTGTAATTAACAAAATCAATAACAGCGTTGATGTATGCATTACCTGTCCATTGCCCTCCTCTCTGTCCGTGTTTAAGATGGCGGCATCATCATCACTCTGCTTCTTGTTGCACTGCAATCACAAATATGTCAGGATTGACAGCCGGACAAAAATAAAAAATAAATAAAAGTCCTCCAGAATCAGCTCTGGTGAGAGCGATGAAACCCATCATACCTGTTTGGTGCAGTTCTCGCACTTCTCCTTACGCTTGGCTATGCTGATCTCTGACATTTTCTTTGGCAGGTCCCTTTTACCTGAGAATGACATGTTGATTTTAAAAGGACAGCACCGCGAGCCTCCCTGTTGCTGATCGTTTCCCGGCGGAGCCTCGGCGGGGTTTTGTCCCCTCCACCCTCCTCTGGGAGCCCCGTCTCCCCCTCCACAGATCCTCCTATCACCAGCAGCCGGCTTATCACAAACAGCAGCACCTCTAACTAACGGTGGGAAAGCTGCCCGTGAACGTTCACTGGTGTGACGTCATCACGTTTCAATCAAATGGGTCGTGGTAATTATATACACAGCTCCAACAGAAATGTGACGGAGCAATTACATCAAATTATGGGCTTAAACAAAGAAAAAAAAACGATTATGGTGTAAAAACCCATAATAGTTTTTAGCCCACAGTCGTTAGGACTCCTATAAAGATACAAAGTGTTACTCTGAGAGCATTTAAAATGGACTTCAACAGCATATTCGCAGTTTGGTCGCTAACGTAAACTAGAGCCAGCTGTGGCTTTACATTTAACTGTCATTTAAAAACAGGCCTTTCTTCTTCCTCTTTCTTAGGGCAGGTACTTTATACTTATTAAGGCTTGAACGTTAAAACGTGGGCTAGTTTTGACCAGGTGGGTCGGGTTTTAACGGTTCAAGGTTGAATTGTGGGGTAACTCACCGGACGGTTGCTACTTCTTAGCTCCTTCGGACAAAGACATGAAAAACGGCGGAGGAGCAGCCACTGCTAAAGGCGGACGGCAGCTGCGGGTGAGCGGGCGAGTTACCCAGCACTCTTTCGCTTTCAGGTC
The DNA here is from genome assembly GCA_018398805.1 of Hirundichthys speculiger. Classification (NCBI taxonomy): domain Eukaryota; kingdom Metazoa; phylum Chordata; class Actinopteri; order Beloniformes; family Exocoetidae; genus Hirundichthys; species Hirundichthys speculiger. The sequence goes on along the minus strand of JAGFBZ010000452.1, from coordinate 109,262 downwards.
AGGTGGTTCGTGGACGGCGTCACCGCCACTGCTGGCGCAGAGCTCTGCGGTTATTTCATAATAGGCTCTCTTCTGCTTTCAGACCTGACTGAGCTCCTGCTGTGCTCACTCCACATCCACCTCCATTGTATGACCCGGCGACAACCAGGCGCATGCGCAATCCGGACTGAGGTCCGCTCCGGAAGCTTTGACTGGAGCATTTCAGGGTCGCGGGGGTGGAAAACCCTCCAACTCGAAGGTCGATGGTTCGATCCCCGGCCCTGCGCTGAAACTATTGCTACATATTATATCTGGAACGTGATTGATATTATAGAGTCCTAAAAGAAATCATTTTCATTTAAACTAATGCGTGACAAAAAAACATGTAACGATTTCATATTGTAATTTTTGTGTGTGTGTGTTTCAATAAAGGAAGTGTCAAATGCGAAAGTTTAAGCTCATAAAAAAACTCAATTATTAAACATTTTAGTTGCAGAAAATCTAAAACACACAAAATCTTCTACACTATATGTTTTTATTTTATTTTCGCAACCCCCATCTCCAGCTTTTATTTTGAAGGCTGCTCGAAAGCGAGCCCGTCCAATCAGAAAGCACGGATCCAGGAAGGAAGGGCCAGTTGCTTCAGTTGCAATAACATGAGTACAACTTCCTCGTAATTCACGCGTTTCCTCGAGCAAATTGTCTTTTCTTAGACATACAAGGCGAAAGTTCACAGTAGGATAGAAGATTTTAAGGTAAGCAACACTGACATCATCCAGAGTCCTCATGTTGGCATCATATTCAGTAATCAGGTCTGTGCATCACATCCACCCATCTTCAGAATTATGAATAGGAGCTCTTTTTGCCGTCTTTCATTTCCAGTTAATTTATTGGGTCATCCAAAACAGAAAAAGAAGGAGTAAATAGGCGGTGATTTAAATGTTTTCCTCTTTACTGTATGAAGCCCTTAAAGCAACTTGTTTCTGTGCTTTTCATGACTAAAATGCTAAACCAGTGATGTGTCTCTTACTAAAATTAATTATAGGACCGTTCTTAAACCAGGAAAGAGATTAGGTCTCAATCAGGAACATAACTGAAGGATCTTAAGTAACTATGAAAATGTATTACCACTATAGTCATGAAAAACACCATATGCATTGTAAAATCTGTTTTTTTTCTCACCTCAATAACTAATAACTAACAAAATATATTTTTTCGCTTTTGTAATATTTGTTTGAAGTCCAGATTGAGGTGATCCACGAGCACTTTCTGGCCTTCACACCATAGTTTGATTATTTGTGGTTTAAATTTAGCTTAATTTTACTAGAAATGGCAGTAAATTTAAGTGTAAATCAGAAAGGTTTGTTAAAGTCACCCTATGTAGCAATACCGCTAACGCCCAAATGGTGGCAGCGTATCACAAGGAAGCTCGGGTTTTAGGGTTAGATGTGGCAGCGTATCACGACTCAAATCAATACGCCCCCGTGTGGTCAGAAGAGGTATTACTACATGGAGTGGCTGTAAAAAAAATGATGTTTTAGAGACATTTTATAATTTTATAATTTTATAAATGGTGCCTCGGTGACAGGTGTTACTACTGAAAATTGAATGGAGTTCTCATTTAAGGTGTATTGATTAAGTCAATGTAAGACTCTGTTTGTTAATAGACATATAAACTACTGGATTTATTTTTGTGCCGTTGTTCAGATGGGATACATGAGCGTAGAGGAGCAAAGCTCCACCCTGCTGCACCTCAAGAGATCTCCAGGTATCCGCTCCTGGTCTCTGCTTGTTGGTAAGTTGTTTGAATAATCAAATATAAAGAAGGAACATTAAATAAGCTTTTGTAAAACCTGCAAACATTTCAGTTCATTGCTTTTAAATAGGAAACCTTTAATTTTAATTGCAGGTATAGCTTCTGTCGGGCTGGCGGCTGCGTACTACAGCTCAGGTACAGACGTTTCTCACACGTTTCTCAACACAGCTGCCTGCTTTTGCCTGTAACCTTATTTTTTCCTCTCTGTCCTCGCCATCGTGCGGATCCACAGACAGCCTCCTGTGGAAGCTCTTCTACGTGACGGGCTGCCTGTTCGTGGCCATACAGAACATGGAGGAGTGGGAGGAGGCCGTGTTCGACAAGACCAGGAACCAGATAGAGCTGACGACCTGCAGCTTGTACACGTTGGTGCTGACGCTGTGGAGGAAGGGCAGAGAGAGAGGTCAGTGAAGCACTCAGGCCATTAGAGGACTCCATTAGTGCGGTGAGAGAGCAGGATATCGGATCTTTTTTCCTTCCCCCTCAGTGGTGCTGGACCTGACGCAGCTGTGTGACGTCTGCGTCCAGGAAGAGAGGGTGCGTTACTTAGGGAGGGGCTACCTGCTGATGCTGCGGCTGGCTGCGGGCTTCTCCTACCCCCTCACTCAGAGCGCCACACTCGGGGGGCGCAGGTAGGTAATCTGCAGCTACAAAACGCACTAATTAACACCCACGATGCTTTAGTTCAAACGAAGCCTCTTTCAGATTCTGTTAATCTGTCGGAGCATTAGCATTTTTATGGAAGCCTGACTGTACTTGGATTCAAATGGAGATGTAACCGTAAAGGTGGAAGGTCACATCATTCTGTTGCTCCACCTTCAGCTTTGATTAAGGCACATGTTTGGTTTGACAGTGTTTCAATAAGTTGATGCCGTGTCACAAAATACAGAGAATTTCACTTACTTTTCTCTAAGATCTTGTAACGATGATGAGAGACTTTTATTGTCTAGCACACATGTGTCAAACACAAGGCCCGTGGGCCAAATGTGGCCCGCCACGTCATTTTATGTGGCTCTCGAGAGCTTGGGCATTATTGGCTTAAATTTTAAACCAATATTTTAAGACTTAAAATAAGCTTTCGCCACTTTAAAGCGCATATTGACAATAAACTACATCTCCCATCATGCATTTCATCATTACCCACAACGGTAGTTATGAGCAAGACGATTTTTCAGAACTGATGGACTTCAGAAAAACCTCTACAAACTAACCCCAACATGTCCAAGAAAAGAAAAATTGATGCAGAAGGAAGACAGTTTCATGAACGATGGGAAAACAAATACAAGTTTGTACCTCAAAGTGAAATAACAGTATGTCTTTTGTGTTATGAGGCGGGTGTCAGTCGTGAAAGAGTTTAATCTACGTCGGCATTTTGACAGCAAACACTGAGCTAACTATGCTAAATTTAGCCTGAAAGAAAAACAAAGAACCGCTTCCGCTTCTGAAACCAAGGTAATGGATACTCTTACAACCACAAACCCTGGGTTTAATATAATAATGACTTAAATATTTGAAACTTGAATACATAATAAACGCATAAACTGTTATCTGACCAATCTGTATTGTCATCTTGGATGCTCATGAGGTCATTGAAGGAAAAAAAAAATGCAGTGATGGATAAACTAGACTAACCCAGATCATGACACTCCCACCACAGGTATGCACGGTTGACGTCACAAATGGTGAATGCAACGTTTTATCCTCCATCTTCCAGGTTCAGTCTGGACTCATCTGATCACATGACCTTTAACCATCGCTACAGAGCCAGATCTTCATGTTACCCAGTTAAATAAAACCTTTTTTTAAAGATTAGCCTCACCAATGAGCGGTTTACTCAAGGCTTCACATCATCCATGAGGCAGAGTTTACTGTCATCAGTAAACGTTGCTGACATCACTACTGTTGATGTTATCTGGGTAAATTTAATAAAGTGATTCAGAGATCTCATGTTAGGATCATTCAGGATTTTTTCCAACCACATTTCTTTCTCAGATAAGATACGATCCTTTCAAGTTTGAACTCTTTTTTAAATATAGTTTCAGAACTCTCCTTAGCTGTTTTAGTCCATTCAGTCTAATGATTTGACACTTCTGAACACTGTCAGTCTCTAATGTCTGTGCTGCTATCACAGTAAAAGCTTTATTACTTTATAGACACACGTGTATCATGTATGACGAGAAGCACTTCCACACGTACAGTCATCAGTCTTGCACATACAGCACTAGGGGTGAGTATTGGCAAGGACCTCGCAATACAATATGTATCATGATACTTGGGTCACGATACGATATTATCACAATATCGCGATATTCTACCCAGTTAATATCAAAATTAAAAGTAGAGATGAAAAATCAAGTTGCTGCATATGTTCATCAGATGATATTGATCATTCAGAGGACAAATTGAGTCAAAACTATTTGCTTCAAAACAACCTATTTATTGTTTATTATTAGTGTTTTTGCACAATTAAATTTTAAACAATTTAAATGTGAAAGTTAAACAAATTTCCTTAAAAATCAATTTTATATTGGGCGTCCGAAAATCACGATATATTGCCAAATCGATTTTTTTTCAGCACCAGTCCTTATATTGACTCATAAGCCTGTGAACCTTCTTTCTCTCGTCCCGTCAGCGACGTGGAGGCGGTGGGCGCCCTGCTGAAACGCTTCCTGGCTCTGGAGGAGCTGCAGAAACGGCGGCAGCAGGAGTTTGAGGCCGAGTACGACGAGGATGAGGAGGGTTCTCTGGACAACAGCAGCGGCTCGGATGAAGAAGCAGAGCAGTAGCTCTTCCTCCCTGAAGCAGCGCAGCACAATCATCAGAAGTTACGAACCACACCAAGATGAGTGTACTGTAGCCTGCTGGGTTATAAGTTTGTACACGTGCACTACTGTCAGCGCACGTAAAAGGAGGAGAGTTCAGGGCCTCTGCTTCTGTAGAACTGTGTCACTACTTTGATTTTTTTATGACAAAATAGCAAGAGAAGCAGAGGAAATGAATTAGCCTCCTTTTACGTGTCTTATGGACTTGGATGCCTGTACAGTGTTTTTTATAATTTGCCTGCAGGGACTCGATCCACACCAACACCTGAGAGGAAGGACATTTTGAGTTTTGTCAGAGGTCTGAAACAGCTATTTATCTAGACAAACCTCGATTGTCTCAAGTGCTGACATTAACTGCCATTTTCCTGCAGACACTCAAACCTGCTTTTATTTGTGTCGTTTTATTCTCTAATGGCAGTTTACACTCCTTACTATCTAATAATAGATGAAGGTTGTTTTCATTCTGAAATGCTCCGTTTAAAGGTGGAGTCAGTTGGCTGAGGATCATCTCTTCTGTGTGACGTGGAGATGAGCACGAGATGAAGACAGCTCAACCTTTTCTCCACAAGAAGAGAGAATATGGTGTCCTGGATGTCCTCCACTGCTGTCCTTTGGTTTCTCCTTCCTTGATTTTGCTGACTGGAGACGTTGCGTCGCATGTCTGTGAAGATTATCGCTCGTCCAGGTGACGTTATCCAGAGGTTGAGTTGCGGCAACTGGACTTGTAGTTTTAGCTTTAGTTACTCATCCGTGAGGGTTCATCGGTCTCAGGGAAAGCTGGAATCTCAAACGTGTCCTCCACCCGTACGTCAAACAGTCCCGTGTGTAACTATATAACTCAGGACACTCGTTTGAAGACAGTGATGTAGATGATTTGGACAGAGAGGCTCAGAGGAGACATCCATCCATCCATCCATACAGACAACCTGTTTTCAGTCTACCTGGCTGTTCTTTCACCTGTTACCAGGAAGTTAATGAACACATGAAACGTCTTCCAGGAAGGAAACACTGCACCCAGCTGGTGGATCAGACGGGTCACATGACTGAAGATCCGAACGACGCTCACCTGGGCTCATTGTTCAGGGCAGGTGTGAAGCCAAACCAACTCATTCAGTCCTGAGTTTTGGGTCTAACGACTCTTACTGGATTACATCGTTCACCCAACGAGCCTGTCTGGTCTCAGGAGGGAGTGAAACCAACCCTGCAGATAAATCTGAGATCCATAACCAGCTTCCCCTGAGACTGATGGAGCTACTTGGATGAGCAGGGAAACATTTCAACTGGGTCAAGATGCACCGGCAGCAGAAATGCAAGCAGTACCGACCCAGACTGACCCAGACTGTCCCGTACTGACCCAGACTGACCCAGACTGTCCCGTAGTGATCCAGACTGTCCCATACTGTCCCGTAGTGATCCAAACTGACCCGTACCGATCCAGACTGTCCCATAGCGTTCCAGAATGACTTATACCGACCCAGACTGTCCTGTACTGTCCCGTACCGACCTGTCCCATAGTGATCCAAACTGACCCGTACCGTTCCAGACTGTCCTGTACTGTCCCGCACTGACCCTGACTGTTCCGTAGTGATCCAAACTGACCCGTACCGATCCAGACTGTCCCGTAGCGTTCCAGAATGACTTATACCGACCCAAACTGTCCTGTACTGTCCCGTACCGACCTGTCCCATAGTGATCCAAACTGACCCGTAGTGTTCCAGACTGACCTGTACCGACCCAGAATGTCCCGTACTGACCCAGACTGAGCTACACTGCTCGGTGGAAATGTGGCTTCACTGATGTGTGCACGTGCGTGTGCAGGTTCAGGGCATTATGACAACTTTGAGTCTTTCCACAGGACGAGTCTTTACTGATGTTCTCAGAACATCTACCACCACGAGCCTCTTGACAAATTTCCTTCCTCGTCTTTTTTATTTTTCTCTGCCATGACGCTGCCATTAATATTTTAACTTTTAAATATCACGTCTACTGGACTGATTACTGTTTGAGAGCACACCTGATTACAGATTCACCGTGCCTTCCTGCTGAAGTCTTAATGAGCGTTTTTGCGTCTGAGACGGTGGAAAGTGACTTTCCCACGGTTTTCCGGACCACCCAGCTAGCTTCCAGCTTCCCTGCGTGTTTGTTTGTTTTCAGTCTGAAACAGATGAACGTGTGTGTAAACTGTAACGGAGCACAGAAAACTATGAACTCAGTCAGGAGTAAATAACCTGTGAAATGTTTTACTGTTCTGACTTTTGATATTTCTCAAACTTTTGTGAACCAAAGACTGAAACTCAGGTTAAACCGTCTCCTTTTAGTCAAACTGTTTGGACTATTTCTGTTTCTGATTAGGGGGGAAGGAGGAAAAGCTCGCTGTGAACTGCTCAATAACAAAAATTAAGATTTTGTTTTTACTAAGTGTTGGATGATTTTATTATTATTTCTTTTTTACTTAAGTTTGATCAACTTACATTAAACTGCTTTGTAAACTTTAATTTCTTCTAGTTTTCTTCTCCACACTTACCTCCATTCACAGGATTTTGCATTAAAGCTGACACACACATATAAAAATCACTTCTGTTAGTTTTAGAAGCAAAGAGTTCAGAGTGTAGAATTAGAATTAATTTATTTAAAAAGTCAGTTTGATGCTGAGAAGGTGACCTCCTCTACTGCACCACGGTCTTCACGCAGTCTCGGACGTCCTCCGTTATCCTCTGTATCGGCGCCGTGACGGTGCTCACGTGCTCCTCTATCCACTCCTGAGCGGTGGCTTCTGGGTAAAGATGGACCATCTCCTGTCTCACTGCGTCTGCTTTCTCTTGGATCGTTGCCAGATACCTGAGATGTGACCAGAAGAGCTTTGAGAGACAGACATGATACCACTTCCACCAGGTTTGGGGTTTTGAATATTAATCAACGGTTTGGCATTAAAAAGTTACTGCTGGAATTTAAAGCAGAACAAATACGTTTTGTTTTTTTTCTTTCACACCGATATCAGTATCAATTTCATTAAAAAAAATACTTCATTACTCTTAGGAAGACTCATCTAGCTCTTATGGACTTCCGTCTTACAACAGCTGATAAAAACCAGCCAAAGCAACTGTTGACTTCCATCCTGGACGTCTTCCTGCAACGCCTTACTGTTACGCATCAGCAACGATGAAACAAGCGGCTCACAGAGCTGCAGACGCAGTTAAGAGACTCAAGAACGTAATGACGAAAAGAGAAGGTGATGACGGCAGAAGAAGAGACCAAGGGCCAATTCCAATTCCTCTCTTAACCCTCAATCTCAACCCTCGCCCTTAACCCTCAATTTTTGGCCCTCAATCTTAACCCTCGAAAGTAAGTGTCAGGGTTATCTTGTGACTTAGAAATGGGACACCCCTCGAGTGCAGTTACGTCATCAGACTGAAATGTATCAGAGCCCGTGTTGTCACTGTATTTCCTGAAATGACTCAGGGATAACATTGAAAAGAGCGCTTTATATTCTCTAAATAATATTAGCAAATAACACAATAGAGGATTCATTATTCAGTCCATCGTCGCTACACAACAAGGTAGACAAGTAACGTGAAGCCGCCTGGGACCGCTGACGGGACCCGTACCGCTGATGGCACCGGGACCGCTGACGGGACCGTTACGGCGGAACGGGACCACCGACGAGTACAAGTAACGTGAAGCCGACCTGGACCGCTGACGGGACCGGGACCGCTGACGGGACCGAGACCGCTGACGGGACCGAGACCGCTGACGGGACCGAGACCGCTGACGGGACCGAGACCGCCACGGACGGCGGACCGGTCCCGTCAGCGGTCCCGGTCGGCTTCACGTTACTTTGTTGTGTAGCAACGGAGGACTGAATAATGTACCGGGACCACCGACGAGTACAACGTGAAGCCGACGGGACCGCCGGTCCGGGAGCAAACATCGTAAAGTAAAAAAAATAAATGTTACGCGACAACGATGTTAATCCATGAAAAAAATCTCAAACAAACACAATAAAATGGTTTCGTAACATTTATATCTTTAAGATATACGAAGATACTTACGTTTGTAGCTAGGTTCTGGATAGCCCTTACTTCCAAGGGTGGTGTCGGAAAATCTCAATTTTGAGGGCGATACAGCCCTTAAACTCGTCCCTCAACTTGATGTCCCTTAGAATTGGGACACCACTTGCCCTTAGCGGGAGCGCGCATTTTTGAGATTGAGGGTTGAGATTGAGGGTTAAGGGAGGAATTGGAATTCACCCCAAACCCCCTGGAGGAACGTCTCACTTTGACGTAAAAACGACTTTAACCTCCATACCTGTAGGGGGAGCCGCTGAGCTGAGTGCTGCAAAAGTTCCTTTGTTTTATTTATTTTTTTTGGTGCTTTATGGTGGTGCCTGAAACGTGGGGATGCTGTTTTCAAAACTACTATTAGTGCATATTGATTTTTATTTTAAAAAAGTAGTACATAGCATTCAATCTGCAGTATGTAAAAAGGACCCTGATGGTTTGATGCTTCCAGGTGAATTTCTGTCACAGAGGACATCCCATAATGCAACGGTCGGGATGGTCACATGACTGGCTTCCATTTGTACCAGAGCATAGTTGTTTTTTATGGTTGCAAACTACATACAAACAACCACTGCTGCACCAGTATGCAGTATCCATACTAGATAGTTAATGAAAAACAATGTAGTATGCATACTGCATACTACATTGTTTTTCATTTACTATGTTTCATTTACATACTCATTTAGTATGCATACTACATAGTAAATGAAAAACAATGTACAGCATTTCAAATACTCCCATATTTTTGGGCCTGGGACGAGTAACAAAACTGGAATCAGGTATACATGTTTTAAAAATTAAATCCTGGATTAGCACTTCTTCAATACAGCCTGATGTTTGTTTTTAAAAAAGCTATTCCCTCACTTAAGGGAACGCTTGGAAATCCTGGAGAGGCTCAGAGGAGACCGGCGGCTTCTGTACAGTGACACCCCGTCGGTGGTTCCTTTCCCAGAGGGAGAGCTGCTGAAGATAATGGGAACTCAGGTTTCTTAGCTTCTCGGTTGTTAAGCAGTTTAGCAGTTTGAAGGATGAATGAAATTAAATGTGGTAAATGTATAAACCGCTCTGCAGATGTCACTGTGACTCCAGAGAGTCTTTCCAGGTGAAACCCACGTCTTTGAGGAGGGAATACTTACAGTGAAGCTTGTGTGTGAATCTGCATGGAGATCAGCGGGTTCACCATCCTCCTGTGTTGGTGGTACGGGCTGAACCAGCCTCTGACGAACCTGCAGCACACAAGTACGCAGCCTTTCAGACTGATGGCTGCAGCTGAACCTGCAGCTACAAACACTGACTGCAACGGTTAAATGCACTCGACCTTTTCTAGCATTACTGAGCACGCAATTCATTTTTATACTGGAAGTCACATTTATGTGGCACTTTGTGAGTCGACAGTTTTTCTTTGGAGTCTATGAAGTGGTGTTTCTATCATACAAAAACTTGGACACTCATAAATGCTCCACAAGAGAACGACGGAGGTCAGGAATCAAACTACGCATCTTCCAGTTGGCATCAACTGCTCGACCTCCTGAAGCCACAGCTGCCCAAAAAAAAACCAAAAAAAAAAAAAAAACCAAAAGCATATTTTACAAACTAATCATAACTTACATGCCGCTTTCAAAAAACCTCAGCTCCTCCGAGTTAAGCAGCGAGTCCAGCTCCACGACCAACTCAGCCAGCCTCCTTCCCGGGAACGACGGGTCCGCCGCAGACGTCCTGAAAGCCGCGCAGGTGGAACCGTCAGATCGCTTGAACGCAGCGGCCGCGCTGCTCATCGGTAACGGCATCAGTGGCGTCTCACCTCTCCATGGCCTCCACCTCCACCGAGGAAATGCCCAGCGTCTCCGCCGCTTTGCTCTGAGCCTCGGCGCTAAACTGACCGTGGACGAGCGTCTGGAGGCACGCCGCGAGCGACGGGAGGCTCACGGGCATCAGCTCGCACAGCACTGACATGTGGTCGTACCTGGCGGCGGGAACACAACGGCCGAGTCAGGCCACGTTGGACATGAAAAGATCATAAATCATCTGATTGAACAAACTGTCTTTTTTTTTAGTATCAGTCAGTTTAGCCACGTTCCTCTGAATCTGTTCTTAAGAGGTCTACCAATTATGATTTTGGCCAATTACAGTTTTATTTTTAAGAACTATAATTATAATTATAATTATAACATAGCTACTAGGGGTGTGAAAAAAAAATCAATTTGGCAATATATCATGATTTTCAGCCGCCCCGATATAATATCGATTTTTCAGCTCCTAGTATCGATTTCTTATTGGTTACTAACGGTTACTTAAATGTGCAAAAACACTAATAATAAACAATAAATAGGTTGTTTTGAAGCACATAAATTTGACTCAATTTGTCCTCTGAATGATCAATATCATCTGATGAACATATACAGCAACTTGATTTTTCATCTCTACTTTTAATTTTGATATTAACTGGTAGAATATCGCAATATATCATGATAATATCGTATCGTGACCCACGTATCATGATACATATCGTATTGCGAGGTCCTTGTCAATAATCACCCTTAATTAGGGATGTCCGATAATATCGGCCCACCGATATTATCGGCCCGATATTGGCATAAAAATGTAATATCTGTAAATATCGTTATCGTTTTTTTTTTTTGCTTATAATGAAAACCGATAAAAATAATGCCTGGATTTCACCGAATAAATGCTGTATATAGGCCTATGGGCTCCCGAGACATTTACCGGCGCGCAAATGATGACCTCATCAGGAAAATGTTTCCTTTTTTTGCACTTTACCTCAAGCCTAAAGTATTATTTATAGCTCAAAGAAATGTGCAGTTTTCAAAATTGTACAGTATAGTTTCCACATTGTGAATTAATTCAATTAAGGTGATTGAGTTTTAGTTAAAGAAACAGTTCTTGAAGCATCCTACAAATGCAGGCTAATTTAATACTGAAAAAAATAGAGTAGCCTGTTTGTTATTTTAGTTGGCTCTACATGCTGCTATGCTGCACATAGTTGTACAGGTACAATGTTTTACAATTTGTGAAGAAGTCAAATTTTCCCTATTTGTAGGGAGCATTGTCAAGATTATCTCAGGGAGAGTGTGATCCAAACTGTTGTTTGAGACAATTAAAAAATAAATAAATATTGTACTTTTTCCATAACTTAAGTTGAAGTAGTTTTCTTATTTTGCACAGACAATGTTTACTTTTGGAAACCCTTGTTGCTTTTGAAAATGCATCCAGTGGGGCGTCACAATAAAATTAGGCATGTGTTAATTCCACGACAGGAGATATGTGATGTTACCTAAAATTAGTTTTGAGGAAAAATAGCCCGCAAATATTGGTATCGGTAGATATCGGAATCGGAAATTGAGAGTTGGACAATATCGGCATATCGGATATCGGCAAAAAAGGCCACTATCGGACATCCCTACCCTTAATAGCTACATATAATCAACCAGCGGCTGCAGGTTATGAAGCCACTTTGTTGGCTGACGGGCTCAACAGGATGATGCACTTTTAAATGTTGGATTAAATTTCTGTCCCTTCTGGTTGTCGTTCTTCTGCACATCATTTATGGCACACAGGCTGCATCTAACACATAATCTCCCAGCAGCTGCAAATCACCCGGTTCAGACCACCAGCTGATCTGGTGTCTCTTACCGCTGCCAGCCTGTGACGGCGATGCCTCTGAGGTTCACGGCAGCAGAGAGGGAAGCAGCCACCTTCAGCCACTGCAGGTGGTTGTCCACGTGTCTCTGGGTGCTGGTCACGCACGTGTAAACGGCGGTGGAGCCTTTGAAGGAGCTGGCCGCCCACACGTCTGACATGCCGGCGCTGGAGTACTTCTCCAGCACCGACACTGGACACAAAAAAAGAATTATATTTAGTGATGCACGATAACAGTTTTTTAAAACCGATAACCGATAACTTTCAGCTCCTAAAGGCCGATAACCGATAACACACACATATACCTAAGATCATTAAATCAATACTATGAACAAAACCAAAAACTGTTTTGACTCTTTAAGTGAACAGATATTTATATTTTACAATGAAAAACTATTGGAAAGCCTCTCAAACATTTTCGTAAAGGTATCAAACAAACCTATTTGATATCTCACATTAACTTAAATAAGGTTCATTACTGACTGATATAAAAAATAAAGGCTCCTTGAACTGATGGAAATACATGAATCAGAATTACTAACTGAAAAAATTCATTCCTCAATGACAATAAAAACATAATGCAGAGAGTATAATGTACTGACACAAGTTAGACTTGTCTGTGTAAATAAACATAGTAACAAAAAATTACATTTAAAGGATTTTGGCTCATAGTTCCATTCAAATGAATGCCTTTAATTAAAGTAAATGAGGTTCAGTAGTTTTGGTTTTTTTTTTAATCTCATGGAAGCTTTAGATGAGAGAGATGATGGCAAGGAGAATAGAGGAGAGGAGAGGTTGACTTGCTGCTGGCTTGCTCACGTTAGCTCACGTTAGCTCACATTAGCTCACGTTAGCGCGATTTCAAAGCTCAACGGAAGCGATTGTTATGTTTCAGGTGGCTGATCAGGTTTGACGTATTAAAGCTTGTGCTATTTTTCCCTCCTTCGCTTGGAGAATTTGTCACAAATAACCAGCGAACTATCTTCCTCTGAAACTTTAACAAAGTTCTATACAATCGCCACCATGTTTTTTTTTTTTTTTTTATTAGCGCACTGTGCCGCAATGCTGCATTCAAGGTGTAACGTAAATTCCTCGGTTCCCTCGTTTGCTCATCGTTCTTTTAGCCTTTTCTATTTTTTATGTGTAACATGTGGGAAAATACTGCGAATATCAATTAAAGTCAGCAACTACCAAAATTATGACCGAATTATTGTTTTCTGGCATGAGGGGGTATTCTTGATTTTCCTTATTGAAAAATCATTTTTCTGATTATGCCGACGTCACTTGAACATAACATTCGCTGCCGGTCATTCAAGGCTCAGAGGGAGCGAGGCACTGCTGTGTTGACAAAAATATATATGTTATCGGGGCTATTTGTCGTGATATCGGGCTTTATCGGGATGACGTCATAATTTCCTGTTATCGGCCCGATAATTATCAGGTTGATAATTATTGTGCATCCCTAATTATATATATGTGCACAACACTGTTTCCTGTCTTTAAAATGCTGCTTGGACCTGTGCATTTAAAAAAAAGCATTTAAAAGGGAAAGCAAACATTTTCCATCACTTTAGTGTGAGTTTTGTTTTCTTTATAACTTAAGTTAAGAAAAAACAAAATGAGTCTTTGCAAGAGCTTGGTTTTATAAACTGCAACAGTCTGAAAACACCGCTATGTAATTCTTAAATTAATTTACACCAGGCAAACTGGAACAGGTTTGTTGATTCGACTAAATTCCTGTGTGATGCTTTGTAATGAACTATTTGATCATTTTAAATGTAAGAAGACAGGTAAGTTAACAGTGGCTCCTACCCGCTGCGTCCACGTCCAGGTTGGGGGTGTAGTCCCACAACATGGGCTGCACCAGTCCCACCAGACCACTCGCTGTCACGTGGATAACAAGAGAATAAAGTCAAGTCAAGAGATGCAAAGATCCAAAAACCAACAGCGGTTGTAAAAATGGGATCTGAGAGTCACTAACAACAGTATTTTAACTTTCAGCGACCCCCCCAGGTGTAGACAGACTTCTCACCTTTCAGCGTGTCCTGGCTCATGCCTCGCATCATGTCGTCCCACATTATGACGCTCACGTGAGGCCACGCCTCCTTGATCGCCTTAACCACCTTGGTCACGTGACTGAGAAAAAGCTGCTCCACCGTACGTCCGGGCGAGGCCAGCCACAGCGTGGAGTCGCCCTCGCCGAGCGTGTAGACCTGGAGACGGCGCAGGCGGGCGCGTGAGACACAGCTGTGGAGCGGCGGTCGGTCGGCGGGAGACGAACCCTCACCTCGTCTGCTCCGATGTGCAGCGTATTCAGACCGGGGTGCAACTCCACCACCTGCTTCAGCATCTCCATCACCAGCTTCACGCCCTCCTCTTTGTGAGGATTCAGCGTGCCCAGGCAGTGGGGAACCTCCCTGAGGCGCCGCAGTGACTGATGCTTCAACACAAACTATCACAGAGGAGGAGACAAAAAGCATTTAAAGGATGCTATGACAGCAAGTTTAGACAGATGTGGACAGATTTGTCGTCATCCACCGTATGTAGCGATAGCGCTTCAGACCACCTGGGGTCCAGCAGATCACCAGGACGTTAATGAGTCAGGCCCCGGCTTAAAAACACAATGAAGTGGACTTCTACCGGGACAAACATGTTCCAGAATGTTCACACTTATAACGGATCTATACGCCCTCATGTGGTCAAGCGTGGTATTGCTACACGGAGTGGCTTTGATTTGTTTTATGTACAGTGATCCCTTGCCAATTTGCGCTTTAAGTTCCGCAGTTTTAGTTATTAGCAGATTTTTCTGAAATATATAATATAATTAAAAAGGATGTTGTGCGCATTCTCTCACAGCCAAGAAATGCTGTGAGCCAGCCTGGCCCCTTTAAGAAAGTGGCCTTATGGGTAATGTAGTGTGTGTGTTGTGGGACGGCAGAATGAAAACGGGGTTAGATGAAAAGTGTAGTGAGCATCAACAGCAGCCCAGCGTGTATAGATTTACATTCTCTGTTAACCGACAGGAGCCCAACAATACAACCTGTGTGATGTTACAAGTTCCTGCAGTGCCAGAATAAAGTTCCCGTTCCATGCAGAGAAAACCGGACTTTTTATTTTGTTGTTGTTAGCGTGTTAGCCGCTAATTACGATCCAAAAATAGCACAATACCAGCGGTTTCTTTACTACGGTTCAGAGACCAGAGGCTGTGAAGGTAACGGAAAGACCACAGTTGAGCCTTTGTCTTGTTTTGCTGCAGTGCCTCGCTACTTTTTTACAGTTTTTAAACATCTTAAACACATTATTTAGGTTCAGGGGGCTCCGGCTCCAGTTCGCGGATTTCTACTTTCGCCATTAACCGTGAAAAATAAGGGATTACTGTATAACATTCAGCAGAGTCAACACATCCACCAGGGGGCAGTGATGAGTCAACTACTGATATCAACAAACGCAGTGACTCCTGCTGTCACTCCGAGGTCCTTCATCATCTCTCCAACTGTTATGAACGCGGTACTTGTCCCAGCGTTGCAGTTGTTACATCGTAAAAATGCAGATAATCTCAGACGAGCTCGTCTGCCATTCTTTTTTTTAAATTAATAGTCTCCATCATTTCTTTGTGCTCAGTTAAACAACCGACTGACTCAATACTGCCCCCCCAAAACGTTCAGTGGTACTGCTCCTTTTCACCTGCATCACAAGCACCGAGACAACGTGCAAAAAGACCGACGGAATTGGTTAAATATATTATTGATAACTAAAAGCCTAATTTATGCTTCTGCGGAGTGGACACGCACATCTGCTACACAGTCATCTTTAGAGTTTATACTTGTGCTTGATATTTGTCTCACTCTGTAATTACATCAACCACTAGATGGCAGTGCAGGTTTTTCCTGCAGTAGTGAGCTTTCTTCTGCTCACTTCCTTCATGTAACAACAGTACAAATAGTGAGGACTAGAGCTGGGATCGATCCGATACCAAGTAAATACAGGGCCAGTATCGCCAATACCGATACTTTTTTTTATATTAAGATAAATCTATAATGAACTTTTGTGATTTTTGTCTTTGGATTATTTTGTTAAAGCCAAGAATAGCATTTCATCAAACTTTGCGTTCAACATTTCTGTGTAAATATTCCTTGGATTTGAATTACTCTTCAAATTGTTTATATTATATCTTTCAATACATGTGTAATTTTTTTGCACTGTGTGCACTTTCCTGTTACTTCAACTTTAAAAATGTCCCCATAGTGGGATAAATAAAGGATTATCTAATGTTATTTTATCTTAGATAACACCTTTCAATGGGATACATGACATGTACTGGGTTATTTCAAGGTCTTAACTAGTGCTGGGCAATATGACGATACATATCGTGGGGACGATAGAAAAGTGTGTATCGTGCCATTTCTCTTCTATTGTTTCTAACCTAATTTTATCAATTATTACAGCAAATATGTAATTAAATAACCTGCAACGATAAATTTAATAGAATCATATCTACTTCTACAAAGTAGCCTTTTATGTTTGCACTTTTATTCATGGTTAATGCCTTAAACAGAGTTCTCTTCAACCCTGATGTTTACTTTAGACACTTTATATTGGTTTGCAAACTTTGCACTACAAGGTTACAGATTTCAGAAAGTTGAAAAATAATTTGTGTTTATTTTTTATAGCTGAACTTCAGTGCAAAAATATGTTTCCTCTCAGAAACTGTTGTGCACTTAAAAAAAAACGTGAAAGCTACTGTACCTCTGTACCTACCTGTTTTTGCTGCACTAAAATGTATGTTTGTGACAGTTCAGCTAAATGTCCTTTCAAAATAAAGTTGAAAAGTAAGAAATGAAATTTTTGTCAAACTTTTAAGAGAATAACTGAAAACATACTCTATTATGGTATATCGTGATATATATTGTTATCGTGATATAAAATAGTCCATATCGTGATATATGATTTTTTCCATATCGCCCAGCACTAGACTTAACTATATATTTTTTTAATTGGCTCCAGTAACGTATGACTTAAATATGTACTTTGAAAGTTAATATGAGTTGATGCTGAAGATGACCACTCTGATCTACCTGGATACTCTCTGTTGGAAGGAAAAAAGAAAAAAAAGTTTGAGTATCGATCTTTTTACATGAGTATCATTCGATATCAATACCAGTGTTGGTATCGATATTATTGATATTTGGATCGATCCGTCCACCTCTAGTGAGTACAGACAGTACAGTGAACAGGTGCTGATAAATGCTGAGCACCAGTCATTTTAAGAGCAAACCATTGTTCTACCTAACTTGATACATTTAAAAATATATATATATTGTACAGTAGAAGTCTGTGTTTAATTATGTCACAGAAAGAGACTTTTTCTTACCTCCATATGACCAAATGTCTGCACAAGTGGGATCACATCTATCCCCTTTGATCTGGCAAACTCCTGCATGGACAAAACCTCCTCTCGGCTAAGAAAAAAAGAAAAAAAAAAACAGCAAATGGTGAATGTCCATCTTTGCAGGAGCGACTGAACCAACCCACCTGTGCAGCTCAGACATGAAGCAACCCTGCACCTGTAGGCTGGATGAGCTGTGGCCTGCAGCAGCTGCAGCTCCCCCCCGTAAGGAAACATGTCCTCATACTCCACCAGCAGGCCGTCCGCCCCCAGCCGGGAGAAGAGCTCGATCAGCTGGGGAGGTGAAACACCAACAACAACAACAATAACAACAACAACAATAACAACAACAACAAGAACAACAGCAACATGGGTGTAAGTGCTGCAGCAGGTCGCAGACGTGGGGGGGCTCACCCTGTGGAGGTAGTCCACTCGTGGAGGGGCACCTTTCAGGTCCAGGTGAACAAGCTTCCTACCTGTGGGCCAAGGCGGAGACGCCATCCCGTCTGTCACCGAGCAGCGGGAGTTACCGAGGTTCCGGGTTTATATTCCCGCAGCAGGTCGACTCACCTCGAAAGATGACACCGATGTGAGGAGATCCCTTTTTTCTGTACAGTAGCAGTGGTAAAAGTGAAAGATAAACGCTACATACTAAAACTTGCGGTTTCTTTATATACAATTCCAGTAAATATTGAAAGAAACGACTCTTCTTTTCCGTGAGTTTTATCATCGGTTGGAAAACAACCATTTGGTGCATTATCGCCACCTAGTGGTCAGTAAGGAGAACTGACATTACTGTTTTTGATTAAAGATATTCCACCTCCACTGTGTTCAGTTCTTCTAAAGGCTTGATTAAAATATTAAAAAATAATAACTGTTTTTTTTCTTGTAACATAAACATGCATACAAATAAGGCTAAAAACAAAAAAAACAAACAAAAAAACAACCACTTTTGACCACCAAGACCTGAACCCAGATGAGCAGAACTTGGAAAATAAAGTTTGTAAAATTGTTTATTCTGCTGTTTTGTTTTTTCTTTGTTTTTTTTTTTTTTTTTTTTTTTTAACTTTCTCAAATGATAATTCTGTATATTTTTCCCCCAGGGGTTCTAACAGTGGATTTTTTTTTTAATTTTTAATTCTGCAAAGCTGTTGTCTGCTCATTGGTCTGCTTTCTGCATGAATGCTCTGACTGCCCACTGATAAGGAGTTTAATTATTGATTTGTAACACTCCCCAGTCCTCAATCCATTGAACTGCAAAAAAAAAAAAAAAATCACGCAAACGTCTTTCCAGTGAAGATAATTATTTTTTAAATGAACTATCTGTGTAGATTTGCACATAACTGCAAGACTAAAAATAAATGCCTAAATGATCAAAACGATCAGCACTCCTCTCCAGACGTGCTCGGCTCTTTGTTTGCACACCTGGAGCGGAGCCACGCGTGGTCCAATGAGAGTCGCGCTTTCTTTTCCGGACAGCCAATGGGATCGGCCGACACGCGGCCACCCGGAAGTGGGGAGGCTGTTGGCGGCGTGTATGACTGCAGCTTCTGGACGTAGCCGATGTTGTGAAGGGACATGGCTCTGCTGCGGCTGAGGAACGCGAAGGGCCCAAATGCATCAGAGATAGAGAAGAAGATTAAAAGGTGAGTTGAGGAAACGAGGCGTAACCGCCCATTTTATCTGGAAGACTGACGCGTCTCTGTCACAGGTCTGAAACTGTCAGCTGCTGCTTTATTTACACTGTCAATATAAGTCCAACATTCTGGGCTCAATCTTGTCCGGGGCGGGACTCGGGGACCCAGAAGCTTTTCCTCGTGGCTTTTGGTTCATAAATCTTCCAACATTCGTGCCCGTCATGAACAGTTTCAACATCAAAACTGGCGTAAAATCTCATCTTTCTAACAGCACACACTGTAAACATGGGCAGAGCAGTAGACTCTGTCCATGTTATGTTATTTTTGTTCCTAAAATAAGAACAAAAATAAAATAAAAGAAAGGGAACAAAACACACGTGCACAGCCAGGGCTGTTTCTGTAATTTTAGTGGCCCTTTGAGGTGATGACGTCAGTCCTGCTGAGGCTAATTGAACTGATGTCAAATTAAAGCTTCAGTTTTGAGATTCTCAGCGCCCCCTGCTGGCATCCTGGGAGCATAGTTTGTTTTTGTTTTTTTTTAATTGAACACAGTTCAACAGTATAAAAACAATTTCTCTTAATGATGATTTGCATGCTAGACATACACTGAAATGTCAAATATAAGGCCATGTACAGAGGAAATAATAATAAAAAAGGGTTTTTATTAGAGATGTTCTGATACCATTTTTTTGCTCCCGATTCTTGAGCTGTAGGTATCGACCGATACCGACTATTGATCCGAGTATGATATATATATAAAAAAAATCCTGTAATATAATTATTATTGTTGTAAAACATGAATAACTGCAGCAAATCCAACCCATTTATGTCTATATTTATTTCCAAATAGAACAGTAGAAAACAGAATAGCAAAATTAAGTATTTCTTTTTGCTGGTAGTGTAACAGAAGTAACCAGTAAATAAATCATTAAATATAAGTCTGGACTCCTGTACTTGCCGATACCGCCATTTTTGGCAGTATCGGAGCAATTTCCGATACTGATATCGGAATCGAAAGAACACTAATTTTATTTATTTATTTTATTTTTTTCCTTTTTTTGTGTCATTCATGGTTCGTGCCATTGTCTAGCAAAACCATCTAGTATGTGTATATGCAATTTAATCTTATATCAGACTTTTTGCAGGAGTGTGAAGGGTGAATGTGTCCTTCACCAACACTAGTTTTATAAGGTGCTGTAACAATATCACAAACTCTATAAAATCAGGCAGTTGAGTGAGTTTGGAGCGGTGGTTTTTACAATAGTGACCATTCTACCCTTAAATGTGTTCATCCAAACCGGTTAATAAAAGCAGTTAGAAAGGCTACCTGAAGAAAACCTTAAGATGTAAAATAATGAGACTTTTACAAAAATCAACAGCTTTAACAGAGATGTTTTCATGATGACAGTCAAAGATGCAAACTTGGATTTCTCCAACATTCTTCCCAAGTCGTTTCCAACCTGTACAAGGTTCTGTGAAGAAACAAACGTGCTTCTGCAGACATTGTTTTTAAGCTTTCACACATGCTGGCGTTAGAAAATCAGCCATCCTGAAATGACAACATACAAAACACGTTTCACTTAAACTAATTTATTGTCGTCTCTGGATACAGTAGAAAACACACTGTATGTTACTGGTAGATAAATGTCTGATGAAGAAACAATGACTCAGCAACTGTGATGTCTCAGCCATCAGATCTGCATCCAGCTTCATCCCGGCGTCTCTTAGATCCATCGTGTGGGTTCGGTTTTTTGAACAACGGCTGATCAGTAAAGTGATATGCAGCCGTCGGTTTCTGCGGACAACAGGCCCGGATGGTCTGAGAGCTCAGTAATGGTTCATGAAAATAACCAAATGTTCCCTTTATAAGACAATTGAAGCTAATGTTTTATGATGATAAAGTTATTCTGTTCAGCTTTAAGGCCATTTGAGAAAAACAAAACAAAGCTGTGCAGCAGAGTTTGGGTGTAAAAGTCTGAGAAAAACCCAGAATTTCTGACTTTATAAAATGGCAAATTTGTAAGAAAAGCCTCAGAACTTCAGGTGTAATAAACTTATATATTTACAGAAGAAAATGGGAATTTGAAAGGAAGAAAAAACCCTATTGTGACTAGGGGTGTGAAAAAAAATGGATTTGGCAATATATCGCGATTTTTGGCTGCCCAATATTGATTTTTCAGCTCCTAATATCGATTTTTTTTTATTTTTGTCAAAAACACTAATAATAAACAATAAATAGGTTGTTTTGAAGCAAATAGTTTTGACTAAATTTATCCTCTGAATGATCAATATCATCTGATGAACATATACAGCAACTTGATTTTTCACCTCTACTTTTAATTTTGATATTAACTAGGTATAATATCCCAATATATCGCGATATCACGATAATATTGTACCATGACCCAAGTATGATGATACATATTGTATTGCGAGGGCCTTGCCAATACTCACCCCTAATTGTGACCTTTATAATCTTTCATTTTTGCAAAAGAAAATCCAGGAAGTGTGACTAATTAAACTCATAAATTCATCTCAAACAGAAATCTCCCACATTTAGAGAAACCTCAACCTGTAACTCTAGGAAACGTGAACCCCTTTTGAATCACAACAGAGACGTTGCATATTAGAGCTGTGCAGTGAATCAAATTTTAATTAAATTGGATTTTAACCGGTTTCCGCTGGTGCAGCCACCCAGAGGAGGCCAATCTTCGCGGCACTCAGGTTTCCTCTTTTATTTCCCTCTTTGATAGAAGGAATTAGTCCGGTTCCTCTGGATTTGACTCTGATTTCCAGGGGGACGTACCGACAGATGCTAAAGAAACTGCCTCTGGATGCAGCCGAGCAGGTGCACAACCAATCAGAGAAGCGAGCCAGGTGACGCAGGCAGAGCAACAGCCTGACTAGAAGATGTCACCAAAATCACTTTGTCCCTTTAAAATCTTTCGGAAAATGATTTAAATGTAAGATGAATATTGATATATATATCATATTGTGAGCCGAATATCGTGTATCGTATCGTATCGCGAGATTAATGTATCGCTACAGCCCTACAGTCGATCATCCTGTCTTTCCTGTCTCGGTCAGGGGTCACGCGCTGAGGCAGGGGTCCTGCTGGCGGGGGCCCCGCGGGACGGTGGCCCTGCTGCTGGCGGCTCTGTGCGCCTGCACGGCGGCCACGTGGCTGTACGTGACGTACTCGGACAGTGACATCACAGAAACCCTGGTCAGCCAGGGGGAGCTGGTGTCCCCGCAGCCCAGAGTCTACGGCGTCCGGTGCTCGGAAGACTACGACAACTACAAACGCTACCCAGGTGAGGTTCCGGCCGCCGAAATGCAAAGACTCAGCTGCCGTGTCAACACGACTTGAACGGTTGGAGGGCAAAGCTGATGGGTAATTTATTATCCAAGAATACGTTTCTGGTGTTGGATGTTTGGCATGTTTACTGTCAGTATAAAAGATAAGAGCAGCTTAGAGAGGATAGCTTTTAAGGTAATTAAAAACAAACAAACAATTAAGGTCAATCCAGATTAATACCTGGAATGCAGTTCATGTTTTCTCCACAAGATGGTGCTGCAGACGCAAGATATTCATGTTACAAAACAGACAAGTCTGACCAGCGCTTCCTCCTGAATGAACGGTAGCAAATAACATAAAACTGAGTTAAAGTAATAAAGTCTAAGATCTGAAGAGACGTGGGGCACACAGAATCTTTTAGTTACACATATTACCTGGAAATGAGAGGACGTTTTTGGTTCTGTAGCTCAATCAATCAATCAAACTTTATTTATATAGCACTTTTCATACAAATTGAATTGCAACACAAAGTGCTTCACAAGCTAGCATAGCTGTGCATGAGTGAGTTATACTTACCCAAAAACAAAACAGAACAGAACAGGACCGAGCAGGTTTTCCAGCTGTTAAAGCCACTCTATCGCAGTGCCACATCTGGCCACATGGGGACATGCAGATGTGCTGAGCGCTCATGAGCTGGAAACGGTCCAGCATGACTTGTAAAGCCCGGTTTATGCTCAGAAATCAGTTCGTCAGATAACGCAGAGATGCCCCCCCCCCCCCCCCCCCGACACTCACACCTCCCCAAAATTGTAGGTGACCGCAGACAGTGCCGCATAGCGTCGCAGGGAGGAGAGAAAGGAGGCCTCTGATTGGTCAATTCTACATCCGCTCTACAAGACGCGTATTTCCAGCTGGCTACCTCACCGGCTTGTTTTGTTTGTATGACCGCCATTTTGGAAAACGACTCGTGAAGATGGACTAGCTAGAAGAGCGCGTCATCGAAAAAAGTTAGGAAGCACCCGCATCTGTACGATTCTCGTTCTCTACACTACAAAGACAGCACATATTCTAGTAATTCATGGAGGGAGCTAGCGTAACCTCTGTAACTAGAAGAAAACACACCACCCACAATCCTAGCTAGTTCGTGATTGTCCCTCTTGCATTGTGGCGTGGAATAACATATATGCCCATTCAAAATTGGGTATAAATCAGAAATAACTGCGGCGTACCTGCGACAAGCTAACTGCGACACATTGCTGCAAGAGTATACACAGCCCTTAACACCACGTTGTCCCACCAGAGCTGTAATTTGTAGCTTCCTACCTCAGAGGTTGACACATGAACCTTCTTGTCGTATGCTGCCCCCATGTGGCCAGAGGTGGTACTGCTATTGTAGTGACTTTAACTATTTGAAATTGTTTTTTTTCTCTGGGTGCTCTTCCTAATCTCTTGTGAAATGCAGAGAAACAAGTTTTGATACCATCGATAAGAACTCGACTATATTTAACTTCATGGCTGCTAAGAGTTCAAACTGCATTTGTCTCATATAGAAAGAAAACAGCTCAGCCTCTGAGGTATAAACTCTATTTGTGCAGAGAGGCTCTGAGTTTTGTGGCATTTACATGCAATAAAATGCTTGTGTTTTGCTTCTCTACTGGTGCTCATTGTCTGTGCTGCGGGGCAGAGAGGATATTGCACCAAAGACGGGGTGATTATGTTGTAAAACCCTACCCTGCCTGTTTCAGGTTGCACCCCCCAGAAGTGCGGCCGTGCAGTCACGGACGGCGTGGTGACGAGGGAGGAGGCTCAGGTCCTCAGGAGGTAGACGTCCAGTGTGTCTCGTCTCTCTGTCCCTTCCTTGTTGGATACTTTCTCATGTCCACGTACCCCCCTTATTTTATTTTATTTCTTTCCCCTCCCAACACCTCTGTTTGTCCCATGCAGGCTGGCTGACAGAGGACTGGCTCTGGCCGGGTCGGAGGGAGGAGTGAGTATATTAATGAACTGAACATGACCGTGAGGTGACCATAAAACAAGAACGTCTTCAGGGACTTCATTCTTCACACATGAAACTAAATTGGCTGTTTTGCGTGACTTACAGAAATGAAAATTTCTGCTGGCCTCGTAGAAATAGTGTCAGTTTAAGAGCGTCCTTTCATGCATATCATTCATTAATGTAATTAAACTTTGAAGGACTTCACACTTTCTGGCAACGTAGAGGTAAATCTCCACAGAGGATGTAGAGTCTGTGTGTGATGCATTCAAGGACTCCTCGGAATCCCTGACCTCGTTTCTGGAAAGCTTTGCACCAACCGGCCCTGTTATCGACAAATGAAATAGAAATAAACAAAAACAGATCAGATCACAAAGTTAACTGTCAAATCTCTTTAAAAATGTTTCAGAGGCAAATTATGCACAAAAAAATATGCAGGTAACTCAGTTATGGATAATGAAAAATCCACTTAAGGAGCAGAGCAGATTCATCCAGAATCCCCCGATTATCAATCTATTTACATTTCTGTTTGTTAGATCATTCCTCCCTTCTTCCTTCCCTCATTCATTTTTGCTCATTTCCATCTTTCTTCTCTCATTATTTTTTTTGTTAATTCCTTCCTTCCCTTACTCCTTTTTTGCTCTCATTCATTCATTCATTCATTCATCAATCATCAATCAATCAATCATTTACATCTTCCTTCCTTTATTCTTTTTTTATTAATTTATTAATTCATTCAATCATTCATTCAATCATTTCTATCTTCCTTCCCTCATTCCTTTTTTATTCATTCATTCATTCATTCATTCATTCATTCATTCATTCATTCATTCATTCAATCATTTCCATCTTCCTTCCTTCATTCCTTTCTCATTCATTCATTCATTCATTCATTCATTCAATTATTTCCATCTTCTTCCCTTCTTCTATCCTTCCTTCCTTCCCTCATTTATTCATTCAATCATTTCCATCTTCCTTCATTCCTTTCTTTCTCATTCATTCATTCATTCACTCATTAATTCATTCATTCAATCATTTCCATCTTCCTTCATTCCTTTCTTTCTCATTCATTCATTCATTCATTCATTCATTCAATTATTTCCATCTTCTTCCCATCCTTCCTTCCCTCATTCATTCATTCATTCATTCAATCATTTCCATCTTCCTTCCTTCATTCCTTTTTTGCACATTCATTCAATTATTTCAATCTTCTTCCCATCCTTCCTTCCTTCCTTCCCTCATTCCTTTTTTGCTCATTCATTCATTTAATAATTTCCGTATTCCTTCCCTCATTCATTTTTAATTCATTCATTCATTCATTCATTCATTCATTCATTCATTCATTTCATCTTCCTTCCTTTCCTCATTCGTTTTTTTTGTTAATTCCTTCCTTCCTTCCCTGCTTCATCAGTGAATGAATGAGTGATTTATTTCATTTGTTCATCCAGTCGTCTGACTGTGTTCTCCCTCGTATTCATCCCTGTCCCTCGTTCACCTTCATCGCTGGTTTACAAACATCTGAATCTGTTTGCTGTGAATGTACAGGTGAGACACTTAAACATATAATGTCGTCATCTTTGAATTCAAATACAAAACCCAACATCCTCTTTGTGAGTGTTTCCAAGTACTTCACATTCCCTGAGAAGATGTGATACTTAAGACCGGAACAGGTGTTGTTGTTTGATTTATATTTCCATAAATCTGTAGCGGAGAACCAGAGGAAGCGTGTCATCATCATTGTGAGGCTGCTGCTCGTATTTACAGCTCTGATGGAGCGGCAGCAGGGGCGCAGATAGTTTTCTAACTGAATTAACATTAGGGATCAAAATGGTAAATCGGGGAGGGGGGGGGGCACATCCCCTCCATCCTCAGCACCGTCTGGGCTCCCTTGAGCAGCAGTAAAGATTTTAGGCCGTCCTTGAGCCTTTCAGTTCTGATTCTGGTGGACGATAAGGACACTTGGTGGATTTCTGAATTTTGTTCCAATCCTTCCACTGTTCAGCCCGAGGTTGTTTACTTTGGCCTCTCAGCAGATAAACTGTTACCGTCTGAATCTGGAGAAGCTTTCTTGTGGTGGAGATTTCCAGAAAATGGCTTTGGGCTAAAGAAGATCACCTTTCAGTGATGGCCCATGATGCATCGCTGTGTGCTTATTATTCTTAAACAGTTTATTCTAATTCTTTTATTTATAAATCTTTCATCTCATCAGCCTGCTGTCGTCTTCTCTGTGAAGCTCTTTATTAGTTTTAGTTGTCAGTTTTTCCTTTTCATTAATATAACATCTGGACTCCAGTCATGTGCTTTGGCTGAATCATCCCCAGATGTGACGTTTTCCACATCCATGTGGACAAACTGGTAGTGTGACTGGTTTCTGTAAAACCAGTAGGAGGTCATGTGAAGTGCTTCTGTGTCTCTCCTGATAAGGAGCTAGACCAACATCTGCCCAGATGTCCTTAGAGGAGCCGATTAGCACCATCTCAGACCTCATAAATTCCTTAATGGTTCCAGTGAGTGATGCACTGGGATGTGCACGGCGCCATATTTTTGGACCAGACAGTCGTTTGTCTCCGTCACTCTGCATCACCGCGGTCGATCAGCTGTGACTGACACATCTGCTGCTCCGATCCCAAAACTACAACGTAAACAGGCTTTTGGAGCAGGCGGGAAAAAGCACAAACGCGTAGAAACTTTTACGGGAAACATCCTGTTTCAACGCATTTATTTTTATTAAAGTGATACATTATAAAAAAAATCACTACTGGGAGTTATTGCTTCCGCAGTCACTTGAGAAACTCAAATAAATGCACTCATGCACAGAAGAAATTATTACTGTTTTTTTTTTAGGGCTGGGCAAAGTTAACGCGTTATTATCGCGTAAACGCATTAATTTATTAACGCCGACATTTATTTTATCGCGCGTTAACGCATGTTGCTCACATGCTTTTGTTTTGAAAAGTCTGTTACTGGCTGCTGCAGAACCGGAAGAGAATAAGCAGGTAAACATGCAGTAAAGCTGAAACGGACATGGAGAACGGTAAAAATCTGTGTACTTTACAGTTCTGGTAGCAAGATTAAAATAAAAACAAAAATAAAAAATTCTGGACTGCAACAAAACCTTCGCGTCATTCCTCCATGTTCCATCAGATCTGCTCCATGTGTTCACTGTCCTGCTGTTCTCTAGCTGGTTACTGCAGTGCGGCTCCATCTAGTGGCACAGATGTGTAATGACAACAGAAAGTCCAGTCCTCCATTATAAAACAAATTCAGTTCTGTGGCCCATTTTTTAATTTCGTATTTTTGATCCAAGTCTAAAATTGAAATATTAAAAAAAGCAGGCATTTTTTTTCATTTTTTTGTGTTAGATTAAAAAACGAAAAATGTAATAAAATGTCACTTTTTAATTTTTTTCATATTTGATTGATACACGGATTGGTAAAGTTACTGAACTTTAACATGGACATTTTCATTTTAAAGTTCTCCAGACGGAGGATTCAACAGAAACAAGGTTATTTGTAACAACTGACAAGTTGAACTCCCCGTTAAAAGTTTTTGTTACCTAACCAACTGCCAAGTTTTTTTTTTTTTTTTTTACATTTTTTATTTTAAGATGAGATTTACACTAAATATGTGTCACTGACAAGTTCTGATGTCAAAAGTGTTTGAACAACAAATGTTATGGCACTTTAGTTCATATGGCAGCAGAACATTTAAATTAAAAGTGCATTTTACACTACTTTTTAATTCATTATTTTGCGTATACAGTGTGATTAATCGTGATTAATCAGGGAAATCATGCGATTAATCGCAATTAAGAATTTTAATCGTTGCCCAGCCCTGTTTTTTTTTTAATAATATGTCCTCTTGAATGTTTGCAGAACTGTTGTCCAGGAATGACCGACACAGCTGACCGACAGCAGGGTATCATGATGAGCCGCAGGGACGCTTTTAGTAACTAAATAAATAACTGACTGCTGCCAAAGCGATGCAGTGTCTGAATATCCGCCTTTGGTCAAGCTGCCGTGAAATTTACGAGGTCTGAGCAGCTGTTAGACGAGCTGTCCGTCACGATTCCTCCCCCATCCTCCAAACTGAGTGTCTGCTGCAAGTAAAACTGCTCTAAAGTGCATTTAGGCTTGTTAAGGATCAGATTTTTATTTATTATGATCTTAAACGTCTAATGTCATGACTGAAAAGAGCGTGAACTTTGTGTTTCTACACGCTGTGAGCTTTTCGAGAACGCTTAAAAACAAGCCAGAAGTGCAGTTCTGCTTTTCAAAAAGGCATGTTAATGATCTGAAACAGCTGTAGCCTTTGAGATAATTGGCCATTTACCAAGTCTGGAGCCTGCGTTTATACGTGTAGGGATCAGCTAATGTACTGTGTGAGATGTGGCTTTTGCTTTAAACAGGTTGGCCTTTTAGGAAATTTATCAAGAGCAGGGGAACATAATTTAATATTCCTCAGTAGCTGTCAACAGAACACCTCATCTTACAAAAAAAAAAACCCAAAAAACTGCCATGGTTGAGCAGATGTCCACGTGTAGCCACTGCTGTGCCTTTTCCCCCCATTTCCTGTCTAACCATTTAAAATAAAGGGCACGAGAGCTACAAAATCATAAAAAGAAAAGAAAACAATCCCCCCAGTCAGGAAATATGGCTGAATATATAGAGTATGTTCAGTTTTCCTCAGATTCTTTCCTGTAATGCAGCCTCTTACCAGTAGAGGGCAGGCCGGAACAACCCGGAGCTCCAGTTCATGGGGAGTCACATTGTTCTGTAGAGAAATATGAATGCCCCCCCATGTGCTCTAATGTTCTCCGTCCCCATCAGGCCCGACTGGTACTGAGCCAAATAAAGGAGCTGTTTACGGAGTGTTAAGACATTTAAATGAGCCAATTGGAAGCAGGAGCGAGACCTCTGAGGACGTTTCCTCGCCCCGAAGGATTTGACGAGCAGGAACAAGTAAAGGACAGAAGGACATCAGAGGGATCAGAGCTGAGCCCCGGAGCATCGCTGCTGCATGAATGTATCTGAGCTCCAACAGCTAATATTGATTGATGCTAATTTCAGTTTGTGCTGACTCCTCCAGGCCTCCATACTGGACCTGCACTCAGGAGCTCTGTCCATGGGGAAGCAGTTTGTGAACATATACAGGTAGGAAACATCACCATGTTTTAACTGTTGGTCTTTGTTTTTATTCCACTTGTTCCTCTGCAGGAAAGTCTTCAGACATGGAGCGTTTTCAGGAATACAGCTGCTCACTCTTTGAGCTATCATCTCCAGGTCCGCTGACCCGTGAGAACCTCACTCATCACTGCTGTCTTCATTCAGATCATTGCGCCCTTCTATCCTTCCTCGCTCATTCCACCTTCCTCGCTTATTCCTCCTTCCTCGATCATTCCTCCTTCCTCTTTCCTCGCGCATTCCTCCTTCCTCGATCATTCCTCCTTCCTCCTCCCTCGCTCATACCTCCTTCCTCGCTCATTCCTCCTTCCTCGTGCTCATTCCTCCTCCCTCACTCATTCCTCCTTCCTTGCTCATACCTCCTTCGCTTATACCTCCTCCCTCGCTCATACCTCCTTCCTCACTCATTCCTCCTTCCTCGCTCATACCTCCTTCGCTTATACCTCCTTCCTCGCTCATACCTCCTTCCTCACTCATTCCTCCTTCCTCGCTCATACCTCCTTCGCTTATACCTCCTCCCTCGCTCATACCTCCTTCCTCACTCATTCCTCCTTCCTCGCTCATACCTCCTTCGCTTATACCTCCTTCCTCGCTCATACCTCCTTCCTCGCTCATACCTCCTTCCTAGCTCATTCCTCCTTCCTCCTTCCTCGCTCATACCTCCTTCCTAGCTCATTCCTCCTTCCTCCTTCCTCCTTCCTAGCTCATTCCTCTTCCCTCGCTCATACCTCCTTCCTCGCTCATACCTCCTTCCTACCTCATTCCTCCTTCCTCCTTCCTCGCTCATACCTCCTTCCTCGCTCATACCTCCTTCCTAGCTCATTCCTCCTTCCTCGCTCATTCCTCCTCCCTCGCTCATACCTCCTTCCTCGCTCATACCTCCTTCCTAGCTCATTCCTCCTTCCTCCTTCCTAGCTCATTCCTCCTTCCTCCTTCCTCGCTCATACCTCCTTCCTCGCTCATACCTCCTTCCTCGCTCATTCCTCCTTTCCTCCTTCCTCGCTCATACCTCCTTCCACCTCCTTCCTCCTCATCCCTCCTTCCTAGCTCATCCTCCTCCCTTCCTCCTTCCTCCTCGCTCATTCATTCCTCTCCTCGCTCATCCTCCTTCTCCTTCCTCGCTCATACCTCCTTCCTACCTCCTCCTCGCTCATTCCTCCTTCCTCCTTCCTCGCTCATTCCTCCTTCCTCGCTCATACCTCCTCCTCCTTCCTTCATACCTTTCCTTCCTCGCTCATCCTAACCTTCCTCCCTCCTACCTCATTCATTCCTCCTCCATCCTCCTCCTACCTCCTTCCTCGCTCATACCTCCTTCCTCGCTCATACCTCCTTCCTAGCTCATTCCTCCTTCCTCCTTCCTAGCTCATACCTCCTTCCTAGCTAATTCCTCCTTCCTCCTTCCTCCTCATACCTCCTTCCTCGCTCATACCTCCTTCCTAGCTCATTCCTCCTTCCTCCTTCCTAGCTCATTCCTCCTCCCTCGTTCATACCTCCTCCCTCACTCATACTTCCTTCCTCGCTCATTCCTCCTCCCTCGCTCATACCTCCTTCCTCGCTCATACCTCCTTCCTCCCTCATTCCTCCTTCCTCACTCATACCTCTTCCCTCACATACCTCCTCCTCCTTCCATTCATCTCTCCCTCCTCCCATCGCTCTGACGTCCTCACCACTCAGGTGACTCACATGGGATCATGGGAGACCATCTGGCTGATTGTGTTCCTCACCACAACACTCTTCATCACTTCCCGTCCACTCCGGGGGCTTCAGCAGTCTGATGTTTAGAGTCTGTTTGCTGGGTAACACACCTGTGTGGGCAGCGGCGCATTGTGCCGTTAATTTACGGTCACATAAATGATCTTTTCTCCCCGTCTTTGTCTGGGTGTCTGTGATTGTGTGGCGGGGGCGTGACTGCAGGTACTTTGGGGATCAGCTCAGGGACGTGTTCACACAAGAGGATTTCCAGCTTTACAGGTGACTCAAAGACCTTAATTGAAAACCAGCCATGCATTTATCGTGCTTTGTTCAAGTTTTGTTCCAAAATTCGACGGATGCTTCATCTTTTCTGATTCTCTTTCTTTTTTTTTTGAAAGTTAACACTTCTCAAATAACTGAAGACAGTTGAAACAGATACACTTTCTTGTTAAATACTTTCAATTTTATTCAGAAAAGTATAGTAGGATCAACACCTGGTCACATTCAGGTATCCTTAACCAACACGTACGCACAAACCTCTAAGATGATTAAATATCATCTTGACCAAAAAAAAAAAAAAAAAAAAAAATATAATATATATATATATATATATATATATATATATATATATATATATATATATATATAACAGACTCTGAACTCCAGTTACAATATTGTCATTTTTGTTGTCATGACAGTAGAGCCTGAGAGGGCATCACAGTCGTAAATCAAGCTGCTTTGTAATAATTAAATCGGCTCTCAGCTCGACTCATCGTGTCCATTTTTCATGGTTAGAGATGTCCGTGGGCGGATCCAGGCGGCCATCGCTGAGACGTTTGGCCTGGACCCAAGCCTGATGTACCTCACCAAGCCGACCTTCTTCTCCAGAATCAACAGCACGGCAGCCAGGACCCAACACGACGAGTACTGGCACCCTCACATCGATAAGGTGAGGGACAGAAACCAACGGCAGCAGTTAGAATGAGGCACAGAGTTGTGTTCTTCCATCACGGGTCACTTCACAGAGGCGGTTCTGTTTAGATGTGTCAGAAGTTAGGGAAGAATGGAGCCACAGATGGTGGTGGACGGAGGGTTGAGCCAACAGGCAGGGCGGTCCGATATGTTCCAGCCCATACCACTGGTCATGAGACGGGGGCACCAGACCAGAGATCCCAGACCTCCCGCTCTCATTCACCTCTAGCTCTGTTCACTGATTTAAATACAAGCCAGCTGTCAACATATAACCTTTCTGTGAGTCCTGGTTGTTCCTTCTGATGTCCAAAGCACCTCCCTTGGACTCATCCTGACCAGATGCTCCTTTCGGTAGGGGTGTGAAAAAAATCTATTTGGCAATATATCGCGATTTTCGGCCGCCCAATATAATATTGATTTTTCAGCTCCTGATATCGATTTCTTTTTTGGAAAATTCATGTATTCATGTACTCGACACATTTTGAATACTTAAATGTGCAAAAACACTAATACAGTGATCCCTTGCCA
Organism: Hirundichthys speculiger; assembly: GCA_018398805.1. Taxonomy (NCBI): domain Eukaryota; kingdom Metazoa; phylum Chordata; class Actinopteri; order Beloniformes; family Exocoetidae; genus Hirundichthys; species Hirundichthys speculiger. Next base: position 76,241 of record JAGFBZ010000452.1, on the reverse strand, counting down.
CTTCACGGTTTAAGTTCCGTGGTTTTAGTTATTCGCAGATTTTTTTCAGAAATATATAATATAATTTAGAAAAATTTTTTAAAAATCGTGGAAACATCACATGATGTTGAGTGCGTTCTCTCACAGTTAAGAAATGCTGTGAGCCAGCCTGGCCCCTTTAAGAAGGTGGCCTTATGGGTAATGTAGTGTGTGTGTCGTGGGACGGCAGAATGAAAACGCAGTTAGATGAAGAGTGTAGTGAGCATCAACAGCAGCCCAGCGTGTATAGATTTACATTCTCTGTTAACCGACAGGAGCCCAACAATACAACCTGTGTGATGTTACAAGTTCCTGCAGTGCCAGAATAAAGTTCCCGTTCCATGCAGAGAAAACTAGACTTTTTGTTTTGTTGTTGTTAGCGTGTTAGCCGCTAATTACGAGCCAAAAATAGCACAATACCAGCAGTTTCTTTACTACGGTTCAGAGACCAGAGGCTGTGAAGGTAACAGAAAGACCACAGTTGAGCCTTTGTCTTGTTTCGCTGCAGTGTCTCGCTACTTTTTGGGGGTTTTAAACATATTTTAAACACATTGTTTAGGATCGGGGGCTCCAGTTCACGGATTTCGGTTGTCGCAGGGGGGCGCCGGTCCCTATTAACCGCGAAAAATAAGGGATTACTGTAATAAACAATGAATAGGACTCAATTTGTCCTCTAAATGATCAATATCATCTGATGAACATATACAGCAACTTGATTTTTTATCTCTACTGTTAATTTTGATATTAACTGGGTAGAATATCGCAATATATTGTGATATCGTGATAATATCGTGACCCAAGTATCATGATATACATCGTATTGCGAGGTCCTTGCCAATACTCACCCTAGTGTGGAGGTGCAGTGTCTCTAACCCGAGTCCCTCCTGAATAACTGGTGTCCTCACCTTACCCTCGAGGGTTAGCCTCGTTCCCCTCTGGCAGAAAGCTCGTTTTTTTTTTTGTTTCGTTTTGCGTTTATGACCTCGTTCTGTCAGCTGTAGCCGGTAGGTCAGGGTTGGCACGTAGATCGACGGGTAAATCAAGAACTCTGCTTCTTTCGGCTCAGTTCTCTCTCATCTCTCACAGTGGACCGGTTCACATCACCGTAGCTCTGTCCCAGTCCGTCCCATCGATTTCCCATTTTTCAATCTCAGGTCGTTCTCGACGGCTGAGCTATCAGTCTCTCTGTCTGAAGCTCTTACTACTGCTCGCTGTGTGGCTTCCCTTCCTCTGTTCATGCAGAAATGAATGAAACATTTTCAAGGTGAGAACTTTTTCCAGGCTTTTTAACTGGACTTAATGCACATTAAAGCCTCCAATGAAGACGTCGTAGTTCTTACAGACGCTGAGGCGTTTCCAGGCCATCTGGAGAGATATAATCTCTCTGGCCAGTCCCGAGATCGCCGGGAGGCTTTCTTCTGATGGGACGTTATTGAAACGCCTCCTCTGAATGACATCTGGCAGACGTCCAGACCAGATGCCCAAATCACCTCGGCTGATCTCTCACTGCGGCGACGCTGCTGGATGTCCGGCTGTGACTTTGGGCTTCAAGAGATGGTGCTTTTCTATCTGTATCTTAATACGCGACAGCTTCTTACTTTCGTTACTCTCCCGTGTTTACATCGCTTAAAACCTTAGCGCTGTGTACCTCAAACACTGCTTTTTCTTCATAAATATTCATAAAAGGCCAGCCCTAACGCTCGCTGCTTCAATCTGAGCGTTTTTATTTTACGCTCTGGTCATTTTCAGGAAGCATTCGTCGATCTGGAATTTAGAGGAAATGTTGATCCTGTGTGCCCGATTAAAAGGAAAAACAGTCTGTGATTTTCAAATAAATAAGTTGAAGTGTGTGAAGATGTGATGGAGAGAAGTTTCTGATAATATATTAGCTGATAAAACTGTATCATGAATATTTTCTTTAACCGTTGACCTGGACATGTCATTTATTGCTATAACTCATTAAACCGTTGACACATCTATTTCAGTATCGATCAATTGTCCTCCTGCAAAATGAGAAAAAGTGGACCGAGGTGGAGAAAGACGATACAAATCTACTTTACTTCTGGAGTTTGTTTTGTTTGCTTGGGCTTCATCCGTCGCGTCGCCTTAATATATCATATTGGTTTTACGACCGTATCAATATTTGCCTCCTCATCCTCTCCCACCGGCCCTCGACGGCTGGAAAAATCGAATCGGAAAAGAGCCGCTGTGCTTCTCCATCTGTCTCGGCCCCCGTTTTCGGGGCTAATTGGCTGACCCAACCCTCATTTATATGCAAATGGCCTCCGAAGTCTTTTGGCGGTGGGTTTTCCAGCCATCGATCAACGCGGCTGATGTCGCGTCGCCGCAGCAGTCCAAGCGTGACGGCGCAGCGGTCGTCGTGTCACATCTGTGACGGCTGGACTCTGTAGCTACAGACTCCTGAAATAAAGATACACGGCGACAAGGACCCACGACTGCGAGCGCTGCTTCCACCTTCGCTTTGACAAACCGTCGGCGACACCTGAAACTAAACTGGTGACTCCAGTATATGAACACATTCTCATATAAATCTCCTGTAACATGCAGTCATGTGCAAAGCTGTTAATGCTTGGTATTAAACAAATACTGTTTATTCTTGGTTAAACAACACTACTTAACTTTTTAAACTGTGCTGTTATTAGTTTAACAGTAGTAGCTTCTGCCTTGAGCAGCTGTTACCTGTGTGAGTTCAAACCTCATACGGTTGAACATCTCAGACTCTACAGGCTTCAGTCTGATATTAAACATTTATAGCATTAAGATTTTTTTAAAAAAAGTCCTGCAATCATATAATTTCTTTGGGAAAGTTGCAAGGAGAAAGCTTCTTCCTTTTTTAAAAAAAAAATTATAATAACAGGATAAAACTGCATCTGATCAAACCCTCACAAGATTTTTAAAAAAAATATCATTTTAACTAGGGCTGGGCAACGATTTAATCACGATTAATCGCATTGTATACAAAAAAATCAAATAATGAATTTAAAAGTAGTGTAAAGGTCACTTTAATTTAAATATTCTGCTGCCATATGAACTAAAGTACCATAACATTTATTGTTCAAACACTTTTAACATCAGCACTTTTCAGTAACACATATTTAGTATAAATCTCATCCTAAAAAATGTAAAATAAAATAAAGCTTATTGCCACTGCCAGGGCATTAATGTCATCCTGTTTTTTTTATGAAAAATAAAAAGAGTCTACCAACAAAATCCTGACAATCTAGAGGCCACAATCAGAACATTAAAACAGATAATTTCTGAGGTAACAGCAGAAACTTTTAACGGGGAGTTCAACTTGTCAGTTGTTACAAATAACCTTGTTTCTGTTGAATCCTCCATCTGGGAGAACTTTAAAATGAAAATGTCCATGTTAAAGTTCAGTATCTTTATCAATCCGTAATTATCTGGGAATCATTTCTTTTTTTCCATTTTCAATTGTCAATCAAAAATGTGAAAAATTAAAAAGTAACCTTTAATTTTTTTTCCCGTTTTTTAATCTAACACAAAAAAACAAAAAAAGCCTGTTTTTTTTATATTTCAATTTTAGCAAACAGGCCACTGGACTGAATTTGTTTTTAATATTTTATTGTCTGGTTTACGTGACCCAGAAATGACTTTGTTTTATAATCAAGGAATAGACTTTCTGTTGTCGTTACACATCTGTGCCACTAGATGGAGCCGCACTGCAGTAACCAGCTAGAGAACAGCAGGACAGTGAACACATGGAGCAGATCTGATGGAACATGGAGGAATGACGCGAAAGTCATTGAACAAAGGGGTTTTAAAGTTTTTTTTCCAGACAGAATTGTTAATATTGCTACCTGAGTTGTTACCCGAACTGTAAAGTTCACAGATTTTTACCGTTCTCCATGTCTGTTTCAGCTTTGCTGCATGTTTACATGCCATTTATTTTCCGGTTCCGCAGCAGCCAGTAACAGACTTTTCAAAACAAAAGCACGTGAGCAACATGCGTTAAAGCGCGATAAAATAAATGTCGGCGTTAATAAATTAACGCGATAATAACGCGTTAACTCGCCCAGTCCTAGTTTTAACAGATGAGATCAAAGTGGATGCGTTTGGTTATAATATGAGAACAATGGTTACCTCATACCAGCTGTCAAGCACGGCGGTGGAGGGGTGGTGACCGGGGCTCGTTTGGCTCCACAGTCGGGCGTGAACTCCTGTGTGTGGTGAAGTGTTGCAGAGCCACATGTGAGACCACCTGTCCAGAGTCATGTGATGAGACCGTCTTCCCATCACATGACCCTGGACAGGTGGTCCAGGGTCATGTGACGGGACGACGGGTCTCAAACACTCACAAAGTCTACAACAACAGCAGAAGTCCAGACTTCCGCCTGACTGAAATGCAGCGGCAGGATCGTTCAGAGATCATCTGCGTGTCAAGAAAACCTCAATCAAATGAACAGGAAATGATTACAATTTCAGGTTAAATTTGCTTCTTTTTATCTTCCAATACATAAAATTTCACAATCAGATCACTATTAGTTTCACTGTTAAACGCCCACACAAGGAACTGCGCACGACCCGAAGCGTGTAAGTCGTCAACAAAAGCGAAGCCATTGCTGAATGACTCCCAGAGTCGGGCAGAGACGCTGTTCACAGGTTGAAATATGAAATATCAGCATCCAGCATTTCACTTTTAAATGCCTTTTGAATCTCTGCGGTTTTGAAGTCGCTCCAGTACGTCGAGGAACTCTCAGCACAACGCCTTGTTTTTGCTTTGAGGTCCGGCCACGTGGAGGGCTCTCAAGCGAGACTCGTAAATGACCGAGTCTTTGAGGAGGCCAGGCGCTCGCTTTGATGCGTCATCGAGGCCGCATGCTGCTTTACCGCCCCGCGCTTTCGTGGAGCTGCTGATCCCTGCTGGTGCTGCTCCCATCGTGTTACAAAAAACTGATAAATGTTTGATTTGAACCGTTCACTCATTTCTTTTTTTTTTAGTCACAGTGATAGGTTTTTGAGAAGGGCAGGTAGAGAAAGCAGCGGGTGATCTCGAGAGAGAGAGAGCCGGACACAAAGTATTATTCTTTCTGACGAGGCTGCCTGACACACGAGACACAAATGTGCAGTTTAGGCCGTAGTTTGTTTCTTTCCATGGAAAAACTAACAATGTATACATCAGTCCTTCTCAAATAGTGGGGCACGAACCCTTGGGGGGGGCGCTGTGTGATGCCGGGAGGGTGCGTGTAACCCAAGGGAATTTTTAAATTTTTCTTTATGCCATGCTGGAAAAAAGTGTAATTGCACATATACTCCAGTAGGGGGCAGTGTCGCTCTCATTGTTGCAGCGTGTTCAGGGAGTAGCAAAATGTTTTCTTCTTTCTAGGGGGAAGGACGCAGCAGAAAATAATTGTGAAGTACTGGTATACATGAAGTTCCCGTAAAAGGAGTTGACTGAAAGAAAGTTTCAGCAACAGTCTCGTGAAACAGACAACTGTTCTGATTCAATCGGATCAGGCTTTCGAGGGAGACGACCAAATTAGCGCTCTTCTTCTTCAAGACTGTGCACCAGAGAGAGCAGCGGCTGTTGGCGGGACTTTACAAGCACGAGTAATTAATTTTCCCTGGATGTGCCGTTTGAAGTGGTCCCGAATCGATTCACCTGCAGAGTTCATTGATTTGAAGGTGCTACAGAAGCTTTGAGACTGAACTTCCCCGCAGCACTCGGAAGAATCAGAACCGGAGGAACGGGTTGCAGTCGTTAGTGGCGGCAACTCCGGCACTGCAGCTCGGTTGCTTCGAAGCTCACGTTTCACATCAAAGTTCACATAAGATCTGGACGCACTAACGAATCAAATTTCCATCAAACTCATACAAAGCCAAACTTTGGAGCATTTGAATCTGGTTGGCGCCGTTGTTGTTTACAACTCCAATGCGCGTGCAAACCGACGTAACTTAATGACGTAAGTGCTTTCTGGAATAACTTGCGTAAATTACGTGAGATTCGTGCTGGTTTGAATCGATAAGAGAATCGCTGGATAAACTGCCAAACAATTCCATGGAATTGAAACACACGGAACCGGTTCCCTACAGGAACCGGTTCTCGATTCCCAACCCTAGTAACAACTGGATCTTACGCACGTAAGATCGCGGGTTTAGGGAGGTGGAAGATTGCGTTCTTTGCGGGGGAACGCCTCTCCCAGTACCCACTATCCCTTAATAGTGGCTTTAGGAGGTTAGGTGGAAGATCGGGCCCACAGACTGTGACGTTTATGTTAACTGTTTTCACTCCCTTGCCGGTGTATTCGACAGCAAAACCAAAATGCTCCCACACCGGCAATTTAAAGAAGTTTTTCCCAATTTCTCCGGTACCGCTGGCCATGCCTGCTTGTTTTTTTTTTGTTTTTTTCCTGCGTCTATGAGCTGCAGCCAACCGGCCAAAGTGTGATCGGCTGGTCACTGTGAGTGAGCGGAGGCGAGTGGACATTGACATGCAGTGAGCTGTTGCCTAAAAGGCACGTATGCTCACGTGCAAGTCCAATGCAAAGTTATTGGAACATAAATCCCACGGGACATAAAAGCGTATTGTCCCGTGCAGGTCGTACCGAACGGTTCGGTATTTTACCGAGTACCGTTGCATCTCTAATTTATAATGCATTGTATGTTTCTGATTTAATAAAAATTAAAAAAAGCAATAATGTGTAACGTCCTGACGTTCCCCCGCGTACCACAGATTGCGCACCACTGTTTTAGAGTTTCTCAGTCATGTCCGCTCTTGATCATCAGATGTGAGGTGGCCAAAATGACAAGATGGAGGCTTCAGGACGGTGTTTCACAATCCATTTTATGGCATTGTGGTGGTTACATGGATCTCCTGCTTGCTGCCGCTGCCGGGCCAACGCCCAGTCAACACTCAGTCAACGCTCTTCGGGCGAGTTAGGCTTATCGCTTATATTGTCTCTCTCTCGTTCTGCCAGGAAACCTACGGCTCCTTCGACTACACCTCCCTCCTCTACCTGTCTGACTACGGCTCCGACTTCACCGGAGGGAGATTTGTCTTCATGGACCAGCAGGGCAACCGGACTGTGGAGCCACGGGCAGGTACCGGTCAGCTGTTGAAGGCTACACCTCTCCTCGTGCTGCCTTTCCTTCCTCAGTCTCTAATAGAGTCGTGCTTGACCTCCCAAGATGCAGCACGTTATTACTCGAACCTGTCAGTTGTAACTGTCTTTTCATTTTTAGCTTTCTCTGTGTGAATCCCATGAACCCAAACTGAAAGCAAAGAAAAGACAGGATCATAACTGTCTTTAAAACGATTATCTGGTGTATTCAGCTAGGAAAGGTTTTAGTGCACTAAAGTGTAATAAAGTAGACGTAATCCTCTCTTAAGTGGGCCGTCTACAGCACGGGCTGCTGCACGCTGAACACGCAGGGGCTTGTGTTTTACTTCACTACATTCAGGCAGTGGATTGGACTAATCTTGATTTTTATTCAGAAAGTATTCAGAGGCCACCGCAGTGTCGTGGAGTATCCTCAGCGACACCAAAGGACCCCCGACTCTCCAGCAGGTGGAAGCAGCTTTGGTCGTTAGAGTACAGAGCATCAGCGTTGTCATCCCAGTCCAGTTTATAGTTTACCATATTGTGATTACCCTTTAAACTCCCTTAATTCATCTTGACAGTATGTACATTATCAAACTGTCTCTTTATTAGAGCTGAGCGATTTAATCGATTCTGCGATATATATCGATATTTTATTTTCCCAGAGAGTATCGATTTTTCAGCCGCTGGTATCGATATTCTAATCTTCTTTCATAACCCCCGTGTCCCACCTTTAAAAGCTTGCAAGCAGCAATTTGCACTGTTTAAATAAATGAAACTATTTCTCTCAACAAATCTTTTATTCATTTTGTCCAGCATTTACAAGCTGCCTGTCAGCCATATAATGTGTAATTGATGCTTTCAGTTCAATTAATTCAAACCAAAATCACTTTGACCCTTTAAAATCTTTCAGAAAGTGATGTAAATGTATTGTAAGATGAATATTGATATATATCGTATCGTGAACCGAATATCGTGTATCGTATCGTATCGCGAGATTAGTGTATCGCTACAGCCCTACTCGTTATACTTCAAAATAAGAAGAATAATGCACATAAATGGCGTAAAGAGGCCTACGAGCTGTTATTGCCACTGTAACACCAGAGGTAGACTGATGGACGTCGGCCGTTCAAACCCACATGATTCTGATTTCAGCTCCAGCTGATGCGTGACTTAATAATCTTCTGATTCCAAGTATCACCTTCAACGTGCCTTCAATGGAAATCTGGAATTATCGGATGCCTTTTGTGCAGATGGAGCCAACGGTCTTTGAGTGATGCAGGGGCTTAAATGTCATGACTGTTTCAGTTGGCGACCTGGGTAGCTTCGGTATGAGCGCTGGCGCCTGATTACGTTGTAAAATAAGGGGATAAAGATTCGGGAAGGTTCCTCATAGGCAGAGAATATATGTAACTTAAAACTAATCATAAAGAGCGCTGTGTAAACCAGGAATGTATCAGGGGTACATCGTTTGTAGATTGGGAATTGAAAAGTGGAAAAACAAAACTCTTTTTCCTATTTGAAATGATATTTTAACTAAACAAGATTAATATAGACGTACGCTGCAGGTCACTGGACCAAATCCAAAATGAAATAACTTTATGGCTATTTGGATGATTTACATCCAGGTACTTTTGGAAAAAGAGTTTTCACAAGGTGGAATCTGGCGCACGGCTGCTATCAGATTCATCCCAGAAGGTATTTGTTTTCTACTTTTTGACTTAAAATGTCAAACAATTAGCCATTATAGATGTTAGCCCCTGAGACAAGTGCAGGAAAGTTATAATGATGATTTATTCACTGAGAAAGATTTTTGTTTTCGTAGAAACATCTACAATTCACCAAAACAAAACAAAAAAACTAACTGATAATAATCTGAGGGAACATTTAAAAAAAGACCCAAGATAACCCAACTGAGCTTTGACGTAACGTCAGTCAGCATCACAGGTACCACATTAGCAGCATCCCGCTGGTCTGTTCCTGCTTCAAACCCCCGCTGCTTTGCTGAGCTGACGAATACAGACACAGAGTATCTATGGCCGTGGCGTTGGATTAGAGCAGTGCTTCTCAATTATTTTACTAACAGATTTTTCCTAATAGAAATAAAAAAATCTCCCTTTTAAAACGATATATGAGCTCACTAAGCACTCAAAAATAATAATAAAGAAAGATAAATACTATCAAATACAACGGAACAGTGCATAGTACAAATCTGCAAATACGAAGATTTAACAATTCTTTTGGAGAAAAATAAGCATGTCTGCTTTTTTCAGGAAGGATACGTGATCTTTCTGGAGGTAGGTAGTGAGCAGGAGCGAGTGCTGCCAGACTCTCTCTCTCATCACGGTCATCTTCTAAATGTAATGCAGAAAGCATTCGTTTAATAGCATAGCGTTAATGTTACAGCGTGTTTTACAAAGAAGCACATCGGCAGCGGGATAGCTACTTACCAGAGTTACCAGAGGTGATCTTAGCTTGGCTACTGCTGCTGGGTTGAGATCCGAAGCGCGTCAAAAACACGACACTCGTTTAACATTTTCACATGTTGTGTGCGCAAATGTTTCTGCATGTTAGTCATGTTCCCTCCCGACGCTGTTATCTCCACTTTACAATGACTGCTAGTTGCCTTGTTGCCATCTTTCTTTGGTGAAGTAAAGCCAAACTTTGGAGCGTTTGAACCTGGTGGGCGCCATTGTTGTTTACAACTCCAATGCGCGTGCTAAACCGACGTAACTTAAATCACATAAGTGCTTTCTGGAATTGACTGTGCGCAAATTGCGTAAATTATGTGAGATTCCTGCTGGTTGGAATCGATAAGAGAATCGCTAGATAAACTGCCAAACAATTCCATGGACTTGAAACACACGGAACCGGTTCTCTACAGGAACCGGTTCTCTCGGTTCTCGATTCCCAACCCTACTCAGGTAAGAGTTCTCCATTGCATCGTCTCCACCTCTTCCTTCTAACTTCCATCAGAAACTACAACCTCCACAACACGAGAATGCCCAGTATGTCAGTAAACATCATGACGTTAGCTGGATTATTGCAGATTTGATGTTCTGCTTCCTTCTTGCTCATCTGTATGGGTCGCCAACTTTGACTTTCCTTGCAGTACGCACAATCTGCTACGGGTGCAATTAATACGTAGTCTAGCCTGGAAGTTGGGGATAAAGGTTTTTTTTTCCCTCTTCATCTAGTGAGAAAGCATCAGAGCACCTGAACTATGTTATATTAGAAAAGGCAACCAGGACGGCTACCTGTCCAGCAGAAATATGAGCATCGTTTTTCAGTCCCTTCTGTCTCTCAGCTGTCGCCTCAAAGGAAACGCCAGACGGATATTAACCGTCGTTCTACTTCTTGAAGCGTCCAGCCCTTTTCTTTATTTTGGACGCACGTCTCTGGAAACACTCGTCCTCTTCCTGCCTGCCGGTCGCACGCCACTGAGCATACTTGAGACAAGTGCACGCAATTTCCACAGGAAAAAATTAAAAATCCAGTTGATTTGCAGAAAGGAGCAGTGAGTCATTTCCCTGAACCCCAGTGAAACTACCGGTCACGTTTCGTCCAGTCCCCCGGCCTTCACGGATGACTCACTAATTACTGGAATGTGGAAATTATTTTAACCAGTATAACAAAAAATGCTTCCTGAAATGCTGCTTTTGCTGCTTTTTGAGGTCTTTCATGAGCATCTTCAGCCCATAGCTAGTTGGAAGTGATTTAAGTGAGGCGCCAGATATGCATCTCGCTGATCTTATTACAAATAGTTTCCATTCTAAATCTCCATGTCGAAGTTGATCGTCTGAAAACGCTTTGAGGACCGTATCGACCTTCGTTACTGCGTCTGCAGATGTGATGGCAGAGATGTGGCTGCAGCCTTTTGCTCTGAAAATGTCAACTCTCTGAATTCTGATGTGACCCAGTTTTAAACGGATTCAGGAAAAGTCTGATTTGAACCCAGGGCGGCGTTTCTTCTTGCTTCAAGTGTCTCATTTGTTCGGCGCATGGCTTTCTGTAAACACTGTTGCTCCTGAGTGTCTGAAAGCCTGGCGAATCTGTTCAGCATGGGGGAAACATCTCCCGAGGGCGCTCCCGCTTCCTGACAGCATTTTTCCTCTCTATTATATCTGACATCAAGCCACCCGGAGCTGTTCCCTGCTCTATCCCTTGTTTCACTTCTCCCTTGTTTTCACTTCTCCCATGTTGCTCATTGCTTCCCTCCTTTAAATCACCAGCATCGTTTGCAGTCGTCTACCCTCGTCTACCTTTGCTACTTTTATTAAACGGTAAATCAAATCCTCATATTTATTTTTTCAGCTGTTGTCACTCTTCCCTCCTCACTCCTGTGTGGTTTATGACATGGGCCATCAAGTCATGCAAGTGTCTCTTTGGTAAACCAGTTTGGGAAGTTGACTTAGGCCTAAATATACTTGCCAATTATGAAGCGTACACGGCGGCCCGATGCAACACGTCGCCAAATGACGCGGACGACGTACGATAAATACTGCTGCCGTTTTGCTCGTCAATTCCCTACATTGGCGAAACGAGACAAACTCTTATCCTGACTACATTGATTCTATTACCTAATACAGTGGTACCTCTACTTACGAACTTCTCTACATACGGAATTTTCAGGTTACGACATGTCTCAACGGGAAAATATTGCCTCTTGTTACGAAAGAAATTTCAGGATACGAAAGGCAAAAATACAGTACACGCGAGTTTACAGAACGTAAACATACGTGTAGCTGCTCTGCCATTAGCTATCAGCTAGCATCTTCCTGGCATCCCTTTGACATTTTAGGAAAATTCCGTGAAGTTTCGGAATTCGTTGAAAAGAATCACCCAGAAAAAGTGTTCACCAGTTGGGCTATTGCTCATTATGATGATGTTTGCTTGCACATTTTCGAAGGATTGTTAAAAGCTGACAAAAGCAATCGTCCTTGGATCGGTTCTTAACAAAACGTCAGGCAAAAACCACTGCTAAGAAAGAAAAGGTGACGACGATAGCAGTTAAATGAATATAATTTTTATTCTTTACTTTATTCTTTTTTTTTTTTTTTAAGATTTTTTTCGGCACTAGTGGCCTTTATTCACAGAGAGAGAGAGAGACAAGAAGGGGGTGAGAGAACGGGGAAGACACACGGCAAAGGGCCGACAAGCCGGGAGTCGAACTCACGACCAATCGCACAAGGACTGTAGCCTCCGTATATGGGCCGCCTGCCCTAACCACTGCGCCACCGGGGCGGCCCTTTATCTTTGTTTTTTATTATGTACAACTCTCATTTTATGTTTATTGTGCAGGAATCTAATGGAAACATGTATTTGTGACATGTTTTGATGCATTTTTATGATTTTATAAAAAAATTATGTCTGAATTTTTTGTCTAACTCAGTATATCCCAGGCCTTAAAACACTTCCTGTTGCTCGCCTGCTCCATTTTGAATCAGCAGTGAGAATTAGGGATCTACAGATGAATCACTTGGATGATTATTTGACAATTGACAAACAGATTTGAGCCCTTTAAAATGTTTTTTTTTATTTTATTTTGATAATTGGCATTAGCTGACGACTAACAACACACCTGCCAACTAGAGGTGAGTATTGGCAAGGACCTCGCAATACGGTATGTGTCATGATACTTGGGTCACGATACGATATTATCAAGATATATTGCGATATTCTACCCAGTTGATATCAAAATTAAAAGTAGAGATGAAAAATCAAGTAGCTGTATATGTTCATCAGATGATATTGATCATTCAGAGGACAAATTGAGTCAAAACTATTTGCTTCAAAACAACCTATTTATTGTTTATTAGTGTTTTTGCACATTTAGTTAACCAATAAAAAAAACGATATTAGGAGCTGAAAAATCAGTATTATATTGGGCAGACGAAAATCACGATATATATTGCCAAATCGATCTTTTTTCACACCCCTACTGCCAACGGCGCTGCATTGTTGCGGAAATGAAGATGGGTAAAGAAACACGTGACGTCTCCTCGTGTCAGTCAAGTTGTCCAGTAAACTCTGAGCTTTCTGGCTGTTCTCCTCTCATGACAGACGAGTTAGAGAGATGAGTTTGTTATGAGATTATTATTATTTTGGAAGGAAAACTGTTTAACTCAGTTAATTTAATAATGATGTTTCAGTCTGTGTCAGGACAGTGATCTGCCTGTTGTCTGACTTTAATGGAAACTGTCAGAACCTGAAAGAAAGATCTGATGTGACTTTGGCTATTATGAAAAAAGAAAAGATTATTTAAAATTAATTTCCACTGACTTAAAATATGAAACTTAGATTTCAGAATAAATAAAATTCCAGACTGAATAGAAATGATTCAGTCTAGAGATTGTATGATTGGAGATGCTTTAATGATCCCTTTTGATGTCTTTCGGTCAGAAACAGCAGAACGACCTCGATATTCCTTTAAAGAAGCGATAATAGTAATTATGTCTCATCATCTGCCTCCATCTGACTCCGACCTCTCAACAGCTAACATCATGTCCTCTTTCACTACATCCACAAAGCTCCACTTTGGTCCAGACCTTTTAGGAGCTGGTGTTGAAGACGAGTGACAGCTTCTCAGTGACATCCATCCCCAGGTGTCACAAGACTCATCACAATTTTTAGATTTAATCTCTGACCCCCCTCTCCTCTATAATCAAAAAGGAAACATTAAAGTTCAGTTCAAGCTAAAACCCATAATTTATGGAATAAACGAACTGGAAATAATTAACTGGAGCCTCCTGAGCTCCCTGGTAGCGTCGTCCCCCCGGATGTATTTTAGATTTAGCTGACGGAGCTGCAAAACGCCGCAAATGTTCGGCGACAAATCCAAGGGATTACTTTCAGATTATTCAATTGTGAAATGATCTATACGGCAGGACTAATTTGAGTAATTAAAAATGCTCTGACTTCTCAGTGACGTGGAGCGAACCCTGTTGTTTCCAACCGTGCTGCTCATTTTTCACGCTGAGTTTCATTGTTTAACAGCGAGCTAATTTTCTGTCAAATCCAGTGGGATTTAAACTCCCTCTCACACACACACACGCACGTGCACACATGCAAAAGAACACACAACAGCAAGTTGTTTGTATTTCCTCATGGGAAAGTAGAGCACAACGACTGGAGTCACAGTCATTTTATTCTTATTCACATAACGGCACAGCTCCACGAAAAACATGAAGAATCTGCAAGTTTTATACCAAACCAGTTTGTGAAATATATAAAGCTCTCAGTTGTGATCCGAAGCCACGAACTAGCGAGGTAACCACGGATGTAGATGGTGTTTTAACAGAGGAGACATCAGCTCATCAGCTCCTCAGACGGATGAAGGTGGTCTAACCTGTGTGATGGTACAAGATGATCGGAAAAGCTTTTACAGTCAAAAACGATGCATTTCAGAATAGCTGAAATCGAGTCCTTGGAGGGGAAAAAAAGTGACTGTATCCCTCCTTTTTTTCATTTTCTTGATCTTCATCTCCTCATCAGAAGAGGAGTGATGGTCGTCTGTGTGCTTTAGGAAATCACAGCTGGAGTGAGGACATGGAGATAATATTAAAGGAGATACTTTTAAACGTTGAAAGGAGGATTATTGTTGGGGGGGAAAAACATTTAAAGGTAATACATTTGTCATTTGAAGTTCACATTGAAGCTAAGTTAATGCAGACAGCAGCTTAGTTTAAAACTGGAATGTTTACACTTTCAATGTAGTCTTACCATCCATTCGAGATCAAGATTTATTTTCTACATTTGCTCAAAACAGAAATATAAATGATAAAAACATTTTTTATATTGATGACATGGTAGCTACCTCGTTACTCGTCCAAATGTGTTTATCCTGCAGCTTAAAGGCTTTAATATGTGTAGGTGAGAAAAAACAACCAACCGCTCTAAATTCGATTCAACTTTATTCGTATTGCGTCTATTACAATACAAATTATTTCGGTGCCTTTCAGGGACCCAGATCACGAGCAACACCTGAGCAAAGATTATCAGCTGTCAGTAATAAAGCAACTAACGTAGACTACGTGAATTGATTTAGCTCGATTCAAGACCAGCTTTGCTTAAAACTGGGGCTGGGTTTTCTTTCCTGGCTCCCATAACCGTTCAGAAAGTCATACCATCTACAAGAAAGTTCATACTTCACACTTTTTGGTCCAACATTTGTTCAAAAATGTAAATGATTGTTTTCCATATTAATTTAAAAGGAGATTTATATTTTGGAGCCACCTCTGGACCACCTACAGCTGGTCCAGTTTATCTTATTATTCTTTCCCTTCTTTTTCCCCTTATCAACGCGGAGCAGGGCTAGGCAGTGTGCTCCTGCGCCGATCCAACGTATTTCCCTCCCGCTGCTGCTACGATACTCCGTCGTTTTCAAGTCGACTAGAGCGATAGTTTGCTTGTAAAAATGACTGATGCTCAACATTTATTAGCTTGTTAGCTCCATCTGTATGTCTGAGCTACTCGAAGGGAGTGAAGAAAAGGAAGCTCAGCATCGACGGCTACAGTGCTGCATAAAAGAAGCCACGCCGCCACCTAGTGTTTGGTGATGTAATTACAGAGTGACACAATTGGATGATTATAAAGGCCAACAGCACATTTGTCCTATATGTACGGCTACATAGAAGCAAAAATCAGACATAAGTGGGGGGAAAAACAACCCAGAAACCCCTTTTAGATCTCACGAACTCAGTCTGAAATTTCAATATTACATGTATTAGCTTTTTACTGGTAACTTCAGCCACAAAATGACTGATTTTATTGTTAAAAAAGTAAAAATATGAGCAGCATTAAAGCTGGATATTTAGCACATATCTTTTTTATTATTATTTTTTAGATAAGTTAAATGGTGTTTGAATTTTATTTATTTATTTTTTTTTTACTCTTTCTGAGGTTTTTGCAGTGCGTCTTGTAATCACAATGAAATAAAAAAGAAAAATTGATCTAAACCTGTCAAGAAGTCTGAATGTTAGTTCTTACTGTTCGTTTGTTGTTCACTAAATGCATCTTGACTCAACTTTTTATTCTTGGATATTGGATGAACATTCTTACTTTTAAAAATATGTTCAACATGTCCCAACTCCAGCTGTTTATAAAAAAAAAAAACAGATTTTAATCTGACCATCTCAGTATTACAAAGTAGGAAAAATATGTTTTTTTCTTCAATGCAGAACTGCTCCTTTATTCAGTATTTATATTCCTTTTCTCTTAAAGAGTCTCTTTCATTCCTTTCTTGCGCAGGACGAGTCTCTTTCTTCACCTCCGGCTCAGAGAACCTCCATCGCGTGGAGAAGGTAACATGGGGGACCCGCTATGCCATCACCGTGTCCTTCACGTGTGACCCCGCCCAGGGCATCCCTGACCCCAGCCTGCCCTGAGGCCTCCATGGATGACGGACCACGGTGCCGCCCACGTGCTTGGACAAGCCCTGCAACAGACCAGAACAGGAAGCAGAGACGGGAGTTTTTATCAGGACATTTAACTTGCAACATTGGAATACTGTAGCTGCACAGTCAGTATCTGTATTGTTTTATTATGTTTTTTACCACAAAAGAAAAAAAGATCACTTTCCCAAATAGATTTTTTTTTCTTCTTTGTTAATGACTGTCGTGTTTTTATCTAGTTTGTTTAAACAGTATGGTTGTTTGTTTTCCCAATTTGAATTAAATTAAAGCCACTTAATGAAGAAATATGACTTCTGGCCACATGGGGGCATACATGTACATATCCATCCATCCATCTATCCATCCATCCATCCAGAGAGAGACACAGATTATAGTGTCCTAACGAGTGTGTCCTGCCTTCTCCTACTAGAGGTGCACTTAATTACCGTATTGGCCTGAATATAGGACGATATTTTATTCTAGAAATCATATTTTCAAAAAATGGGGTGGTCTTATAATCGAGGTCTTGACTTCTGTCGTCATTACACATCTGTGCCACTAGAGGGAGCTGGTACTGAAGTAAACAGTGAGCGCATGCGAGCAGGATCTGATGTCAAATGGAGGAACGACGCAACCGCGCTGAACAAAAGGAGCTCGAAAGTTTTGTTTCAGTTCATAATTTTGTTTTTTTACAGGCTGAATTTTTAATGTTCTTGAAATTGAACATAACTGGACTTTCATGGTTCTGCTGTTATTGACATCATTAATGCAGTTACTGAACTACAGTCATGGCCAAAAGTTTTGAGAATGACACAAATATTACTCTGCTGCTTCAGAGTTTTTATCAGGTGTTTCTATGTTATAATGAAATACAATTAGAAGCATTTCATCAGTTTCAAAAGCTGTTATTGAGAATTTCACATAATTCATGTAACAAGTAATTATTCGCAGTTCTGACCATTCTTTTTCAAGACCTCTGCAATTCTCCCTGGCATGCTGTTAATCAACTTCTGGACCAAATCCTGACTGATGCCAGTCCATTCCTGCATAAACCAAATCCTACATTCGGGCCAGTACGGTTTATGTTACACCAGGCTGTGATCCTAGAAGGCTCTTGTGATGTGCTGCCCCCATGTGGTTTGAAGTGGTATTGTTGCGTAGAGTGGCTTCAAGAGGAAAATTACAGGATTTTTCAACCTTGGCTCTTGGCCCTAGTGGCCACAGAAAGAAAGCTTATAAACATTATATAACAGACCAGTAGAAACCACAGAAAGGTGAACTTCAGCTTGTAAAATCACCACCAGTCAGTCAGCAGCGGTTCTCTCTGCTCCTGAAATGTATTTTATTTTTACATTTAAGGAAAAGGAGCTCTGGATTGCAGAATTTATCACTGTCAAAATGCTTTCTGCAAACACGATGGACCGCAAGGTGCCGTGCAGGGACGCAAGTTTTTTTCTTTTTTTTTGTGTGTGTGTGTCAGGTAGCCAGTGAAAGCTTCACCGAGTAAGACGTTGACGTAGTTTAGGAAACACAAGCCAAGCCTTGCTTATATAAAAATACATGTTGCACTTCAGATGAGTGACATCCATGTTTCGCAGGGCAGCTGAATGAGACTTTACCTGCAGTGACGCTTCAGTGGCGATCTAGTCGGAGCATGACTTCCTCTGTTCAAACACTGCAGCTGCTCAGGGCGTCTGTTCTCATTCAGTATGGGTCAGAATAAAGATTGAGTGTGAAAAAAATCATTAAATCTCTCCTGTAACCTAGTATATTATATTATGCCCACAAGTTTCCAGTCTGCCTCTCCCTTAAGAGATGAGTTGAGAAGATTCTGCTTCCCCAGTGAAACCGGTTTGAAGAGGCTGAACTTGGCTTGTCTGTTTTCTTCCTTGATTTTTTTTTGTACGTATTCCTTGAAAGCAGCATATAAATCATCTGCAATCTTTCAGTACTAAATCTCTCTCTTCGGCGCCTGGCCTATTACCAGGAACACATTTTTCTAAGAAGACTCTATTTTTGTTGAAAAGGTTCTTTCTTGTATCTCGCTTCCTGCTGCAGCGCAGTTTGAGATGAATGAAGTAACCGACCGCAGAACCAAGTGAACCGTTGACTCACTGTGGCACATGACACATTGTTTTTCTTCTGTTTTATTTTCTTATTTTGTCTCCATAGTTAAGATATCTGAATGTATGGGTAACCATTCCATCCCATCCATCCATCCATCCATCCATCCATCCATCCATCCATCCATCCATCCATCCATCAACTACTGCTCCTCCAGCCCTTCTAGGAGAATCCCGAGCTGTTCTCAAGCCAGCTGAGAAATATAGGCCCCGATCATACACTTCCCGTTAGCTGCTACCCGCAAATTGCGGGTTTAGGAACCTCCGCTGACCGCTAATGCAATCTTCCGCTCCCTAAAGCCGCTACCCGTTATGCCGACTCCCTTACTTGCATTGTAGGCGTGGCAATGGGCGTGTCTTTTGCCCTTTCCGCAAACTTGGTATCTTGCGATTGCGGGTTGCGGGTAGCCTGACCACCCGCTACCCGCATGACGGCACAAGAGCGCGTCCAAATGGCATCAATGTGCGTCCACCTGGTCACATGACTATCTGGGACTTTCAGGTAGCCAATAGGTATTGTCCGTGTAAAAATATTTATATGTATATATCAGTGCAGAGGAGGAGGAGGAAGGAAGAGGAGGAAGCTCTACAGCAGAGTCCCAGACGAGCTGCACATGAGAGCTGCTCTGATCTGGATGAAAAGACGCTCCATAGCGGTTAGCGGGTAGCGCAACCTGCTATTAAAGGCAATGGCCACTGACGCACTGATTGGTTTAACAGGTGGAACGCCCTAACCACTCCTATGGATAATGTAGCGGGTGGGATAGTGGGTTTAGCAAGGTGTAAGATTGCGTTCTTTGCGGGGGAACGCCCCTCCCACTACCCGCTATCCCTAAATATCAGCTTTAGGAGATCTGGTGGAAGATCGGGCCCATAGTTTCTCCAGTGTGTCCTAGGTCTTTCCCAGGGTTTCCTCCCAGTTGGACGCACCTGAAGTCCAGGAGGTATCACCACCTCAACCGGACCAACGACTGTCCTCCAAGTCTGTCAAGAGTGACAGACACTTCTCATCTATCCCTATAAGAGTCCAAGCCGGTGTTCCCATAGAGCCAGTCCCCAGGACGGCTCGTATCAGCAAGAGCATATGATGGGAAGAAAAAAACAACCTGTGCCTAATCAATATGTGGAACACGATGATCCACCGTGGTGACCCCTATACGGGGAATATCTGGAAGACAGTCACTGTTGACGGTCAAACACTTGAGGAATTCTCATTCTCCTTTCTCATAACAGATTCTGAAATGTGGTCATTGTATTAAAACTGCACATGCCTGTTTAAATCATAATGGACCTGAGTGTCGGCGGTGCTTTATTTAACGAACACTGACAGCCGTTTGCTCCGTGATGGAGTGGTGACCAGTCAACGGTGAACCCCGCCTCTGGCTCAGTGACATCTGGGCTGGGCGCCAGCCGACCCCCACGACCCCGAAGAGGCTTCAAGCAGTTTCGAAAAAACGATGAGTGACAGCAGTTTGTCCCCAATGAAATGATATGATAAATGCACGTCATTACCAGTTTCCTGTCATCGCTTTGCTTTGAACCCAACTTTGAGGGAAGTAACTCACTTAGCAGTTAAGTCTCTGGAGGCTCTATCAGGTAATTGTGTCTCGGATGGCTGCGTATAGAACATTTATTTAGCCTATTTTGCATAAAAGTACACGGGGTTGTTTTGCAGGTGGAATTACGGTTGACAAGTGAGATGACCTGAAAGGCATCAAGACGAGCTACCTCCGAGTTATACCCTTTCGATCCAGCGATGGATTACGCATCTTAAGTTCTAAGAACTTGCCAGGTGTAAAAAAAAAAACGTTCATTAAAATGTAAATGAACATCTGCAGCTCGAGGCCCAGAGCGGGTAGTTCAGGGTCTTCACGTCCACTGGACATTAACGGACGACTAGATAACATCGGTGCTGTCGGCTCCTCGGGGACGCGTCACTGCATTCATTGGTGATCTGAGAGGTGTAGTAGTTGGACTACAATGGACGGAGGGGGTGGTGGGAACACAAACCAGACGACGCAAAGGGTCCAATGTCGGTGGGTCCTTCAAAGCTGCCGTGGGCCAGACGCCTTCAACGCCTGCAATCGTCTCGGTTAATGACGTGCAGATTTCTCATCAAAGGACCAATTGATCTCCTTCGACCTTCAAAGTAAATGCTTTTGGCTTCTGAATGAAGCGCAGCATCGTGTTATGTGGGAAACGTGGCGTATTGATCTATCGGGTTCTTTGAAGGTACAAACCACAGAGGATATCTGCTCATCTGCCCACTAGTGCTTTCACATTCACGGTGCGGAAACAATGTAAAAGGAGACACGACAACCTCTGAAAGGAACTACATATACAGTCATGGAAAAAATTATTAGACCACCCTTGTTTTCTTCAGTTTCTTGTTCATTTTAATGCCTGGTACAACTAAAGGTACATTTGTTTGGACAAACGTAACGATAACCACAAAGATTGCTCGTAAGAGTTTTATTTAAGAGCTGATATCTTACCATTCTCCATGGTTTTCTTGATTATAACCTAAATCACTTAAGTTTTTACATCAATAGCTATGGCGTTGTACTGCCAAAAACACTGCTTTTATGCATTCAGTGTTTTCTTTTCTGTCTGTTTTAGTCACATGATGACGTTTAGTGGTACCAGGTATTAAAATGAACAAGAAAGTGAAAAAAAAATGGTGGTCTAATCATTTTTTCCATGACTGTATATACTGCCTGGATGCAGTGAGCGCCTGCAGCAGCACTGTTACATGCAATCAGAGATTTTAATGACTAAGAACCTGAAATAGTCAGACATTATGATGACTATTATCGTTCAGTCAGTGGAGAACTGTCCATTAAGACCACTTTGCGTGGGACTTTTCTTTTTTTTCTCCCTCCATTATATATATATTTTTCCCACCAGGATGTGTTATAGCAGAGAGGAGCTGAGCCACCTGCCTCCATTCACTGCAACAGACATTCAGTTTCTGCCAGCGTTGGGACGGCAGACTCCACATTTAGACCGCAACGTTCACGCGAGCTGAAGATGTCTCTTCATATTCAGAGCAAAATGAATGCATGTCACTATTGTCAATAGGGCTGTAGCGATACACTAATCTTACGATATGATACACGATATTCGGCTCACGATACGATATATATCAATATTCATCTAATATAAGGTACATTTATATCATTTTCTGAAACATTTTAAAGGGACAAAGTGATTTTGGTGACATCTTGTGAGTGTTCCAATGACTTTGAATTAACTGAACTGAAAGTGTCAATTATACATTATATGGCTGACAGGCAGCTTGCAAATGCTGGACAAAATGAATAAAAGATTTGTTGAGTAAAATAGTTTCATTTATTTAAACTTGTTGCTTGCAAGCTTTTAAAAGGTACTGTAAGGCACAATGGAGGGTTAAAGTACAGCAAGTGGGCTTCTTTGGCAGCTTTTTTTGGCTTGATACTGAACATGAGGTAGCTACTAGCCATTCTAGCTACCAGGTTAAGTAAAAACGAACCATGGCAGCCAATAATTCAAGTCCATTGGAGCAACATTTAAGCCATCTTAAATTTTCACCCATATCAGCAGAGTAGCTAGTAAAATCTAGAGTAGCTAGTAAAATGGATACTCTCTGGGGAAATAAAATATCGATACATATCGCAGAATCGATAAAATTGCTCAGCTCTAATTGCCTAAACTTAACAAACCTAACAATTTCAGCTCAAATCACGATTAAGTGTGAAGTTTGCCGTCCTTTTGTGTTCGTTGCAGTGAAAGCGGCCAAGTGGAGAGGAAGACCGTTGTAGCTCTTCACGTGGGAGCAACATGGAGCCCATTCAGCTCATTTAGATCCCCGATGGGCCTGATGACATTAACGCTGAACAAAGGCAGTAGCCGTAAAAGTCGAGAGGATCTCTGTGTTCTGCAACTGAGCCTGAAAACTAAAGCATTCGTGGGGTGGAACAAGCAGGCATCCTGCGAGCCAAGACTTCTTTTTTTTTTTGGGTGAAAGAGAACAATTATATCTTTAATATAAGACAGAGCTTGGACACTGAGGGATTTGGAAGTTATGAGAAGGATTTTTAAATCCTGTTACGGATTTTACAAATCCTAGTGAGGCTAAAATGGGACGGATGAAATCTCACTGGCCACACTTGTCAATATTCTGGTATTTGAGCATCTCTCAGGTGGTTCAAATGAAAGATTTTGACAGAGTTATTTATAAACTCGGCAAAAAGGGCATCATGCTAGTCGGCCCTGGATGTGATAACTACATGGACGGTTTTGCAGCGTGGCTTCGGAAAAAGATGGTCTCCGTTTTGGGCATATTACACGGATCAAAGAACGCGGTCAAGAAATCCATTTAATATGTTAATTAAAAGACAATTAAAAGGTCCAAAGTGACTTCAAGGCCAAAGCGATACTTTCCAGAGTAACCAAATAGTGGGATACAACCAGGTTTGTACTCAAAAGTTGAAAACGGCAGATTATCCAGACCTTTATGTCTGCGAGGTAAGCGCGTAACAGTGAAATGTACATAAACATTTCCTGATGGCCCAAACAAAGCATGTAGCGAGAGAACAGAACTGGCTCCAGCGCAGAGCCCAGTGGAACGCCTCAACTCACTCTGGTATCATTACCATGTACAAACCGGAATCTACCCTTGACACGGGTGATGTGTTTGAGTCTTTGTAATCAAATGTTGTGGTCACGGGTGTCAGCCAGGGGTTAGCAAGTGCAGCTTTCTTAAAAACCACACAGGCATTAGATGTTTAGCCTGTTTCTCACCACAGAGTCCTCCTCGGGCCCCAGTTTCAAGTTTCAAGAGCATCTTCATCTGACTTGAGGAAGGGAAAACTAAGTTTCACAGGATCAACATTCTCACTATGCACAGATGGGCCTGGCTCCACTGATGTGGCTGAGGAGAGACGAGATAGCGAGCCACATTTCTCTGTTAGCATCTGCTCTGTCATAACAGAGACGGGCGAGACGGTGGATGGTTCCTGCTCTCGCTTGGCCTTTTTATTTCATGCATTTGCGGCGCTCATTCAGCAGCATTTTCAAGACTCACTTGTAGAACACATGCAGACATGATGGGATTTGGACAAGTCGTGTTAACCTGCAGATGAACAAGGCCGTCTCTTTGCTACTGGATTTGCGTGCAGTGGGAGATTTAAAGAGGACATATTAAGTGAAAAAAAGGCTCTCTGTCCTTGTGAGGGGATATTTATACATAAATACACACTTTATTTATGTCTGTGTCTGAAGTGACTAATGCATCAAAAGCACTGATTTAGCACAACCCTGTTGCTCTGTGGCTGTCTGAGTCTAGAGATATGTGATCAGAAACATAGATCAGCAGTGACTTATCCAGCTTCCCCATCTTTATCTCCGTCCATCTTAAAATCCTGTTGCATTTACTTTACCGCAGATTATGGAACTGCAAAGTTGTTGCATCCATTTCAAATGCTGCATGTCCAGCAGAGGAGACGCGCTGAGTCAAGTATCTTCTTCCACTTATCTGGGATCAGGTCTCCGGGGCAGCAGCCTGAACAGTTCAGCGAGTCCCAGACGTCCCTCTCTCCGGCTACGTCCTCCAGCTCTGGGAGGACACCAAGACAGTCCCAGGCCAGTCAGGAAATACTGCATGTGTCCCCAGCATGTGTTCGGTCTGCCTCGAGGCTGCTTACATTTGCTACCTCGTTCATTTGGTCACGACGCACAAGCCACGCCATGTCAGGAACAAAGATAAAATGGCGTCTTGCCTTTTGGCTCAATTATTTTTTTCACCACAGAACAGCCATTCCCAAACTTCAGAATACCAAGGCTCAATTTGAAATGTGAATAATCTCCGCGGCCCACCGAAACCTTCAATTACAACTGTGATCAACATACAGGACTAGAATATATGTTCCGATATTAATGAAAGGGGTCAACAAATGAGGTGACACTTGTCATATTAAGTTAAGATGACAGTAGAATAACACTTAACTGGTTTGTTTTTATTATCTCCGCCAAGGAGGTTGTGTTTTTGCCGGCGTCTGTCTGTGTTCAAGATAAATTAAAAAGGAGTTGTCGGAAATGTGAAAAGGAAGAACTGATTTCATTTTGGATGTGATCCGGAAGAAATCCTGGATTCTGGATCACTTTCAAATTTTCGATAACATTGCAGTCAATGGGGCCAAAAACTTTTGTTTCTCAATATCTCCATTAATTATTGCCCAAAACTCATGAAATTTGACTCAGGGATTGACAATGGGAACCTCTATCAAATTTCAAAGGCTGATCCGGATCTGATCCAGAACGTGGATTTTATCTCTATAAAAACATTGAGGTTGTTTAATTTCAATATATTGACCTTGGAAACAAATATTGAATGAAATCTTTATAGCATTATTATTTATTTTTGTGTGCATCACAAAATAGAGGAAGATATGGTACTTTTTTAGCGGTCCCATATTGTCAGTGCTATATATACGACTAATATTTATGGAGTAAATCGCTATATGGAGGAATTGTTGTGCTTAGCGGAGGTCTGTGCTCTCAGAGTGCTTTTCTTGTTACTTCTCAATGTTTTTCCTTTTTTAATCATCTCAGGAATATTTTAAAGTAATTAAAAACATTTTAAAAAAAGATAGAGGATTTAAAACATATTTGTTTAATTTTAATGACCTTTTAATGGCCCACCTGCAGTACCACGACAGCCCACCAGGTGGCCACGGCCCACACCTTGGGAATCACTGCCACAGAAGAAAGACCAATACAGAATCCAGATCACTGCAGGTGTTGTGTCGATCTGCCTGTCAATCTCTCGGGGGTCTCCGGTGACCTTATTTGAAGAGGGAACAAGCAGGATGCATTATGGGACATAGATAACTGCATCCATATGGGGGAGTAAATAGGATCTGTCTCAGAGTGACAAGGCACAGCCTTGAACCGGTAATCAACGCTTCTACATCAAACCAAAGATGCTTGTCCACCGAACCAGGGACCCCCAGGTTGTATCCTCTACCAGAGCTGACGTGAACCTTCCCAGAAATATAACTACAGAAATATAACTTCCCACTGCGACTACTTCTGTCTCATTTTCAAGGCAGTAAAAATTACTGTTGCGCAACATTCATCAACTAAACAAAAGGAAGCCACAGCGCCACCTCATATTTGGTGAAGTAATTACAGAGCAAACAGCAATAAACAAGTATAAATGGCAACAACGATGGAGGTTCTGCATGTAGGCTACGCACCCAGTTGGCACGTAGGAGCAGGAATCCTGCTTTAGCAGTTTTTCCACGTACTCAGAACTGGACTTACCTCCAAAAATGACGATTTCTAGTTTGCTCGTATGACTTTTGTCAATAGCTGGTTTTATCATCAGGCCTCTGACTCAGCCAACAGTGATTCCTAAAGTGGTTTAACATTTGCTGATGTGATTACATTTCGAGATAAATCAGTTTGTGGAACAAGAACCACGTCCACCACACATAAATTTACAAACACCACATGCATCACTGACTTGTGTCTTTGTCTGTCCATTTGTGCACAGCGTCTGTGATTTCAGTCCCTCCTGACAGAATCAGGGTTTCAGCTGATAAAATATGTCAGATCAGACTGTTAAAGAGAGCTGGTGAAGGTCTCCGTTGTTTTCTGCTTTGCTTCCTTCCTCTCGTTACCTTGATCCCTTACACCTGCCTCTCGTCTGTTGACCTGTGTATTTAAGTCTTGTCATCTCTCCTGTCTGTGCTGGTTTGTTGTCTTGCGTCCTGTGAGTTTCTCTGCCGGTTTTTTTGTTTGTTTCCCTGGTTTTTGTTGGTTTAGTTTAGTTTGGATTTTTTCACTTTTGTTAAATAAATAGCTTTTGTTTTTTGAACTCCTGCTCTTGGGTCCTTCATCCTGCCTCAAAACATGACGACATAAAAAACAGTTTTGTCAAATTATGGTACAAACTGTTAACATACACAATATTCCCAAAAGTATTTGCTCACCATCCAAATGATCAGAATCAGGTGTTCCGATCACTTCCATGTCAACAGGTGTATAAAATTAATCACCTATGCAGACTGTTTCTAGAAACATCTGTGAAAGAATGGGTCTCAGGAGCTCAGTGAATTCCAGCGTGGAACTGTGATAGGATTACACCTGAGAAACAAATCCAGTGGTGAAATTTCCTCTCTCCTAAATATTCCACAG
This sequence comes from Hirundichthys speculiger, assembly GCA_018398805.1. Lineage (NCBI taxonomy): Eukaryota > Metazoa > Chordata > Actinopteri > Beloniformes > Exocoetidae > Hirundichthys > Hirundichthys speculiger. The sequence goes on along the minus strand of JAGFBZ010000452.1, from coordinate 49,445 downwards.
TCAACTGTCAGCTGGATTATCAGGAAATGGAAGTGATTGGGAACGACAGCAACTCAGCCATGAAGTGGTAGGACAGGTAAACTGAGGGGGCGGGGTCAGAGGATGCTGAAGAACAAAGTGAGAAGAGGTCACCAACTTTCTGCAGAGTAAATCACTACAGACCTCCAGACTTCATGTGGGCTTCAGATCAGCTCAACAACAGAGCAGAGAGCTTCATGAATGGGTTTCCATGGTGACGCAGCTGCATCCAAGCCAGACATCACCAAGAACAATGCAAAGCGTCAGATGCAGTGGAGTAAAGCAGCCACCACTGGACTCTAGAGCAGTAGAGGAACGTTCTCTGGAGGGAAGAATCACACTTCTCCATCTGGTAATCTGATGGAAGAGTCTGGGTTTGGTGGTTTCCAGGAGAACGGTACTGGTCTGACTGCATTGATCCAAGTGTAATGGGGGGTGGGGGGGTGGGGGGTGGGGGGGGGGGGGGTTATGGTGTGGGGTTGTTTTTCAGGAGCTGGGCTTGGCCCCTTAGTTCCAGTGAAAGGAACTCTGAATGCTTCAGCAGACCAAGACATTCTGGACAATTCCATGATCCCAACCTTTGTGGGGACAGTTTGGAGCTGGTCCCTTCCTCTTCCAACATGACTGTGCACCAGTGCACAAAGCAAGGTCCATGAAGACATGGATGCTAGAGTCTGGTGTGGTCCTGTAGTCCTGACCTCAACCTGATAGAAGACCTTTGGGATGAATTAGAGCAGAGACTGAGAACCAGACGTTCTGGTCCAACATCAGTGTTTGACCTCACTAATGTTCTTCTGGAAAAATGGTCAAAAACCCCCATAAACACACTGCTAAACCTTGTGGACAGCCTTCCCTGAAGAGTTGAAGCTGTTCTAGCTGCATTCATTGATTAGGAATGGGATGAACTAAAGCTCATATGTGAGTCAAGACAGGTGAGCAGATACTTTTGACATTATAGTGTATGTAAAGACAGATATGGAAAAAAAAGAACCCTGAATGCTGAAATCCCTTGAAACAGGTTTGGATGAAAGTCTTGCCTGTGGAAAGAAGTGAGTTGCATCATTTTTTACAAGTGTTTTACCCACTTTATAAATGTGTAAAGCAATTTGTTGTTGCTTTGGACACATGAAAATGCACATTAAATGCCCGCAGGAATACCAAGCAATTTAAATGCGTTTAAGGCAGCTTTACGAATGTATGCATCACAGACTCCACACATTTTTACCTCCAGCCTCGCAGGTGTGATCGTTTTACACCTGCAAAGCTTTCTCCGCACACAGAACATTAAATGTACGGGAATGCGCGGGAGTCCTGACCCCTTTGAGCTCTTAGTTTCTCACAAATAAATAAATGCACGCTGTGTGTGATGTTTTTCTTAGCTGAACAGTTGGGCCATCTGGACTTTCCATCAGATTCATGAGCTATTTCAGAGACGGTGTTGTCCATTACCCCTCGCAATGACGATGGCATCCCGTAAGACTCTGCACTGTGCATATAATTATATAATTCATCCATTTCTGTGCACACTCTGTACTGTTCAGAGTCAAAACAGGGAGGACTGGAGCTCATCAGTGTCCACCGCCAGTCTATAACAGCGCTGAATTATAAATCGCTTGGAGGCATAACTACAATCTTTCCATGCTGAATACAAATATTTTATGTGTGTAGTTTTCTTATCTGTGCTATCGGCACTTCATATAAGCCTAACAGCTATAAATTCATAGAATATGTACTTGACAGCTGTCTTAGATAAAAACAAAAGATCTTGATATTAGTTTATTAGACGATGGTCTAGCCTGAAGGGTTAAGCTTTCTTGATTTTTGTTATCACCACAGAAGCAAGTTACCTCTTTGGTAAATATGGAGGAGATAACGTCAGTAAATCAAGACATAGTACTTTAGAAACTGCACTGGAAAGCAACATTTAAAGCTACGATTGAACTACCAGCTTCAGTGGAGCTGATGTTAATGGTAGTTGGCTCAGAGTGCTGAGGTGAACGGGGCACCAAACCAATTAAAGCTGATGTTGTCTCATATCATCTGAAATCAATCAGCGGCCCTGCTGCCCGTCCACCTGAATAACACGTACGCCACCTCGTTCCTGCTTTACACGGTCTACAACTATCAATATTTACATTTTTGGACTCAGGTAAAGTAAATCGAGGCCCGTGTGTTCCGATCAAGAGGCAGTGAGTCACTCTGTTAACTCAGAGAAGCACATTTATCATCTAACATAACAACAGATGTGAACTTTATTGATTCTGATGGAAAGAGCTTTTTTTCTCTCTATTTTCTAGTAATAAATAACACATGAATCAATAAAAGCTCAGATGGCCCATCTTTTCACCAGCACATAAACACAGCACGCACGCGTGGATTTGTGTGGAGCTGAAGACGTGCACAAGCCGATCCGTGCATCCATACTAATGAGGCTTCAAAAATCTGACGCTCTGAATTTATAACCGACGTAAACTCGCCCATGTCAGTTATTTCAGTTGTTTGAAATGTGAAATAAGTGACCTGCGTCTGGGTGCATCTCCCTTCACTTGTGTTTAAAATCTCAAAGGTTTGTACTCTTCTGTACAACGGAGTTTTAGGGCCACACAATGATTTTTCTCCATTCTTCACTTAGAGAATAAAGTCGAAATGTCGAGAATAAAGTCGAAATGCAGTTTCCAGAGTAAAATCGTCTTGAAGATTTATTTAAACCAGCTTAACTCTACAAAACATAAGTCTAGTGTTAACGGGTTAATGACCTTGTACGTCAGAGTGGACTTTAGCAACAAGGAAATTATTTCACTTTTAGCACACAGTGTTATAATAAGTATTCATACTTTGAAGAGATTGAGTCAGATATTGTACCTATTCAGAAAAAGAAACTATACCGATTCTGGAATTCTGAAAACTGCATTTCGACTTTATTCTTGAAGCTGCATTTCGACTTTATTCCCGACATTCCGACTTTATTCCCGACATTCCGACTTTATTCTCGACATTTCGGCTTTATTCTCGACATTTCGACTTTATTCCCAACATTTCCACTTTATTCTCGACATTTCCACTTTATTCTCGACATTTCGACTTTATTCCCGACATTTCGACTTTATTCTCGACATTTTGACTTTATTCTCGACATTTCGACTTTATTCCCAACATTTCCACTTTATTCTTGACATTTTAACTTCATTCTCAACATTTCGACTTTATTCCCAACATTTCCACTTTATTCTCGACATTTCCACTTTATTCTTGACATTTCGACTTTATTCCCGACATTTCGACTTTATTCTTGACATTTCGACTTTATTCCCGACATTTTGACTTTATTCTCGACATTTTGACTTTATTCTTGACATTTTGACTTTATTCTCGACATTTCGACTTTATTCCCAACATTTCCACTTTATTCTTGACATTTTAACTTCATTCTCAACATTTCGACTTTATTCCCAACATTTCCACTTTATTCTTGACATTTCGACTTTATTCCCGACATTTCGACTTTATTCTCGACATTTTGACTTTATTCTCGACATTTTGACTTTATTCTCGACATTTCGACTTTATTCCCGACATTTCCACTTTATTCTCGACATTTCCACTTTATTCTTGACATTTTAACTTTATTCTCGACATTTCGAGTTTATTCTGGAAGCTGCATTTTGACTTTGTTCTCGATGTTTCGACTTTATTCTTGACATTTCGACTTTATTCTGAACATTTTGACTTTATTCTCGACATTTCGACTTTATTCTCGACATTCCGACTTTATTCTCGACATTTCGACTTTATTCCCGACATTTCGACTTTATTCTTGACATTTTAACTTTATCTTCGACATTTCCACTTTATTCTGGAAGCTGCATTTCGACTTTATTCTCGACATTTCGACTTTATTCTCGACATTTTGACTTTATTCTCGACATTTCGACTTTATTCTCGATTTTTCGACTTTATTCCCGACATTTCCACTTTATTCTCGACATTTCCACTTTATTCTTGACATTTTAACTTTATTCTCGACATTTTGAGTTTATTCTGAAAGCTGCATTTTGACTTTGTTCTCGACGTTTCAACTTTATTCTTAACATTTTGACTTTATTCCCGACATTTCAACTTTATTCTCGATATTCCGATTTTATTCTCGACATTCCGACTTTATTCCCGACATTTCGACTTTATTCTTGACATTTTAACTTTATCTTCGACATGTCGACTTTATTCTGGAAGCTGCATTTCGACTTTATTCTCGACAATTTGACTTTATTCTTGACATTTTAACTTTATTCTCGACATTTCTAATTTATTCCCGACATTTCGACTTTATTCTCGACAATTCGACTTTATTCTTGACATTTTAACTTTATTCTCGACATTTCGAATTTATTCCCGACATTTCGACTTTATTCTCGACATTTTGACTTTATTCCCGACATTTCGACTTTATTCTCGACATTTCGACTTTATTCTGGAAGTTGCATTTCGACTTTATTCTTGACATTTCGACTTTATTCTTGACATTTCCACTTTATGAGGGACGGGAAAAAAAAATCATTGTCCACATTTTTTTTTCTCAGTGTGGCCCTAAAACTCCGTCGTACTTTTGTTAGAGAAATATTCCAGTTGTAAAAGCAAAACATCATCAGTGTTATATGAAGGGGGAAAAAATAAAACCGAACCAAAATAAATAGCTGTGTAATTGTAATGGAGATGACGTATTCAGTACTCAGATACTGATTCAGCTCCAGCTCTGGTTTGTTATGAGCGAGTCATGCGGTTTTGAAAATGCTCCACGTCTCCAAGAGTTGTTAATCCACAAACAATAAAACACAGAAACACAAGGACTGGATTGTCATTTAACTGCTGTACCGGAATTTTAACAGGGCAGATGAAGTTTTAAACTTCCCCGAAAATAAATGGAGTCACAAAAATGATGCACATTTCTGTGGCACCACTCGGCATTTGATTTAAGATAAAGGACAGCAAGCTTTCATTTGAGCAAACGACAGGCAGTTTTATTAATCGCTTAAACATTTTCCTCTTGGATACTGAAGTAAAAAAAAAAACACCACTTTACAAACTCTTTATCTGTCAAGTATCTCCCTCATAGCTCCTGAAACACAGCTTCAACATCTGCTTAGAAATGACCGACATGAAGGAAAGTGGTGTCGCAAACAACTATAAATTCCCAGCATTGGCATTGCCTTGTCTTGAAGTCATGCATTATTCATTAATTTAATTAATTCCAGCCGTCTGAGGACGGATACGTCACAGACATGCCACAGAGGAGGACATTAACCGTCTTTAATTCAACATAACTTTATTTTCTTTTGTGTCAGAACACATCGCTGAACAAACAGCTACAACTGGACCTCTCATAAGGCTAAATCAGTGGTTCCCAAAGTGTGGGCCGCGGCCCCCTGATGGGCCGTCGTGGTACTGCAGGTGGGCCGTGAAAGGTCATCAAAATTACACAAATGTTTTAAATCTTTTTAAATATGTTTTTAATTACTTTAAAATATTCCTGACATGATTAAAAAAAAAGAAAAACATTAAGAAGTAATAAAACAAACCAGTTAAGTGTTATTCTACTGTCATCTTAACTTAATATGACAAGTGTCACCTTATTTGTTGACCCCTTACATTTAAATCAGAACATAGCTTCTGGTCCTGGATGTTGATCACAGTTGTGATTAAAGGTTTCGGTGGGCTGCGGAGATTATTCACATTTCAAATTGGGCCTTGGTATTCTGATGTTTGGCTAAATTATTCAACTCCAGATTCGTGGGCAACAGTTGCAGCTACGTTGCGGTTGTCATCATCTGAAGCTTTGCATCTCATCACAGAAGCTGACAGCACAACGTAAACCGGGAAGCATCCACGAGAACTAATGAGGCGTTAAACTCCACCGACTCGACTAATCCCAGTTAATGAACTCACGGAGGAAGCTGTCAAACAAGCATTTCCCACAAGGCTTTAAACCACAGAACGATACTGTGATATTTACGGCACGAAATGTCAATCCAAAACAAAATAACACGAGGAGTGAGCTAATCCCGGTTATTATCTGTGTAGAAATACAGTGTCTCAATCTGTGATCTTTTCCTTCAGGATTGTCTCTGAGATCGTTCTGTCCTCCAGAAATAATGAGAGAAGAAATTCATCTAGTGGGATACAAATGCTGCCATGTTTTTTTTTTTGTTTTTGATAGCGTGCACTCAAGCTGATTTGATATTCCAATCATGAGCTCAAACATCTGCTTGTTATTCAGATGGAGGTCAAAAATCACGCATACATTGGTGCTAAAGCTGGAATGTCAAAGCCCGTGTTTTGATTCTAGCTATAAAGATGAAAGATCTTGATTTGACAGACTGTGTTAGCATAGATTTTGCAGAGCTCTTGGACCTTTTGTTTGCGATACATAGTTATCACATAGTTATTTAGAAATGGCAGCATTTTATTTTCTGAGTGGGAAATTAGTACGTTTTGTTCATAAATTTAACTAAAGAAGTGTCATTTATGTTTTATTACACTGTTCATCATTAAAGTAAAACCATTTTTACACGCTAAATCAGGATGATGTTGAAAGCCCAAGAGGGTTTTTTTTTTTCCATTTTAAAGGTAGGGTAAGGCATTCCTTGATGACGTCGCGCATGCCAAACAGCGAGCCCCCCCATCCCCCTCTCTCCAGTGCTCCCTGAGACAACACACCCCATTAGCACCTCTGAGGATATGTTTCTGAACGTAAGTTAGAAATCATGTAGAATCCCTTACCCTACCTTTAAGGACTTGACTCATGGGGGTCTGTGATGTCACAGAACCCACACAAATTTGAACCACTCGATAAGTATTGTATTTTTACTAGGGCTGTCAAAAATAACGCGCTAATAACATGCTAATAACACGCTAATAACGCTCTAATATATGCTAATATGCGCTAATACTGCGTTAATAATGCATTAATAATGCGTTAATAATGTGTTAACGCAAATTCTGTTTAGCGCCGCTATTTTTTATGCGAGATTAACGCACACACATTTCTGTAAATATGACCCTCGGCCAATAAGTGTATTTACAGTGACATGGCGACAGAAAAGGGTCTTATGAACGGCAAGTTTAGCTTTAAGGTGCTGCCAGATGGGTCTGTTGTGAAGAAAAAGTTTATCTGTATTTACTGTCGCTGTGAATTGAGTTACCACCGCAGGACGGTAAAGTTAGTTTCACATCTGACATTCACTCGTTTTTTTTCTCTTTAAACTTTAATAGTGTCACGAAAACGGCACGGATTTCATCCAGGTTGGTACCATTTTGTAGATATAAGTATGTCAGACATTTCACAAGTGTCATCAACCCTCCAAACTCAGTGGGCGTGGCTAAAACTCTCAGGAACAGCGCTGAATGTCCTTCTGAGTACCTGCTGCTGCCGTGGAGTTTAGGGACCGTCAGCAAATTACTGCGGTCAAGCAGCAGCTCCGACAAAATACACTAAGAAGCTGATGAATTCAGCCCCCAAAGAGAGCATCATGGTGGCTCAGGGGGGTCTTTGGTTTAAAAAAGGTTGAGAACCACTGGTATAGATGATGGATGGATGGATAAACAGAACATTAAAAAAAATGCGATTAATCGCGAGTTTACTATAAAATTTTTCGATTAATTGCGATTAAAAAATTTAATCGACTGACAGCCCTTATTTTTATACTTATATTTTTATACCCACAGAGAAAGACAAGGTTGCATCACGTGGTCACGTCAGATGCACAGAAATGTGCTCTCAACCACATGAAACGTGTCATGTCCTGTGTGACGTTCGAGGGGCTCCGTCAAGTCTGAATAAAGCACCTCTTGAGATATAACCCGTCTCATCCCTGCATGCCAATCTGGTATCTCAGCGGAGCTCACTCAGCTGTGGACTGAGGCTAGCAGCGAGCAGCTCTGAACGCCACGGGAGGTCTTTCCTTCCCGCGGCTAACTCTTCCCTCTGCAGCAACGAGGGTTTGTGAACATGAAACACTCGCTGCTCAAATACTTATATTTTGCATCTTCAGAACATGTATACACTATTTTATTCCATTATTCTAGCTGAAATTACTGTTTACTTTAATTTCTTTATTTGATATTCTTGCTAATTTTTTATGTCCCACATTATTTCCTTTTAGTGTGTTTTTATTTTTTTATTATATGGGTACACGTACTCCTTTGGTACTGAAATGATGTTTCTCTGGCTCCAGAATTTCCTTCAGGATTATTAAAGTTTTATTTTATCTCATCTCATATAGATGCTAATATTAATTTGGGAATGAAGTTAGTCACTTTTACTGAAGAAAAAAAAAAAAAGCTCCATATCTAAGACTGTGATTGGACGGTCCAGTGAGAGATCCTTCTTGAATATACGGGCCCATGGCCCAGAGCAGAGGAGGTTTGCAGCATAAACTGCCATGGCAACGTACCGTGGCAAGAAGTGAGCCACTTTTGTGACACGCACGCACACAAAAATCAAAAAAACAACAGATTTAAGCCACTAATCCTGCGTGGAAGAACATGGCCCCTGAAGGAACAAGCACAGATCCAAATAAGCATTAATAGATATCCAGGCCGAGGCTTCCTGCTCTCTGAGCCTCTTATTGCTGGAATGTGGGCATATTAAAATATTTAAAAAAGCAACAACCATCGGCTTTGAGGTTATCGTACTGTATTTTAGTTTTTAGTTTTGTGTGCACAACTCTAAAGCCCGCTCAGAGGAAATTGATCCGTACAGCTAAAACCACAGAAAATCTACAGAATCATTCAAGGCCGACTGAAGTAAGCAGCACCGACATTAACTGAATACCAGTTTATGCTAATTACAAATACACACGATAATCAATGAAAATGGTTTGAAATTTGGAATTCCCTTCAAGTCTAAGTAGTAATATATGGGCCCAGATCATACACTTCCCCTTTCCCGTTACCACTAGCCGCTACCCTCAAATTGCGTGTATAGGAACCTCCGCTAACCGCTAATGCAATCTTCCACCCACAATAGCCGCTGCCCATTATGCTGACTGCCTTATTCAGATTGTGGGTGTGGCAATGGGCGTGTCTTTTGCTCTTTCCTCAAAGTCAGTATCTCGTGATCGCGGGTTTAAGAAAAAGCATAGCGAGTTGGTCCAACCACCCCCAACCCATGTCGGCTGGTACAAGAGCGCGACCAAATGGCATTAATGTGCGTCCACCTGGTCAAATGTGGACGTGCACAAACAGCTCTACCTCTGGAATTAACTCTTGTATAAAAAGCGTGATTTGGCTTCAGTTGAACCCCTGAGAAAATGGTAGAGATCGTCTTAAACGGCTTACTCGCTTACTTTATGACCACCGTACAGCAAGGCGTGAGTATTGGCAAGGACCTTGCAATACGATATGTATCATGACAATTGGGTCACAATACGATGTTATCATGATATTGCGATATATTGCAATATTCTACCCAGTTAATATCAAAATTTAAAGTAGAGATGAAAAATCAAGTTGCTGTATATGTTCATCAGATGATATTGATCATTCAGAGGACAAATTGAGTCAAAACTATTTGCTTTAAAACAATCTATTTATTGTTTATCATTAATGTTTTTGCACATTTAAAATTACAAATTTTCTAAAAAATTTATAATAGGAGCTGAAAAAATCGATATTACATTGGGTGTCCGAAAATCGCGATATATTGCCAAATCAATTTTTTTTTTACACATCTACATAGAGCCATCTACTGATGGTTACTTTGCTTTATTGGACCCACTTGATCACAAAGAAGTGAGGTGTGCTCCTGAACTGGAGACTTGCATCATAGATGTACAACAGCTGGGTGACGCCATCATGTCATTATGGACAAAGATCCCGCATCTTCCTAAATCTGTTCCAGTCCCAAAGGCGTCAAACCCGGTTAGGGGAGGGTTCATTAAATAAAATGGCCGATGAGAGTAGATCCCAACATTTCAAATATTCTCAAATATTAGGACACTGATGCAAGACTTTTTTTTCATTTTAGCTTGCTATCAAAGCATATTCAAGTTACAACCTTCAACCAATTTTTAAACTGATTCACATCAGTTTAGCCACTGATTCATCGGCTCTTTCCTCAGACATGTGGCTGCTGAAAAGTCTGGAGATTAATTTCAAGAGCGTCGTTTGCATTTTGAAGGTGCTTCTGTGAGCCCAGAAGTGCTGTCGGTGCAAACGAAACGGGCCATTGTTGGGCAGCAAAAACACAACAAATCCACGAGGACGCTATTAAAAACATTATCTCAGTGGGTGTTTTTGCAGGACGCCCTCAACGGTGCAGAAAAAGCTCTTCACACCATTCAGCCGAGTGAAGAATACTCAGCGGGAGGTTTGTGTGTCATTATCCAAATCTGCCACAATGAGAACACAGAAGATTCACCAACATTTACATAATATAAAGGCTAGATCAGACCAAAAATTAAAAATATGACACTTGTTAAAGACCATTCTTTGGAGAGATGGAGATAAGAAAGTAAGAAAAAAGCTTGATATGGCTCATGATTCAAAGCACGTAACATAATCTGTAAAACAAGCGAAGACATGTCGAAGGCGTGTACGACTCTGCGCCGGGTCACCGGAGATAATGATGTGACCGAAGCAGCTGGATGAACTCCGGGGTCCGCGGGGATACCCTACCTGCTCCGATTCATCAGCATATTCTGCCACGGCCCGGTCAGCCACCCGACCTCGACGCGCTCAAGCTGCATTTTTTAGCGCATAACAACTGCAGGAAGGAGTATGGAGGAGCATCACTAAGGGAACAGCTATCCTGATTCATGGTTATCTGATCCTTTAAAAGAAAATCAGGAGCTGTACTTCCTAAAACCGTCCAGCACTTTGAATATTCTACTGAAGCCTTCAAATTAAAGCTGTGAATCTGACCTTCAGCTCCATATTCACTAAACCGATTATGGTTTTATAGCACTTTTATTACAGTTTTAATGTCTAGTGACAAATATTTGAGCTTCTAATTGTTTATATAGAATAATCCAATAATTGAAATGGTTCTGTCTGACTCAGAAAATAAGTTGATCTCCTTTTGGATATGCAGGGAGCTGTGACATCACAGATTCAGATCAGAATTAAATGATCAACCTCGCAAGTGGGAGTGGAAAACTAAAGGATAGATTTAAGATAAATAAATAGGCACAGCGTGTGGAAATTTGAATGACCCTTACAGCAGTAGCCGTGGACCGGTTCCGGGCCGTGGATCAATTAGTACCGGTCCGCGCAAGAAAAAATGAGTTTTTTTAAGTTGAATTTATTATATGAGTCTGAACGAGCTTTTATTGTGAAAAATCTTTTATTTTGAAAAACTGACCGGATTCTCTCGGTTACATCTCGGTCGCTTGAACGTCAAAATTTAACTCAACTCGCAAAATGAGTAATAAACAGATGCTCTGGCAGTGCTCATGAAATAAGGGTCCGCCCCTTCCATACCTTTACCTTTCAAGTGGCAGAACCCAGTTCTTAAAGGGGGGGGGGGGGGGGGTCTCAACGATTTCCAGTGAAGTAGGATTAATCAGTGAGGTAGAAGGGATTCAATCGCTGCAGCCTCGGACTGTGACGCCCAAAAAGGGGAAACAAAGACTTAGACCAGGTGGTGTCGGTTCTCGAGTGCTGGTGTCCTGCAGGTTTTGCATGTTTCCCTAATGCACCTGATCCTAATTAATGGCCGACATCATCTGGTCATCGAGGTCAGCACATGTCTGTTAATGACTATGGAAGTATTTCTGTGCCACCTGAGTTTGAATACGAATTTTTAAGATTGAAATTTTTCAGCATCAAAATCAGACTTTGAATTTTAAAAAACATCAGATTTCTAGCACTGAATTTTTTTTTTGCCTCTGAATTTTATTTTTGTTAAAATAAATTCAGTGTTAAAAAAAATTGTTGTCTTAAAATATTCAGTTTTTCAAAATTCAACACGCAAAGAAATTCAACACCTCAAAAAATTCAGTGTAAAAAAAAAAAAAAAATCATCATCTCAAAAAAATTCAGTGTAAAAAAATTCAACCTCAAAAAATTCAGTGTAAAATCATCAATTTCTCTTTTCTTGGACATGTTAGAGCTAGTTTGTAGAGGTTTTTCTTAAATCCATCAGTTCTGAAAATCGTCTTGCTCATGGTGATATACTGTTATCTTTGTGGGTGACAAAATGCATGATGGGAGATGTAGTTTATTGTCAATATGCGCTTTAAGTCTTAAAATATTGGTTTAAAATTTAATCCAAAATAAATGTGTTTCCAGAACTCACACAAAGAAGAACACGACCCAAACATACGGGCTTTTCATATCCAGTTTACGATGGAGTTGAGTTGTTGACCCCAGCGGCTGAGAAGATGTTTCTCTGTGACAGCTGGATCAAAACACATCAGAGACATTTTTAATTAAGACCTCAGAAAATAAACTGGGTCCACTCGGGAAAATGTTGCGTTTTCATGTTACTGTCCTGCTCCAGTTGGGAGTTAAAGAAGTGATGGTGATTTTAGGGGAATGGCATGAATCCATCCATCCATTTCTGACAAGCCCCCCCCCCCGGTCTTGTTCGGGGCTGTTGGGGGGGCTGGAGCCGATCCCAGCGACCACCTGGGACAGAATTAGTTTTCAGTCATTAGCATTCATCAGTCAGGGATCGGGGTTTTGTGTTGCAAAGAAATTAAAAGAGCTCTACAGAGCGCGGAGATGAGCAGATTTATTTCAAATGTATCTCTGATGAATTTTGAGCTTCAAACGGAAGAAGGAACGAAAGAAAAGTCATTTTCTCCGACAATGTCAGTGCGAGATGGGCTGCAACTGATGCACGCATGACTTTCGATACATGTGACACACAATGCAGGCGCACGTAACAACCGATAACCTTTTTCTGGGCCTTCGTTTGAAAATGTCAAATCTCGAGACAGGATTCAACTATAATGATGACAGGAAGTCTGAGCTGTCAGAAAGTGCGTGGCCACATTCCTGCATCGTCCATTAAGACGTCCGTCATCCCTCAGTACCTTCAAGCCCGATTCCTTTTAGAATTTCAGAATCGTGTGAATACGGTAAAGAAAGGTGAGCTGAGAGGGTTCGGTCTGGGAAATGGGAAATGGCCTCCCTGACTGATACCTGTGAACTGAATCTGAGTCTCTTGCAACAAAGACCAAACTAGAACCGTGGATTCGACATCTCCCGCTGATACATTCTCATTAAATAAACTTTTTGTTTGGGCCTGTTTGAGCGTCGGACCCGGGCGTGAGCGCTGATTGCACTGGGAACCCCCAGCAGCATTATAGATGCATTTCATTTTCACGGCCATGTTACGCTCCAGAGTATGGAGCCCCGTTTGGGTCATAATTCAATGAATAAATGAGTCTATTATTATGAAATACAGGCGTTTATTATTATGAAATATTTCCCATTATTATGAAATGCATGTTTATTATTATGAAATATTTCCCATTATTATGATAATGGTTTAGTTTTTCATAAGAATGAGCTTTTACATAATAATGGATTCGTTTTTCATAAGAATGAGCTTTTACATAATAATGGCTTTGTTTTTCATAAGAATGATTTGTGTGTCAATCACAGCAGAGAGGGTGGAGCCATTTATGTGATTGGCTGCTCTTTCATTCAGGCATAAGCAACAGAACAGTGAATATCGATAGTGGGCGAGAGGTGCAATGTATCTACTCCAGGCCAGTAGGTGGCAGAATGCACCTCAGTTTACGGTTAAAAGTTGACATCGACTAAGAAACATAGCGCTAAGATTAAATAATAATAAAAATATATTTCATAATAATTACATTTTTTTCATAATAAAGGGAAGTATTTCATAATAATGGGAAACATTTCATATTATTGGATACATATTTCATAATAATAAACGCCTGTATTTCATAATAATAGACTCATTTATTCATTGAATTATGACCCAAACGGGGCTCCATACCAGAGGAGCTCCCAGAGACCGTGAGTATGAGGTCAACGAGTCAGTCAACAGAAAAACAACAGGCCATTTTGATTAGTGATACATTTTAATTGTTTTCCGTAAGCTTTGCTTAACAATAACACGATGTAGTTTAAAGCTCGAGAAGGCTTTACTCTTAAACAGCAAAAAGAAAAAACAACCCACTTTAATGCTTCCAGTTGAGCCTTGGATAATAGACATGGTCGTTCTCATGCAAAAATGATGGGAATTTTGCATATGAGGTTTCCATTAGTGGTCTGATTAAAGCCGAGGAGGCTTAGATTGTAACAGCGGTGACCTCCATCTCAGTCGTTTCAGTCATCTGGCCTCCATTTACCGGTTGGACCTGGTGAGATCCACTGACTTATTGAACTACGACTCCACACCACCTGATGGCAGCACTGCGCCACTTTCACTGTTTACCTAACGCTGACAAATATAAAAGAAGAAGATGGCAAACTAGAAGGAAAAACCTACTGGAAAGATAAGATGGTTGTTGCGTTTCTCTCTGCTGGTTGTGACGATGGATGACAAGAGACGACTGGAACTCAAGAAGGACATTGAGACGGATGAAGAACCTCCTGACTACAGCTAATCCAGTGCTTCTCTATTATTTTCTGCTGCGCCCCCCCCCCCCAGGAAGAAGAAAACATCCCCCCCCACCCCCCCCCCCCCCCCCCCCACCGCCCCTCCATCCACCGTCCACCCCCGACTCTACATAGTATCATTTGTCTATAAAATTGCTATAAGTCCACCTCTGCATAACGCTGTATCCTTATTAACATTAAGGAAAACAATATAGAAAGAAATAAACATTAACTTATAACAAAGAATAACTTTATTAACATTGCTCTTTAGTCTGTAAAGATCTAAAGCGCATCAATCCCACCGTGGTAACAGTGAAGCAGCGCTACATCAGCATCGTCATATTTCCTCATCTTAACTTTCTGGTCACTTTCGTTTGTCTCATTATCTCCGTCTTTCTCCGCCATTTCTTTATATCCTTGTTAAATATTTTTCCGTTGTGTCTCTTGAGGGTTTGTTCACTTCATATCTCCTGCTCTGTGCTGCGAGCGCACATGTCCGTGCTAAAAAACAACAACAACAAACAAACAAAAAAAATGACACAATATAGGTAATATTCCCTGAACACACTGTGACAATGAGAGCGCCACTGCCCCCTACTGGAGAATATGTGCAACTACACTTTATTCCAGTACGATAAAAGCATTCCCAAGGGATTGCGCCACACTATTTGAGCAGGACTGAGCTAATCCAATCAACACCAAGTCAACGCTACCAGGCAGTTTTTTGGAGCTGTGCTGAAGTAGGACGTCCCCAAAAAAATGCTCATTGCAAGGCCATTCTGGGAAAAGGAGACGGCGCCAAAAAACGCCAGGACGGTCTCCACCCTTGCAAATCGAAACTTCACTTATTGAAGAAAAAATTTTAAACTCATTTTTGTTTGAAGTTTTCTTTTCAGATAGCACGTTCTTATGATATTGTAACGTAAAAATGTCCAAGTCAGCTACTTAAAGGACAAATATTATCCCCATTTTTAAATGCTAACATGATTTCCTGAGGTTTTAAGGGAATATATGTGACATGTTTTGGTCAAAATAACTCTCTTTCCATCCATGTCCTATAGTTTTCTTTAAAGCATTCGGTTTATGTTACACTTTCCACCTCTGAGGCACAGCAATGACATGAGGTTGGTTGGAAACAAAGTCTGGGTTAATTCTGCTCTGATCTGTCTGCGATGGCTGTGCAGCTCTCTGACTAAATGTGAACACCTCGTAGAATAATGTATTTTTATATCGAGGTGGCCACAAACAAAATGACAGGGTCGTGCCCTGTTGGGTGTTTTTGGTTTGTTCGTAATTACTGAGCGCAGAAAACATGCACCGCGCATGAAGGGAGGCGCTGAAACTTACACCTGCTGACATTAGGGCAAGAAGTGGGGTACAACACATGCACTTACACCCCCGGCCATTTCAGAACCACCAGTAAACCTAACATGGTGGTTTGCAGGTAGAGAGCAGAAAATCCACGCAGCCGCGGGGTGAACATGCAAACTCCCAGAGTTCCAGCTGGCTGGAAGGTTCAAACCCAGAACGTTCTAGCTGCGAGGGGATAATTGCGAACCCTTTGTGCACTTGTGAGCAGCTTATAAATAAGATGAGCCCAAGGCCGTTAGCAGCATATCCCACCCTCTGGTCACGCACATTAAACTGTAAATGGTTCCCTGTGAATGGCTCTGCATAGAAATAAGCCTGATGATCAATGGTGCTTACAGTGAATCCTGGCCAAAACTGAGAGGAGCACGAAGAGATTTATATACCGCTGATTGTAAAAGGGTAAAATAGTGCACATGATTGTTGTAAACCATAAAAGTGGACAAACCCTTCTGTGGAGTCGACCCGGGGCTTCTGCAGTGGTTCTGAAGCCCAGCTGTGGGCATAAGATGACTCACCTGATCCCAGTTACTCTAAAAACGAGTGGAACAGCTTGGTGACAAACACCACAGACCCAAAAAAACAAAAACACACTCCAGAACATTTATATTATGCTGCACAAAACAAACAGGGAATTAAGAGGGAACAAATGTTGAGGTACAACAAAGATTTTTCTGGCAGAAAACAACAGCAGCTCCACAAGCTACAGCTCATTTCTACGCACCAGTCATGCCCTTCAAACTGAGCATGTGTGCTCGAACGTGTAGAGGCCTGATAGTGTGTTCCATTTGTACTTGGAAGTCGGAATCATTGAAGTCTACGTCAGAAGTTTTAGCTAAAGTTGGATCTGTACGTGGAACAAGGTGGAAAAAACCAGCCTCCATCTCAGATAAGAGTAACAGAGCAGCCGGTCTCAGGATTTAGCTTGTAAACTTTGTGCGAGATCCAATTAGACCGCGTTGAGTCAACTGACGTCACAGCAACATGGTGGCAGAACTTCCTGTGTGTCAGCTTTTCATTTTAGATGCTATTTTCTTTTATGAATCAATACCAACCATGTTGTGGCATTTCCTCTAAGTTTACGTGGTTTGTGTGTCCTCAGTAAATTATTCTGCTGTTTAAGAAAAAAAAAACATGACCTTCCTGTGGTCAAATCAGGCTGTGACGTCATTCCGAGTTCCGACTTATGACGTACTCATCATGATCCACTTGTGCACATTCTCAGATGAACTGAGGTTTATATTTAATTTAGGGCTGGGCAAGTTAACGCGTTATTATCGCGTTAACTCATTAATTTATTAACGCCGACATTTATTTTATCGCGCGTTAACGCATGTTGCTCACGTGCTTTTGTTTTGAAAAGTCTGTTACTGGCTGCTGCGGAAACAGACATGGAGAACGGTAAAAATCCGTGAACTTTACAGTTCAGGTAACTCAGGTAGCAATATTAACAATTCTGTCTTAAAAAAATATTCTGGGACTGCAACAAAACCTTTCTCATCATTCCTCCATGTTCCATCAGATCTGCTCCATGTGTTCACTGTCCTGCTGTTCTCTAGCTGGTTACTGCAGTGCGGCTCCATCTAGTGGCACAGATGTGTAATGACAACAGAAAGTCCAGTCCTCCATTATAAAACTAATTCAGTTCTGTGGCCCGTTTTATTCATTATCGTATATTTATGATCCAAGTATATATATATATAATATATATATATATAATATAAACAGGCATTTTTTCATTTTTTTGTGTTAGATAAAAAAATGAAACTACATAATAAAATGTCACTTTTTCATTTTTTTTAATTTTTAATTGACAATTAAAAATGGAAAGAATGAATGATTGATACATGGATTGGTAAAGTTACTGAACTTTAACATGGACATTTTCATTTTAAAGTTCTCCCAGACGGAGGATTCAACAGAAACAAGGTTATTTGTAACAACTGACAAGTTGAACTCCCCGTTAAAAGTTTCTGCTGTTACCTCAGAAATTACCTGTTTTAATGTTCTGATTGTGCTGAGACACAATCATTTTGTTGGAGTTTGTTTGTAGACTTTTTTATATAAAAACAGGATGTCATTAATGTCTTGGCAGTGGCAATAAGCTTTTATTTTATTTGACATTTTTAAGATAAGATTTATACCAAATATGTGTCACTGACAAGTGCTGACGTTAAAAGTTTTGAACAACAAATGTTATGGCACTTTAGTTCATATGGCAGCAGAACATTTAAATGAAAGTGCATTTTACACTACTTTTGAATTCATTATTCGATTTTGCATATACAATGCGATTAATCGTGATTAATCAGGGAAATAATGCGATTAATCGCGATTAAAAAATGTAATTTCTTGCCCAGCCCTAATTTAATTATATTTGTATTTGCCTTTTTGGACCATATTAGTAGATTTTATGAGCAGGAACACTTTTAGTGTGATTAGTCTGTGATTAGTTGGTTTACTGCCGGTCCTTGTTCACCAGGACGCACGTTTTACGCGCGCGCGGCTGAACAACCACCACTACCTGTTGAACCTCTCGTTCCGCAAACTTTCTCCTCCTCTCTCGCGCTCGGAGGTCACTTGAGCGCCCCCATGACCAAGGTCTCGGAGTTGAACTCGAACTGGTTGCTGGAGGACGCGGACTTCCCCCAGGAGTGGAGGCTGGGCGGCCGCTGCTTGAACGAGGACGTGTACTTGTAGATGCTCTTGTGGCGGTTCTTCAGGTACTCTCTGTAGTTCTTGGTGAGCAGCGTGTACAGGAAGGGGTTGATGCAGCTGTTGCTGTAGGTGAGGCTCGCCACCAGGTAGTTGATGCAGGTGTGCGTCTGCGAGGCCAGGCTCAGCGGCTTGGTGTGATACAGCGGCAGCAGCTGCCAGATCCAGAAGGGCAGGAAGCACGCCCAGAACACCAGCACGATGGTGAAGATCATGATCAGAACCTTCTGCTTCGGTGACCGCTTGCCGCCTTTGCTGATCACCGAGTTGCGCTGAGACTCCAGATACGTGCGGGCCAACCTGACGTACAGGTAACCGATGATGAAACCGGGGGCCATGATGCTGGTGCCAAACAGGACGGTCACGTAAACCTTGTAAGCCAGAGGCGCCCAGGTGGGCGCGCACATCCTCTTCACCCCCCCGTCCGGGGTGTTTTTGGTGGTCTGGGCCACCATGACCATCATGGGGACGGTGAGGACCAGGGACAGCAGCCACACGCCCCACGCCAGAGCCTTGCGGTAACTCTTGGAGCGCCGCACGGTGTCCAGCGGCTGCGTCACGGCCAGGTAGCGCTCCGTGCACATGACGGTGAGGGTGAAGATGCTGGCGTGCATGGTGAGGAGGTCCAGGCTGAGCAGGATGCGGCAGCCCACGTCCCCGAAGTACCAGTCCTTCAGGAAATACGTGGAGACCACGAAGGGGATGGTGGAGAGGTAGAGGAGGTCCGCCAGCGCCAGGTTGATGATGGAGATGTACATGGAGGTGGCGAAGCGGATCGAGTGGCACATCACCACCAGCGTGTACACGTTACCGGACACCCCGACGATGTAGACGACGGACAGAAGCGTCCCGAAAGTGGATGTGATGACGAGTTCGTGGTCCGAGCCGCCGCCGCCGACCCGCGGCGGGCTCGCGTTCAGAGCCAGAGACTTGTTGTTCATGGCGCGCTCCGCGGCTCTCCAGCCCCGACCAGTCGGCTCTGCGGAGCAGGTTTGGAGGTAAAACGCGCGCCGGGCGCAGGTTGTGTCTGGCTTGTCCTCCTCAGCGCGCACAGCCCGCTGCTCTTTGCTCCTGACGTCAGCGCCGTAACACCGACACCCAGGATCCCGTATTCATTCAGACAAATCCCATGGATGCGACCTTTAAATGTTGTGCCACTGAAACAGTGTGTGAAAAGATAATAAATAAATATTCTAACAGATTTCTTTGCGCAAAGATGTGTTAAAACTTGAGTCAGCAACGAGCGCGCACCGGACACGTGCAGCATCAGGACCAAACCATGTCACATAAACAATAAGAAGCTGAGATGGAACCAAAACGCGACACTTTTACGCGCGCTTCAGAGTGAATTAACATACAAATGAGCCATTTTCGTGCAGCGCGATGATCAGAAAGAGTCAAAGCAGCAGAGATAATTAACCTCCTGTTCTGACCACATGCTATAAAATGTGACCACTCACACCCTGACTTTTACATCAGAGATTAGAGCTCCAATCAGTTCCCTTTTGTTCTTCTCTGTGTTACAGAAGAGCTCTTTCATGTCACAGTCACTTCTCTGTCTTTAAAATTTCACAGGGAAAAAAAAAGAAAAGATATATATATACAGTCATGGAAAAAATTATTAGACCACCTTTTTCTTCACTTTCTTGTTCATTTTAATACCTGGTACCACTAAATGTCATCATGTGACTAAAACAGACAGAAAAGAAAACTGAATGCATAAAAGCAGTGTTTTGGCAGTGCCATAGCTATTGATGTAAAAACTTAAGTGATTTAGGTTATTCAAGAAAACTATGGAAAATGGTAAGATATCAGCTCTTAAAAAAAAGCAATCTTTGTGGTTATCAATGTTTGTCCAAACAAATGTACCTTAGTTGTAACCAGGCATTAAAATGAACAAGAAATGAAGAAAACAAGGGTGGTCTATCATTTTTTCCATATATATATATATATATATATATATATATATGTGTGTGTATGTGTGTGTGCATGTATGTGCTAATTAAGAAATAAAGCAAGTCTGACTTTTCAGTTATATTGCACATGTGGCAGCAGATTCCCATTTTACATTTTGAACCAATGTTATTCATAAAATTTGTCCTTTTATAGTCCATCAGTGTTGGATCTACTCTCTTCAGTCCCTCTCGTCTTACTGATACTGATGAACGTGCTCTGAGCCCAGGGGGGGGGGGGGGGAGGGAGGGGGGGGGGGTCTTCCCTGTCATCCATCTCCAGCTGAGCCTGAGAGCGTTGGGTCATCCTGGATTACAGGTGTGGTGGGGAAGCTGGCGTTAAGACTGTGAGCGCTGCTGCGATAATAACCAGCTATTATAAAGAGTTTTTCAAAATAAAGCGATTTGCATGCAGTTTTTTTTGGCAGAAATTGTTGAGAGGTGGTTTATGGGAAGAAGTCCACTTCAATATATCCTTGTCGGCTGACTGTGTTATACTTTGTATCTGAAAGAAGTGTATTTGAGGTATTCATTTTAATACAGATACAAAAGAAAGGTTTGTAAGCTTTAGAACAGTGGTTCTCAACTGGTGGGTCGCGACCCAAAAGTGGGTTGCAGACCCGTTTTCAGTGGGTCGTGGGTCTTTGCCTGGGGAAGGAAATGCTAAAAAAAAAAAAAAAAAAAAAAGCATGTCATTCACACTCCTTAACAGTAGATGGCGATAATGTCCTGTAATGCGAGTTGACACCCGCCAGTTCACACCATAGAAGAAGACCTGCAAAGTTTGTTTCCATATGTTGAGCAGGTGAAACACAGATACAACGAAGAATATATGAGATATGGACTTATCCTGAAGACAAAGGTCAGTGAGTGGTTATTCAGCTAAAACTATATATTTTGAGTTCTTTTTGAAACTACTGCTCAGTGGTTGCACTGTTTTATTTTCATGTTTGTGCATAAAAGCACTGTTGAGTCTTAAAAATGGCTGTTACTGAAATGTTCTGATTATTATGTCAGCTTTATGATTAATGCTTAAATAAATGACTAGATAGTTTTAATAGGAAATTGTTATATATTCAGGAAGTGGGTACTCAACAAATGCTACATATTTGAGTTTTTTTTTTAAACTACTGCTCAGTGGTTGCACTTTTTTATTTCATGTTTGTGCATGTTGAGTCTGTTAAAAAAGGCTGAAGTTACTGAAGTGAAGTGTTTTGGATTTAATTAAAATGCAGCTAATTGAGCATCAAAGGGAATATTACCCACTTGAAGTAATTTTGGTTATGCTATTTTGGTTTTTGCCATTTTGGTTCACCAATAAACTTATTTTTTGTGTTGGCATTCTGTGATATTCTATTTTACTATCTCCGATTCAAACTGCACGATCTTTTCATTCAATAAATTTGAGAAGTTGGAAATTTTCTTTGATTTGGGTCACAGCTTGTCATTGAGGGTGATGGTGGGTCCTGAAGCCAGACCAGTTGAGAACCACTGGTTTAGAAGACTGGACTACTCATCTCTCATCTGATTGGTCTGCGTCTGTTTTCTGCTGTTAACGGTCTACAGGCTGTAAGTAGTTTCTAAAGTGTGGCAATACCACTTTTTACCACACGGGGGCTCATAGCTCTGCTTTACTGAGCTAATGAGCGGGACTTGTAATACCACTTCGTACCACTAGGGGTGTACTTGAATGAATTTTCATGTGATGTGCTGTAAAAAGTGGTGTTGCTACCTGCTTTTAAGGCAAACTGAAAATAAAGAAAGTCTCAGATATTTGCTTAGAGTCTTAAAACATTTTTACAGTTGTAATCATGTCACATGTTTTTTCACCTCTCCATTAAAATAGAGTAAAAACTGTTGTCTGTCAATACATATTCTGTCTCAAGACCTGAGATACAAATTAAAGAAAAATAACTTGCTGAATATTCGACTGTCCCGTGACCCTAAAAATTATGACTAGCCAGGTATATACTGCAAAAAAAGGGGGTCTTCAAACAAGATAAAAAACACTACAACTAAGGAAAAAAGTTCTCAAAACAAGTGAAGAAAACTCTGTCCATGCAGCAAGATAATTTCACTTGGTAAGATTTCTTAAATTAAGATTGTAGGAAAACTTGTATCTAGATTTAAGAAAGGTATAATTTGTTATTGAATCTTAAAACAAGCTTTATTTTGATGAGGAGGAGGAAAAAAACATAATACATCTTATTTTAAGTGTTAATTGTCTCATTTTAGGATTCCCTGCCTGTTTGAGACAAAAAAGTAAAGTTTTACTTGATATAAGATTATACTGAGGCTTATAATAAGAAAGTAATTATTAAAACAAGAAAAAATATCTAACGCTTCTAAATGTAAGTTTTTTTTTCTTGGTAAGAACCAAATAATTTGCAGTTAGAGAATGAATGAATTGAAGGACTTTTTTTGATTGATTTTGAATTAGTTTCATTTTTGTGAAGTAAATTAGTTTGTTAGAAAGGGTTTACTTGTATTAACATTATTAGGACCTTTGTTTTTATTAAAGGTACGGTAAGCAGTTTCTGGATGACATCCTGTCTGTTGAAATTGTAAACAAAACTTCAACAAAAACACAGAGAGTGAGATCTTCCCTCCCAGTTCCTCCGGTGCTCCCGGAGAAAACACGCCCAGTCACAAGCATGAACCCTCCCTCCATCAGTGACTGGTTGGAGCGATGCTTGTTATAGTTTTGGGGGCAGGTTTTCCCAAATGATTTTTTTTGGGGTTTTTTTTGTAGTAGTCATGGGAGTTCACATGAGATGTTATTACCTCTGCCAAAGAGGTAATGTTTTTGCCGGCGTTTATAAGCACAACAAGTGCAACAATTCCCCCATATAGTGATTTACAGATTGCTATAAAATCCTCCGTCTGGATCAGATCCGGATCAGCCTTTGAAATTTGATAGAGGTTCCCATTGTCAATCCCTGAGTCAAATTTCATGAGTTTTGGGTAAAAATTAACAGAGATATTGAGAAACAAAATTTTCAGCCCCATTGACCGCAATGTTATCGAAAATTTGAAAGTGATCCAAAATCCAGGATTTCTTCCGGATCACAGCCAAAACGAAATCAGTTCTTCCTTTTCACATTTCTGACAACTCCTGAAAATTTACTCAAAATCCATCCATAACTTTTTGAGTTATCTTGAACACAGACAGACAGATAAATGCAGGCACAAACATGCCCCTGTAAAGCCTTCATCCCTCCCTGCTGTCAATCACACGGTGGCTTAACACTTGTGTCCCTGTTCCTCCTTGGAAGGTTGTAAGAGAGGAACAACGGTGGCAAGGTGAGTGTGATGGGGGTGCGAGGATGGTTGGAAACTCCACACTGAGGATAAAACCCGTCCGTCACAGGGATGGTGAGAGACGGCTTCAGTCAGAACACCTAACCAGGTAAAGAATCAAGGTAAAGCACTGTGGACGTAGCAGATGAATAAAGGAAGGGGAGGATCTTCAGATTGCTGATTTAAAGCACACGATCGGGTGGAAATGTTGCAGCTTTGTTGAGTGACTGTGAATGAACGGCTGGAGAGGGGAGGTGAAATGAAGACGGGATCTCTGGTACGTCTTTACACTGATAATTCTGTGTGAAAGCAGCTTATGTTATTATAAAACCCAACACACAACGGGAAAGATCATATACAGTGATCCCTTATTTGTCGCGGTTAATGGGGACCGGCGCCCCCCCGTGAAAATCAAAATCCACAAACTGGAGCCGGAGCCCCCCGAGCCTAAATAATGTGTTTAAAATATGTTTAAAAACCGCAAAAAAGTAGCGAGACACTGCAGCGAAACAAGACAAAAGCTCAACTGTGGTCTTTCTGTTACCTTCACAGCCTCTGGTCTCTGAACCGTAGTAAAGAAACTGATCTTTCATCTAACCTCGTTTTCATTCTGCCGTCCTACAACACACACACTACATTACCCATAAGGCCACCTTCTTAAAGGGGCCAGGCTGGCTCACAACATTTCTTTGCTGCGAGAGAACGCGCACAACATCCTGTGATGTTTCTGCAATTTTTTCTTGATTTTTTTTTTTTTTTTATATTTTACATTTCTGAAAAAAAATCCGCGAATAACTAAAACCACAGAACTTAAAGCACGAATTGGCGAGGGATCACTGTATGTTTATTTGGGCTTAATTAGACAAAATTCAACACATTAACTAAGATTTGATTAAAATAAGTTTGCTCAATGAAAACTGGAATCAAAATAGAAAACAAAAGAAGAATGGATGTGGACTTAACTATAGAAATATGGAGAAAAATGGAGCATCGGGTAACCAGGAGGATCTTTAGTTGTGAGTAAAGAACCGATATATGAATGGATGTGGATTCTGAGAGGATGAGGGTTTCTGCGCGCTGACTGGTCAGAGATGACTTACGCAGCAGAGGCCAGGTGCTATTTTCAGCCGCTATAATCTCCAGAAGTCTTACACAGGAGGTTAATATTCTGCAGGCTGTGCAGCTTATACGCCAGGGAGGGAGAATATACGGTCAGCTTTACTGTACAGGAAGAAGAAAAAAAAGAAACAGCATCACTGGCCAACAGATGCTGAATGAACAGGATCAATTTCTTGTTTCTTGTAAACCGGCAAGGAAGAGGAACGGCATCGAGCCACCGATCATGAGACGCACTCGTTTCTTTTAGCAGCACAAGCTGAAGTACAGAAATGTAACATTTGATACGCTGTCGAAAAGCTGCTTCATTGTTTGACTGCGGTTTAACAGTGGAGGGAATGAAACAAGTGAGAGTTTAGGATTCACTGATTTAAATGAGCACCACCCATCAGAAGAGAGTGCTGGGATTGAAGCTACGCTGTGTATATATGATTTCATGTATATTTCTGGATGTTGTTTGTAAATTTGGGTACATATTATTCACAAGTATATGCTCTAATTGTGCACTGGTGAGGCAGTCAATACGCTGTTAAACAATACGCTGGACTACGACTGAGGTGCAAAGCAGATTTATTCTCCAAGCTGTATACAATTCAGAGAGGCCATTAACTCCCACCACAGAATAAAAGATGATCAGAAATGACAAGTTTCCAGAAGGAAACAGTTCGTCTTAAGCATCACATGGAAAACATGGAGTCCTTGAGATAAGTTCTCTAGACGCCTACGTGTCAGAACGATAACAAAGCTGTGGGCATCAACAGACCGGAATCGAGACCAAAAGTCATGGACTTATGAAGCAGCATTTATACAATTAAGGCCCCAAAATGCAGTTTTAATATTACATTGGATCATGCAAACTTGCATGATGCCGACGCTGCAGTATTCCAGATAAACTGCTTGTGTTTACTCTGCACACTTCAGTGATCACCTAACAGCTGTTTTGACAGCTTATCGTGACGGAAATATGGTTTGCTGATTGCACTTAGATAGAAATCAATGCTTGTCTCCTGCAAGCACAAGGAAACAATTTTCCTTCCTGATCTGATTTTAAATCAGCTTGGACTTCTGGGGATGCTTTTTGTGTTAAAACAAATGAAAAAACAACTTTTTCCACAGGGTTTTAGTTTGTACTAAAACATTCAGCGCAAGCTAGTTTCCCAATCATACTTAAAATATTTTCACTTACAAAAATGCTTTAATTCTATGCATTTTACTTTTGGACAGTCATACCCACTCATTCTCTCTTGTGAAATGGATCTGGGGCCCCTCCCATTCGTAGCCGTTTCCACCGGTACAAAACGTACCAAACCAATTTGCAACACGGCAGATGAGGATTTTAAGATTCAGAGGAACGCTCTAGATCAGGGGTGTCACTGAGGGCCACATCAGCATCCTGGTGGCCCTCGAAGGGCCAGATTGACAGCACGAGTGTAACAAAATGCAATGTAAATCAAAATAAATTAAACTACACCTTATTATATTGTAAAATAATGGATTCTGTGTTTATTCCCATGTTTTCTGTCAAAATGCCGACGTAGATTATACTCTTTCACAACTGACACCACCTCATAACACAAAAGACATACTGTTTTTTCACCTTGAGATACAAACTTGTAATTGTTTTCCCGTCATTCATGAAACTGCCTTCTTTGTGCATCAGTTTTTCTTTTCTTTGACATGTTGGGGTTAGTTTGTAGAGGTTTTTCTCAAATCCATCAGTTCTGAAAATCGTCTTGAGTTCTTGTTCTCGTGATATACTGTTATCGTTGTGGGTAACGAAGAAATGCATTATGGGAGATGTAGTTTATTGTTAATATGCGCTTTAA
The DNA here is from genome assembly GCA_018398805.1 of Hirundichthys speculiger. Taxonomy (NCBI): domain Eukaryota; kingdom Metazoa; phylum Chordata; class Actinopteri; order Beloniformes; family Exocoetidae; genus Hirundichthys; species Hirundichthys speculiger. Next base: position 22,576 of record JAGFBZ010000452.1, on the reverse strand, counting down.
AGAGGGGTAAGCTTATTTTAAGTCTTAAAATATCGGTTTAAATTTTAAGCCAATAGTGCACAAGCGCCTGAGGGCCACATGAAATGACGTGGCGGGCCACATTTGGCCCGCGGGTCTTGTGTTTGACACATGTGCTCTAGAACCACCACGGTAGCTGCAGAATGGCTAATAACATCCCCATATATAACACGTAGCCCCTAAAATGATATATGTGGCAACATTGCTCTGCCTGCATCACCAGCTGTTTCTCTGTGTGCCTGTCCAGTGGTGTCAGTTGGTAGCTGGTTCTGGTACCGACCCTTGGAAATCCTAGTTGAATCCAGGAGAACCAGACCAGGCTGGATCAAAACTTGTTCTTCAGTCGCTGAATACTTTTTGCTCCACCGACGCAGCGCTCAGGTTTATAAAACTAACCTGACAAAGAGAGGAACTGTCTGCAAACTCGTGGATTCAGAATTCATGGATTCTGTCAGCCTTATTAAAAGGGAAACATTCATTGCCCTGGAGAGTTTACCTTGGCTTTCTAGAGTCACAACCAACTCAAACACTGAGAAAATAAAATAACTGTCACTTTAATTGGGACTTCCAAGGTCTGAAAATGTTATGAGATGAGCTGATCAGATTGACAAGGTCTGCTTTTAATCTGGATCAAAGGAGAATTACCCAGCCTTCCAACTTTTATCTCTACCCGGCTTTAACTTCAAATCGTGCAGCACTTGCTGCATCTTAGTTGTGGGAAGTTAAAGCTCCTGCTCTCTCACAGTCACCTGCACAGCAGGAACATCAGAGATGCTGCTCAGAGAGAATTCAAGAATGCTGTGGATCAAAAGGGGGAACCTGCGTTGGACACGTGTTACCTAAAAACCCGTCAGGAACTGATCGCTCCTGGCCGGGCCGCTGGGATGACGATCATCACTGAGAATCCGCCTCCGCCATCCTAAACCAGCAGCAACAGAGGTCTAAAATCAGAGTGTTGCTGTGTTTTGATGAGAACATGTCAGACATTTCGATAAGACCTCCATCAATTCTGTCAGCGCGTTTTAAAAAAAGGTCACATCTCAGTTAATGTTTTATAAAAGCAGACCTCCCTCATTTAAAATGGGAAAACCTCCCTGAAAATGAGCAAATGGCTACAAAATGGGCCGCGACTGATCAAACAGTGCAGCTTGTCAAATTAATGTCAATCACTGGAGATGTGAAGAACATGGAGCAAAAAGTCAGCTACCAATCACAAACTCAGATCGGTCCAACTCACGGCTGTGAAGACACCAAACTCAGATTTATGTTTAATGGTATTATAACTCTAGTGGGTTTGTAGAGCTCGCTGTCAGGTTGTCTGAGCTGCACACAAACAAAGCAACTGGTACATAAGATTATTAGCATTCTTTAATATGTTAGTAAGACACAATTACAGTCTGATATGAACAGCAAGACATAGACCCCGATCGTACACTTCCCGCTAACCGCTACCCGCAAATTGCGGGTTTAGGAAACTCCGCTAACCACTAACGCAATCTTCCGCTCCCTAAAGCCGCTACCCGTTATGCCGACTCCCTTACTCACATTGTAGGTTTGGCAATGGGCGTGTCTTTTGCCCTTTCCGCAAACTCGCTATCTTGCGACCGCATGTTGGCGCGTACAAGAGCGCGTCCAAATGGCATCAATGTGCGTCCACCTGGTCACATGTGGACGTGCACAAACGGCTCTACCTCTGGAATTAACTCTTGTATAAAAAGTGTGATTTGGCCTCAGTTGAACCCCTGAGAAAATAGCAGAGATCATCTTAAACAGCTTGCTTACCAGTTAAACCATAGACGACCAGAGCGTGTTTACTGGGAGGACACCGACTATCTGGGACTTTCAGGTAGCCGATAGGAATTGTCTGTGTAAAAATATTTATATGTATATATCAGTGCAGAGGAGGAGGAGGAAGGAAGAGGAGGAAGCTCTACAGCAGAGTCCCAGACGAGCTGCAAATTAGAGCTGCTCTGATCTGGATGAAAAGACGCTCCATAGCGGTTAGCGGGTAGCGCAACCTGCTATTATCGGCAATGGCTACTGACGCACTGATTGGTTTAACAGGTGGAACACCCTAACCACTCCTATGCATAATATAGCGGGTAGCGCTGGTGGGATAGCGGGTTTAGCAAGGTGGAAGATTGTGTTCTTTGCGTGGAAACGCCCCTCCAGCTACCCGCTATCCCTAAATAGCGGCTTTAGGAGATCTGGCAGAAGATCGGGCCCATAATGTTTTAAACTGCGCTATAAGCCAAAAAGGAAAAACAAAATATATAACAAATTTGCAGCCAGATGTTGCACATCTTCTCCCGGTCTGCTGTGGAGACTTCAGTCCCACCTGCAGCCATCAGAACCTTAAAACAACTTTAGATGAACAAGGTGCTGCACAGGCTAAATCATCAGTAACCATCTCAATCATCTGTAAATATAAGCAAATATATCTATAAATAAATAAAATAAAATTATACAAACAGAGTAAAGCAACAATATCTGGAAAAAAAGAGGAAGATAAAAACAATACTTTAATAAAAGTGCAACAGGACATTTCCCCTCATGAATAATCGTCACTCTGGAATAATGAACTCTATATTATTAGGAAGTTGTTTTATAACCCGTTTCAGATGGACTTGTAACAACAATTGCTTCTCTGGGACATTGCTTATGTCTTTTCTTGTTGGCATTGTGTTAACACACAGCAGAATAACACACAGACATCTGCTTTTACAAAGTTGTGCACACCTGGACTGATAATCAGCAACACCTGGCTGCTGTTTACTCTCTTAAATCCAGTGGGAGGAGTCAGGGGGACGTTTGAACGGCTCACTCAATATTTATTTGTCTTATTTATTTTAAAAATAAAAAAACAATGACAAGGTGGAAGCGTCAGGAAGAATCAGCTGGTGTTCATGGTAAACGCCCCGCTCTGCTTCGTCCATGAGCGTAATAAACGCGCCCACCTCCGCCATCCGGCTGGAGCAAACAAATGGGGCAGTCAGTGTTGCCTAGCAACAATGCAGTCTTACTCTGATTAATGAAATCAGAGCGTCTGCTTAACAGGTTGTGTATTAATCAGCAGGTAATTGCAGAAGTTGCTTTGTCTTAAAAAAAAAAAAACTGCTTTAGCGTCGGTAGCTGTATGATCTCGTTCACTTTAAAATGTTTGTTCTTGTTATCTGTTCAATAATCTGACCCATTTAGTCTAAAAATAAAGATAAAGGTCTGAACTGGTCTGAAATACTCAATGGACTAAGTGCACGATGCAACTCAGAAACTAACTAATAAAGCAACACAGAGACTTGTCTCTTCTGACCCGCTAGATGTGTGCGGTGGTGCATTTCTCTGCAGAGGGAGTTCATGTTTAATAAGATTCCTTCTCATCTCGGACCGTTAAAACACAGCTGTCTGGTTAAATAGCTTTTCTTTTTTTTTTTTTAATCCCATCACTGCTGTCTGCGTTGATGTGTGCTGCACTTTCCCTCAGGGTTGTGTGGATGTACAGGCGCGTTGACGCTTTAAAGTGCGACGGCGACAGGCTGTAATTTGTCTTTCACACTCGCTCAGACTTGTCAGGCTCCATCAGAAATGGACAGCCTTTGTCTTCCTCTAACAAGTTCAGCTGTTGATTTTTCCACAACACGCTGTATTCTAAACATCATTATAACACATTGTCATGATTATATGTTTACCATGAGGGAATTAAACACCTTTCATTTTTCTCCAAGTCTTTGTCTGCTTTCTTGCCAGTTCTTTGACTGACCGTACTAGACTAGCCTTTTTTAGTGTTTGCTCCTCTTGTTCAGTTTAATCTGACCAACAGAGGCAGAAATCAGTGCACGGCTATTGTCAGCACTCACTGAAGCGCCTGCTAGCCTACACCTTGCTTTCTCAGAGGAGAACAGTGTCTGTGTCCGCACCCCGCGGCTTACATCGGCGCCATAAACATGCAAAAAAACTGCAAAAATTTTCATTTTACGTATAATTGCACTTTAAAGATACAAATTCACCAATGTGCATTAGTGCTGGGCGATATGGAAAAAATCATATATCACGATATGGACTATTTTATATCACGATAACGATATATATCACGATATACCATAATAAAGTATGTTTTCAGTTATTCTCTGAAAAGTTTGACAAAAATTTCATTGCTTACTTTTCAACTTTATTTTGAAAGGACATTTAGCTGAACTGTCACAAACATACATTTTAGTGCAGCAAAAACAGGTAGGTACAGAGGTACAGTAGCTTTCACATTTTTTTTTAAAGTGTACAACAGTTTCTGAGAGGAAAAACACATTTTTGCACTGAAGTTCAGCTATAAAAAAATAAACACAAATTATTTTTCAACTTTCTGAAATCTGTAACCTTGTAGTGCAAAGTTTGCAAACCAATATAAAGTGTCTAAAGTAAACATCAGGTTTGAAGTGAACTCTGTTTAAGGCATTAACCATGAATAAAAGTGCAAACATAAAAGGCTACTTTGTAGAAGTAGATATGATTCTATCAAATTTATCGTTGCAGGTTATTTAATAATTGTAATAATTGATAAAATTAGGTTAGAAACGATAGAAACGATAGAAGAGAAATGGCACGATACACATTTTTCTATCGTCCCCACGATATGTATCGTCATATTGCCCAGCACTAATGTGCATTGTGCCTTTCTGTGTTTTCTGACTTATCTAAGCATGACTTGATGACCCTGAGGTCCCCTAGAGAACATGTATTGCTGTTTTCCACCTGTGGGGGGCAGCAATGCACTAAACTGTGTCTCGTCGACATGAAAAAAAAGAAGAAGAACAGCCTTCCTGTTTGTTGGATGTGTTTTTTTTCCAGCTTTCTTTTTTAAACATATGACCTAAACTTATAAAAAAAACAATGATGGCAGCAAGAAAACATCCATAAAGAAAGAGATAAAAGGTTTCAAAACAGAAATGCAAAGTGCTGGAAGTTAAAATAAGAAGAAGAATGAAAGTAGGTAAAGTCCAAACAACACAGTTGATTCCATCATGCTGTGATGCGTTTGTCAGGTGTCATGGCTCCCGCTTTTTTGTCTCAGACTTTAAAATGACTTCGTACAAAAAAAGTAGATCCTTCCACTGAAACAGAAGACGTCAGTTATGAAGGCAGTCCTTCAGCGTGGCCCAGGATGCATTGTGTTTATGTTGCTAAAAGGTTGTGGTCTGTGTGCCGAATGTGGTTTTAATGACCTCAGTGTAGAGGACTTTAGAACAACCCGAAAACCCAAGGTTCCGACCCGACAAGACGTGACTCCGGGTTCGGGTCGGAATCACTACAGTTAGTCTCTGGTCTGGTCGGTGCTCTCTGACAGGCTGGGTCCGCGTTTACCCAAGAGAAGTAAAGATATTGGCGGTGGCAGCTGTCACTCAGCTTCCTGTCCCGCCCCCTTCCATCCAATAGGCTGTGAAATGTCAGGTGACAGGTCAAGCAAAAGTAAACAAACAAACAGTAGTTTAGTTTAGCCAATGTCAGGACTCGGGGCAGTTTAACTAATTATTCATTAACGTGGCATGTTTGTCATGAAACAATCGTGTTGCCGTAGCGTGTTATTAGCGGTTTGCCCGGCAGCTGTAAAACACAACGGATCGCCAACATGACAACGCTGGATGAGAGAACATATTTACGACACGTCCTGACCGGTTTAGGCTATTAGCGTTAGCGATTGCTACAAATAGCATCTGTATCCACAACGAAAATAAACGACGTGGATTTATTGTTGTTTACATCACGTAGCCTATGTAGCAACTGAACCAGGTAGAAGAAGACAATGTTTAGGTAAGAAAATCAAGTTTTATTCAACGCTAGACAACTTTAACATGAACAACTATGGGCTGGATTGTCTCGGTTCGGTTAATGGTCAGAAACAAAAGACTCGGGTCGGGTCGGTTCCGGGTCCAAATATTGCGGGTCCTCGAGGACCTCTACCTCAGTGCATCCTGGGTGTTTTCACACCAGTTCTGAGGTTCTGATCAGAAGGTTAATATCATGTGCAAACAGGACGAAGATGACCCTGCTTCTTCAGTCAACGTGAATACTGCATGATATTTGTTTTATAAAACTATGGATCCAGTCAGAGTAAAAAGATAAATAAAAATCAGAATCTGTTTTCAGGGAGCAGTTTCCTTGTAATTGACGAGCTTCACCATATGGACCTTCAGAACGTCCTTAAGCTGTTAGAAAGATCCATCAGCCATCATGTCAAGTTAAAAGAAAACAAGGCGCCCACTTAAGACTCCAGCCAACCTCAAACCAATCACAGCAGCTACAGTACTTGAGTGAAGGTCCTTGAATGAAGAAAAAAGAAACCATGTTGGGTTTCAGCAGTATGACTCATCTCTGCAAACAAAAGCTCATGATGTCACAATCAGTGAGTCAATCACAAATGGATCAAACGGATTCAACATCTGCTGCTGTGATGATTCTCCTTTTTTCACGCTACTCTCATTCTCTGCACTAACTTCTGCATATCAATAACGCAGCCGCTACTTTTCCATGTGTTTTATATTCACGTTGCGTTGAATTATTATCATTTCATTAAATATTGTATGATGCTTCATGTGTTGGACTACAGTGGCTCACCTTGACAAAGCCTTTTTGTTGTCTTCTATGCAATGGAAATACAGTGTGTGAGACATGTTTGATAATATTTTCTCTTTAATAAACAATGCTCTCTTTCTTTTGGAGCCATCTAATGTTTAAAGCTTTATATGACGAGCAAAGTAATCCTAACAGGCGCTCCTGTCCTCGGCGGTGGCAACGACACGCTGAGGAGGTTTTCATCTGATTTCGAAGGCTTGTTAACATGGTGGTGAAAGATAAATTGGTCCTGCAGCAGACGGCTACTGTCACTAAAGAAGATTTGTCTTCTAGTAAGTTGACAACTCTGACTGTAAAGCTACAGCTGTACATGAACGACCCTAAAAATCAATGGCAGTGAGGTGGGATGGCTTCGGCATGGAGACCGGAGTCAGTTTCAGAATTTGTGACTGAACTTGAAATATCCTTGTGGACCAGTGTAGCTCCACGTACTGTACAGGTTTCTATGCAAACGAATTACAATGATGTTCACGTTTTTCACATTAATAACTCTGTTCCATGGGGTGCCGAATGTAAAAACTTGATTAGTTTTCAAACTGATATATATTCAATATTTAGCTCATTTTCTTCACATTTAGCTGATTTTACACACATTTGAGACATAAATTATTTAAAAATTTGGTTATGTGTGAATGAAAATTAAATGTTAAATCTAAATATTAAATCTAAATATTAAATCTAAATCTAAATGTTAAATCTAAATGTTAAAACTAAATCTAAATGTTAAATCTAAATCTAAATATTAAATCTAAATCTAAATGTTAAATGTTAAATCTAAATGTTAAATCTAAATCTAAATGTCAAATGTTAAATCTAAATATTAAATCTAAATCTAAATGTTAAATCTAAATGTCAAATGTTAAATCTAAATGTTAAATGTTAAATCTAAATGTTAAATCTAAATCTAAATATTAAATCTAAATCTAAATGTTAAATATTAAATCTAAAACTAAATGTTAAATCTAAATGCTAAATCTAAATGTTAAATCTATATCTAAATGTTAAAAGTTAAATCTAAATATTAAATCTAAATCTAAATGTTAAATATTAAATCTAAAACTAAATGTTAAATCTAAATGCTAAATCTAAATGTTAAATCTAAATTTAAATGCTAAATCTAAACGTTAAATCTATATCTAAATGTTAAAAGTTAAATCTAAATATTAAATCTAAATCTAAATGTTAAATGCTAAATCTAAATCTAAATGTGTCGCAGAGTGTAAAGCTAAATATTTAGAGAATTTGCAAATGTCCCATGCCCCGTAAAGTCTCACAGCCGCACAACCACGCCCACACGTGGTTGTTTTTGAATTAGGAAATAGAAATAGAATCCAGCATAATTTGGCTTGGAAGAGTCCTGAAAGCATTTTTTCATGAGTAACTCAGCTTTGTTAGCCATCCAGGGCTACTGTTGTCTGTCTGGAGGAGCTCCAGCTCTCAGCACCCTCAGCCAAACCAGTAAACAGCTCGGCCGAAGAGGCTGAGCTGTTCACAGAAAATCATTTCAGGAGTCCTCCAGCTGTAATTGTGCTGGGACCTTTTCTGTTTTGCAGTCGGTGGTCATCTAGAGCTCCATCGGGTGCATTAAAGCTCACTTACATCCCTCCAGGAGTGGGACGGTTGCCTTTTGAGGAGCTGAAATCCCCAGATGTGTTCTTGCTCAGCCCATTTTATCCAGGATGCATCCAGTGTAGACTTGAGACGGCAAAGTATCCCAGAATGCATTTCACACCGAGCAGCAGTGATGGCAGAGAAAAATGGTAAAAGAGAATGTTATAACGTTGTCATTTTGTAGTTGAATGTAGTTTTAAGACGTATTCATGTGAGAATATAGTTCCTTGAACTTCAAATTTATCGTTACGATAGAGCCTATTCAAAAACTCCTCCACCAAACTTTATTTACAACACAACTGAAATACAAAAGCATAAAACCCACTAAAAATAAAATCATATAAAATAACGGTTATAGTTACTTATAGTTAGAAGAGTCCACGGTCTGTACCTTAGCTAATGTTGACACTTTAATATCTTTTCATATATAATATCTTATTATATTCTACTTTCTGTATACTTTTTGAAAATGTTATATTATATATTGTTGAAATCCACTCTGTGTATATTGTATCTCATATTATCATTGTATCACTATTATCATATTATATACATATTATATACATAATTACATACCTATAATATATTATACAATTACAATCATATTATCATATTATATCCATACTGAGTATCTACACTATACTATATCACAATATATATACACTTACATTACCTATACTTATATTATCATTATTATTATTATTATATTACACACTGTGACCTACTGTACACTTACCGCATATGCTTGAAATTTTTTCATTGTATATTATGTTGGAATTCTCTACTGTGTAGACTGTATTTTTATCTTATTTTTTTACCAGTATTCCCTTGGCGAGTCATAAGCGGTTCTTTCTCCCCGCAAGCATTTCATTGCATCCTTGACCCTGTGTTAACTATGACATATGACATATGACAAATAAAGGCTTGAATCTGAAAATCTTCTGAGGGTTTAATTTGTGCTCAAGTAATTGTAGATGTTTATACACAAGTGTTAGCCTGCTAGCTGAGCTATGGTGCTAGCCTGCTAGCTGAGCTGTGATGTTATCGAGTACACTGCTGTTCCAGTTGCTGAAAGTCCGAACTGCATCCCTCCGTCCTCGGGAGTTCATCCCTGGCAAGTACAACTCCAGAGGACGTACTTCGAAGTACACAAATCCAGACTTTGCGTACTTGGAATTGAGAAACGGGCCACATTTCTGCTGCAAAGATAGGAGCCTGCCTCTAGTGGTCATTCGAGGAGCTGCACGTCCCGGTTTGCTTTAAACAGGTTAATCTGATGTTGCCTCTTGATAAAAACATTAGAAAAATACGAGAAAAAGGGTACAGAAATGTTGAAAGAATCTAAATATGAAATAGCAAGATCTTTAACTTGTTTTTAAAGATTGCTACATTAAACATCATGGGAGGTGATTCCAGCAGAGGGCAGCATAACGACTGAAAGCCTCTGAAACATGCTTGGTCTGAACTGTGGGTGCCACCAGCAGACCAGTGACATCAGATCTGAGATATAATATTTATCTATGGGTTTTCAAAATTAGCATCTAGTTGGGACGAACACACGAGTGAATTATATGGCAAAAATAACAACATCAGGCAAATTCTGTCCTTCCACCCCAACAGTGTTTGATGATACTGACGTCAGCGATGTGAAGAGAGATCAGTTGTTCCACTGCTGTTCTGTATTCCATCAGCAGAGATCAGAGATTTTCTTTGGAGCTTATCTGATTTCTGGGCATCGCACCATCTATCTCATCCATCCATTCATGACTTTGTGTGTGGTTTTGCTGTGACTGAAGCTCTTTATATTCACAGTGAAACAGTAAGAAGAAAGAAGAATTTTTCCTCTGCTGCTGAAAGTATTCAAAACAGCAAACAGTCTTTATGATGCCTGCAAGGACTGAGCTTTTAAGCTATGATAAAGGATGCATGGATGTCTCTACAATCCTGGCTGAGGCGCAAAGGCCTTTCAATGTTTATGAACACACCAGGTGAGAGATCCAGTGCTGGTTCGGCTAAAGAGTCAAATCCTGCTGGTAGGAACTAGATTTATGGACTTTTAAAGCTGGTGGTGAAGACAAAAGTACTTAAGGATGTATCTGAGTTTGACTTGATTGTTTCAGTACTGTGAAACAGTACAGATAATATGTTCACTCAATTTTTAAAAGAACCTTATGATGTATGACATCTGCATGTCTTACATATGTTACACTCCCTTGTCCGCATACATGTACAATGCAAGCACATTTCTTCTAAACATGGAAATTGTACCAGGGAACCAAAAACACTCACATTAGCTGAAACAAACCCGACTTTTGTGGTCAGAGGGTCGGACTGCAGGTCAGCATGGACTGCAGAAACATCTGTATGGTTGTAGAGGGGTGGAGGTAAATGCTGGGACGGAGAACAGCACAAAAAAAAAAAAAACAAGAAAAATGAAGCCAGTTATGTTCGTTAGGTGCTCCTAATTAACAGCTATGGACTGAGCCGAAGGAAGAAGAGCAGGGTGAGGACATCGCTCAGTGTCACAGGCCTATAGCAGCGTAGCTATGACAAGTATAAGTTTAAATGACATAACCTGGTCGAAAACACCTCAGAGGTTTCTCACATTTGTACTGGAGGCCAACATGAAATCAGCTCCTCCGTTCAAAAGGTGTTTAGGACCAAAAACAAACTCAATTTCATCAGAATTTAAAAGCCAAATGTTTGTTTTGCTGAATGTCCCTAAGACATGCCTGTTTTGCCTGAAGTTTAGCTAACATCTCCAAATTGTGTGGCTTCATGGATAAACACAGCTGCGTATCATCAGTGTAGAAATGAAAATTTATGCCGTGGCTCTGGAAAATTTTCCCCAGATGAAGCATGTATAGAGTGAAGAGAATCGGTCCTAACACTGAACCTGTGGGACGCCACAGCAGACCCTCATCTGTGAGGAAGAAACTTCATTAACATGAACAAACTGGAACCTGTCAGATAATTATGATTGAAACCAGCCTCATGTTGTCCCTTTCATCTTGATAATGTGCTCTGATCTGTGCAGTAAAATGCTGTGATCAATAATATCAACGACAGCACTGAGGTCCAGCAGAACTAGTATGGACACTAATCCATTGTCTGGGGCCACGAGGAGGTCGTTGGTGAGTCTAACCAGCGCGGTTTCTCTGCTATTATGTATTCTGAGCCCTGACTGAAAAACTTCAAACAAATCGAAGAAGGGTCCTGAAATAATCCCAGACGATAGTCGCTTGACTGGAAGACCTCGCTGCTGCAAAACGCAGAAGTTTGCAGGGTGCTGTGACATCACCAGCTCTGATCATTGCAGAATTATCCAGCATTCACATCTTTATCTAATTCAACTTCACATTGTGCTGCATTTGCTCTACTTCAGGAAGGTAAATCTGTTTTTTAAAAGATTTTTAAAGGAGACAGATAAGAGATTGTTGGTTTAAATTAGAGCGGCTGACTCCGTTCTGAGAATTAATGGCTCTGAATGGAGCATAGAAATGCTTTTGTGCTGTATCCCTGTTGTATTTTGACCAAAGTATGTCACAGAAATGTGATTCAGACCTCAGGAACATTTGAAAAATGGGCATAACGTGTCTCCTTTCATTCAATAATTGATCTGATAATACTTTCATCTGCATATGTGCCATGTGTTCTATGTCAAAACAAGTCTGAAACTTACTGATAAGCGAGATATTAAGACTGTTTTTAGGGTTTAAGATGGGAATTAAATGCAAAAAATGGTTCAAAAGGTCCAAAAAATCATGAAACAGAATGCCTGAAAGGATCTGTTAACATGGACACGAGCAATCGGCTAAAATAGGAGCACGGCTGCTTTCTTTGAATCGTAAAAAACAACACAAAAACAATTAAATAAAACATCACAAAGGCAAGAAAAATCAGTGAAAGCCGCTGAGTCTCAAACACACTTGAGAAATCCTTAAAAATGATCAAAAGCCGTAAACACTGTTGCAGCTGCTTTGTGTTCAGACTGATAAAGCTTTTACTGGTGTTATTAGATGATGGCTTGAGCTCGGAAATCATTATCAGAAATTAATTATCAAGATTTCAGAAACGATTTGAAAAAAAAGAAGAAAAAAGACAGAGATTTTTCATTTTTTCTGTCATAGTTTCCAGACGTTTTTCAATAATATAATATAATTTTCATTATAAATGATGCAAAATGCCAATTTTCTACCAAAAAAAAGTGTGCTCATATTTAGCTAACTAGAAAATCCTGCAGACCACTGGGCCTATGTCTGGAAGCAAAACTAAAAACAGCAACAGTGTTTAGTTCAAAAAGTTGTTTCATTGAACACAAAATGAAATACAGCAAACAGAAATGAGTCAGTGTCCTCAGTTCCAGTCATCTTCGTCTGTTCTCATTATTACCTCCGCTAAGGAGATTATGTTTTTGCTGGCGTTTATCTGTCTGTCTGTCTGTGTTCAAGATAACTCAAAAAGTTATGGATGGATTTTAATGAAATTTTCAAGAGTTTATGAGTTTAAATTTTCAATAATATTGCGGTCAATGGGGCCGAAAATTTTGTTTCTCAATATCTCCGTTAATTATTGCCCAAAACTCATGAAATTTGACTCAGGGATTGACAATGGAAACCTCTATCAAATTTCCAAAGTTGATCCGGATCTGATCCAGAAGGCGGAGTTTATCGCAATCTGTAAGTCGCTATATGGGGAAATTGTTGCAGTTGGCGGAGGCCTGCGTTCTCCGAGTGCTTTTCTAGTTCTTCATGTGATAGTTATTATGAGAGTTTACAGTCAGGACTCTGAAATCAAAGTGACGACTCAACTACGTTCATCAGCATGTGTTAATCAATCAAGTTGTTGTTGTTTTTGTTAAGTAAATAACTGTTCGTTTTGTGGAGATAAGAGCTTGATTCGTCATCCTGAAAATCTGCCTCAGAGCTTTCAGAGGTTTGATTATTTGCTCAGTCTGATAAATCCACGGTGGAGTTCCTCCAGAATAGACTGTGTTTTCTCTCACCTTTAAGACAGGAAGACAATTCCCTCTTGAAGGCCAAAATGGTTTTTACTGAAGATAAAAGTTCAGGTTCCGATAGTCTGAAGAAAACTTTTGATTAAATAATTTAATGGATCTTTGAACTGAGGGAGTAAACAGAAGAGCGGGCATGTCCCAGACTTCCTGTGCGGGGATGCTGTACCTCAGTTACTAAAGGAGTTTTGAGCTTCAAATCATGTATTAGACCAACTCAGGGTCTAACACATAGGCATCCTTCAGACCTGGCATTAACATGTGTGTCAAGTGCATCTCAAGAAGTTTGGATCTGACTTCTCTTCTCCCATATGCAACTAAACGCCCAAGTATTGTAGCTCGCTAACACTAAATGCATTGTTATTTCTAATTGTCTAATGTAGCAGCTGGAACTAACTAAGTGTAACCACAGAGTATAAAAAAGAACTGGAAAAACCCGCTGTGATGTCACCCACAGGTTTTCTGAAGAGCCAGTTTGACTTGATCATCATCCAGAGTCACAGTTTTTGAGACTCTGTCAACACGGCATCAACCAGAAGTCCTGGTTCTGGGACTCTGAATGATGCCATGATGGTTGGAGATGACTCCGTCTAAGCCTGGTTAACCCAAAAAAAGGTGAGGAAGCCTGGAAGCCAGCTGGTATGAGCCCACCTTAGCTCAGTCGTGCTGTTTTAGCTTGGCTGAGCTCATGCTAACCTGCGATTCCAACTCACATCACATGAATACTGCCGTTATCTGGCATTCATCTTAATCCAGTCAGTCCATCGGTCATCATTTCAGACCCCGCCACCAAAATAAGAACCGGTGGAGCTCAAGGGAGCAGGTCTGGGGGCCTCGCTGTCGGTCCCCCGGTGGTTGCCGAGGCAGAATCCAGAACCTGTTGGCTCGCGGTCCAGTTAGTCAACCTGAAAGGCTTTTGCAAGAGTCCAAAGTGAAGGTCTCTTAACTAGAGGTCCTGACTGGCTCGCTCCTGAGAGTAACTGACAGAAAAAAAAAAAGAAATAGTCAGAAATATCAAGACTAAAAAGTTTTGCCAAGTTTTGATTTAACTAAGAAAACAAGAAAGAGCCTTTGGGAAGGTTAACTGGAGAGACACTGTTTGGCTTAAAGGTTTTTTTTTTTTTCCTGTGGGAGTTTTTTACCTGCCATTATCCTTGTTTAGGATTCAATATAATATTTTTAGTTAATGATATTTGCTCGGGGGTCATGCTCTGGGTCTCTGTAAAGCGCCTAGAGACAACTGACATTGTAACAGACGCTATACAATTAAAATTGAATAAAATTGAATTGAATTGAGATTCATATGTTTCAGCTAAAACAAGTGAGGAGACATCTTTTGTCTTTTCTTTCCTTTTTTTGTTTTAAACAACTGTCGACATATTTCATTAATGGTTAGTGCCATACTCCGACTTCCTCCCACAGGCCAAAGAAATACATGTCAGGTTAATTAGTGGTTCTGGACAATACGGGTCTGGATGATGGATGGATGGTTAGTGCCGTAGTTCGGCAGAACCTTCCTTATTTGATATATATATGTAATTTTTATATCAAATGAGATCTTGCAGCAGATATTAATTTTCCTGTGTCTGAGTGAGCATGAATGTGTCCTTCACCTCTGATCCAATATGATCTGTTAATACCTGAATCCTTGATTCTGTCAGAAAGGACAAAAATGATTGAAAAAAGGATGGAAAGACATAAAACAGGCAATTCAATTCAATTCAGTTTTATTTGTATAGTGTATGTTACAATGCCAATTGTCTCTAGTTGCTTTACAGAGACCCAGAGCATGACGCCGGAGCAAGACAGACATCTTCCAAGATGACAATATTAGGATTTTTCTAGGGTCAAACTGTGAAAGAGTAGCTCAGGTCGTGTCATCAGCTCCAGGCCTTAACCCTGCTAAAAATCTTTTGGGACGTGTTTGAGGACTCTTTATGCATTAGTCTGAGTCTCCCATCATCAATAGAAGATTTTAATCAAAAATTGTACCAACTTTGGGTGGAAATAAATTGGAAATAAATAAATAAAATGGGCCACCAAAAATACAGTCATGGAAAAAATTATTAGACCACCCTTGTTTTCTTCAGTTTCTTGTTCATTTTAATGCCTGGTACAACTAAAAGTACATTTGTTTGGACAAACATAACGATAACCACAAAGATTGCTCATAAGAGTTTTATTTAAGAGCTGATATCTTACCATTTTCCATGGTTTTCTTGATTATAACTTAAATCCAGGGGCGGCGCTAGGGGGTAGCTTGCAGTTGCTATAGCAACCCCAAAATATGGCCTAGCAACCTCAAAGCAACCCCAAGAATGGAGACTATTAAAAATGAAAAAATCTTAACTGTGTTAAATAAAATAAAAATTGTGACAATTTAATTTAAAATAAATTTAATGTGTTTTTGTTTTAAATTAAAATAAAAGGAAGACAATTAAAAACGATGAGAGAGAGAGACTTGTCTCGCGAGAGCTGGCCTGCAGGGGTCACGCGAAGTCAGCTTGGGGAAAAAAAAAAAAAAAAACCGGGCCGTTAGAAAAGTTACATCAAAATGGAGCGCTATCTGTTGAAGCGTAAGTCTGCCAGATCTCTTCTGATGTGAACTTCTGTGAATATTAACTGGTTAAAATGTGATGAACAGGTTATTGTTAAATGATTTGTAGTCTCGGCTGTTAATGTGCATTTCTCACTGCTGTGAAAAGCGGCATGACTATATGGTAAAATTATAATAACGAACTTCAAATTGACTTTTTTTTATCTGTTTCATGGCATCCGCGCTAGTTTCAGATAGCGCTGATTAGAATGAGTAGGCCGGTAATGACATACATATCCATATTTATGCTATTTAATATGTATTGCAGTAAATTGTCCAGCAACTCCATACAATTGTTTAGCAACCCCTAAGCAACTGCAATGAAAATGTTCTGCCGCCGCCACTGCTTAAATCACTTAAGTTTTTACATCAATAGCTATGGCGTTGTACTGCCAAAAACACTGCTTTTATGCATTCAGTGTTTTATTTCCTGTCTGTTTTAGTCACATGATGACGTTTAGTGGTACCAGGTATTAAAATGAACAAGAAAGTGAAGAAAAAAATGGTGGTCTAATAATTTTTTTCATGACTGTATGACGGTGTCCGACCTCCTCTCTCGGTCAACCAGCACACGTAGCTGATATGATATGGATGAAACAGGACTCTAAAGGTGCAATGGCCTGATGTTGAGAGCGTCCTGTCTTATTCAAAAGAGAAACATATGGCTCTTGCAAAGAGAAAAAATAGCAGTTGAAACAGATTCTATTTTTTCCCCCATTCATTCCATCCATAGTTACCTGTGACGAGGTTGCCAGGGCAACAGACTGAGCAGAGATCCCCAGACACCTTCACCAGCTCATTGGAGTGGAGGTTTTCCCAAGCCAGCTGAGGGACGGCCGTGCCCTTATCTTGTTAAGACACACACGAGGACGGTAAGAGACAATGCCGCTTTAAGGGTTTATACGCAGGACGGTTTCTTCACAGTCAGAGAACTTTGCTGGAAATTCTGGCGTCTTACTTGAGAGCAGCTCTTGGGTGCCAGGTGGCATCACGACTCATTAGTTTTTAAGACACCTGGCTCCCTACTTCTCCCAGTGAACAGAGGGCAGAGGACAGGAATCACCACTACAACGAATAAACACCTGGGAGACGGATACACTCAGATAAAATACACCCAGACTGGGAAACCTGTTGAATCAAGATATCACTATTCATTGTCTATTCAGTAGATAAATTCATTATCCTGAGAAAAAGACAAGTCTCCCCCGCACCCGGATGGTTTGACCCAAGCTGGAACGTGCCACGTAGCATCACCTGTCAATCACTGCCACCTTGAGATCTCAAACAACAGAGTTGCGGTTGAAGCGTAGCAGCAACGCTACTGAAAACACGGAGGGACAAGCACTGAAGAAGATGAAACCAGAGCCAGGAGAAATTCTGGCAGTATCTGGATTTACGTCCATGGTGGCAGGCCATGGTGGCATAGTTCTCATAACCCTTTCTAAATGAATGTTTAGCAACAGTTGTTTCTCTAAAACTGTTGCTTATGTCTTTCCCTTTTTTGCATTGTGGTGACACACAGCTGAATTCTGCAGACCAGCAAAGGGCCAAAACATCTGTTTGTAGCTATTTGCACATTTGCTGATGATCAGTTCATCGATGGCTGATTTGCTCATTTGTAGCACCTGGATACTTCTATATGGAAGTAGTAAGAGGGCTCTTACTATTTTTTTTATTTTTCAAAGATTTTGTGGCTCTAGCAGTAGGGGTGCACGATAATTATGGACCTGGTAACTATCGGGCCAATAACAGGAAATCACGACGTCATCCTGATAGGTCCGATATCATGACGAATAGTCCTGATAACATGTATATTTTTGTCAACACAGCAGTGCCTCGCTCCCTCTGAGCCTTGAATGACCGGCAGTGGATGTTATGTTAATAAAATTCACATAATCAGAAAAACGATTTCTCAATAAGGAAAATCAAGAATACCCCTCATGCCAGAAAACAACTTGTTAACTCGGTCATAATTTTGGTAGTTGCTGACTTGAACTGATACTCGCAATATTTTTCCACATGTGACACACACAAAATAGAAAAAAATAGAAAAGGCCAAAAGAATGACTAGCAAACTAAGGAACCGAGGAATTTATATTACACCTTGAATGCAGCATTACGGCACAGTGTGCTGATAAAAAAAAAAAAAATGAAAAAAAAAACATGGCGGCGATTGTATGGAACTTCGTTAAAGTTTCAGAAGTAGTTAGTTTTCTGGTTATTTGTGAAAAATGCTCCAAGAAAAGGAGGGAATAAAAGCACAAGCTTTAATACGTCAAACCCGATCAGCCACCTGAAGCATAACCATTACTTCCATGGAGTTTTGAAATCGCGCTAACGTGAGCTAACGTGAGCTAACATGAACTAATGTGAGCAAGCCAGCAGCAAGTCTCCCCTCCGCTCATCTACACCCGCAATGGTCTGACCACCCGCAACCCGTGGTCGCAAAATATAGAGTTTGTGGAAAGGCCAAAAGACACGCCCATTGCTACACCTACAATGTGAGTAAGGGAGTCGGCATAATGGGTAACAGCTTTAGCAAGCGGAAGATTGTGTAGCCCTGTCTAAAGTAAAATAAGCTAATCAGTGCGAAAAAATAAATAAATAAGCTATTTCTATAAAAAACGAGTTCATTTATTGTAATTCATGTGAGAGGAACTGTTATTTGAAAAAAATGTTTAATAATTCAGTTTAAAAGAAGAAACTAAAAACCATTCATAAGTCAAGAAAGTACTTAAAATGTGTTGATGTTTATATAATTTGTTTGGTTAAAAATGTGCAAGGTATTGGTGTTTTGTCAATCATCCCTGTATAGGCTGTTTATTGGTCACCTGCTTTTTTGTCTGAGTTGTCGTCCAATAGGAGAGTATGGGGAGGGACTTGGAGGAAGCAGGTTAGATCACGGCAGAGAGAGCACCGGAGGAAAATCGACACGTATAGTGCTGGAAAAACCGGAATATTTCTGTTTATCTGTACAAATGCAGAGTTTGTCAGTGGAATACCGAAGTATAACGGTGTACAGAAGGTAAATGTTTATTTGGGTGTGGTAATTACGGACTGTATTACTGCTAATTCTCGATCACGAACATCCGGGCCACTGGCATCTGCGGGCCATAGCAACCAGTCCGAAGGGGCAAACAATCGCTCACTGTTACTCGCGAAGCCGATGTATTTAGCATTTTGTGCCTGTTTTTTCTGATTTGGTGTAGTTTACGATAGGGGCAAAGATGGTGAAGAACTGTTGTGTGTTCAACTGCACCAACAATGTTGCTCGCCAGTCGCTTTTGTCATTTTTATATGATTCCTAGCGAGGCTACTGAGCCTGAAAGAAGAAGAAAATAGCTGCACGCTATTAACAGAGCAAACGAAGATACTCGAGGGAAATTATGGTGCCCAAATCAGACTACGCGTATGTTTGTTCAGAACACTTTGTAACAGGTAAGAAATCAGATTTTTTCAAGATATTTTAGTTTATAATTTCTACGTTTAGATCTAATATTTTGATGTGTTTGGGGAGGCCCCATCATAGATAGTTGAGGTCCGGTAAAAAAAAAAAAAAAAATGCTAGGTCTGTCTGCTGGGGCTGCTGACCCAAGTGACTATCGAGAGACTCATAATATATCTACTAGGGACCTGCAACAGTGACTCGAGGTGTCCAGAACGTTTGGAGGGGGCATTTTTTTAAAATTTCCTTTCCCAAGGGAAAGGAAATAATTTAGTAAAAGTAATATGATTTAGCAGCAGGGAGGGTGATGAATGAAAACATATCTCCGTTAGCATTAGCTCTGGTCCACAGTGTCAAAGATTTCTGTACTATGGACCAGAGCTCGCTAGCCAGCTATAAGCCTACCTCGTTGTCTACCAATATATATGGCCCTGGATATTTATTTTGTTAGGTATAAGGTGAGGCTAGTGATGTTAACATCACTTTATTAATTATATTAATACAATGCTGCAACTGTTTGATGTTTGACATAGCTCTGGTGTTGGACCGGAGCTAATGCTAACAGACTACTCATCACCTCTCTGCTGCTAAATCATATAATTACTTTTACTAAACGGTGGTTAAATCAATCAACTAATAAACAAAGTAAACTTACCTTTGAGTAAATGTAGGTGTGCTTTGAAACTTTTCCACGTTCAGTTGTAAAGTAAATGCTAAATGTGATTAGCGATTAGCTAGCATCCAGCTAGTATTTACACAGTGTTTGATGTAGTAGCCTCAAGTTACTCATGTTTACCTGTGTACGGGCTATTGTATGAATTCGGACTGAGTTCATCATAGTGCATGGACATTTATCAGTGAGTAAAGGATGTCAATGTATGTTGTCAGAGCGGACCGGACCAGGAAGCCCTCGTTGGACCTTTTTTCCCCTCTGAGCGACAGAGCGCGGCTATCGGCGGGAGCTGCGGGCGTAGCAGTAACTGAGTCTTCAGACTTCATTCCTCCTCTCCATTCCCCCGCCATCTTCATCAGTAAACCCTCATGCAGCCTTCTTCTTCACACACACCCCTCACATTAACCCAAGAGGAGCCGTGAGTACTAAAAAACAAGACCCAGTGCACGTGCATTTGTTTATTTTATGTTAGCTTGGAAAAGTGAAACGGTCACCAGTTTTAGACCTCACCGTACCCCAGCATCGATTCAGGCCTGCAACTTTTATTTTCAGGACGTTATTTTATTAGCAGAGCTCATACACTATTTTTTGGTACCGACTGTGGTTTATTGGGTGGTACTGTTTATTGATTGAAAGACCTGTGATTTCATCTGAAATTTATTTATATTGTGTTAATACAGTGGTTTTCTTATTTTAAAGGAGTACTGTGTGTTTGTGCAATTAAAATCAGTGTTGAGGGTTAAGTTACGTAACGCAAAGGTAAACGAATAATTTAACCTGATGCGTCCGACGAGGACGCCGGCGTCCTCATTGTGTAATAATTTTGTCTAAAATCGACTCATACACAACGATCACTTCATCTGTTATAGCTGTGTTTGGTATCATTGAACTCTGCAGAGTCTCCTCTTTGCAAAGATGATACCGTTTTTCTTTCATCTCTTATATATCTTGCAGAAGAGGTGCCCAAAGACATAAAAGCCGAAAGTCGTGAAAGTTGGCACTTACCGGTTTTCGTCGGTAAAAGTCCCAGAAAACGCGGAGAAACGGTTTGAATCCGGTCCCTGTTTGTTGACAGAGGCTTAGCTTGTCTATAAACAGAAAGATGCTCACTCGAGCGATTTTTGGTTGCTGAGAAATGCCCTGAACAAGCTTGGTTCTTCATGTACGGTTGAATTCTCGTGATCATTTATTGAGATTTAGTGTCAATAAATGTTATTACTCATAACTAAAGCACTTTTTTTTGCAATTCAGTACCATATTAGAAGTGTAAAAAAAGTTTTGTTTGATTTCCGATCGTATAGTTTTTCAAGCAGAGGAATCATCTTCCCGAAACAAAGATGGCTTCGTTTGAATTTCCGGTGACTCTCTTTGCAATGCATTTGATTGACAGCTACAAGGCGGACCTTAGATTCGTCATGTCCGCCTTTTAGAGCATAGATCAACCTTTCCAATGACGTATTGCATGTGTAATTCGACTTTATCTGAGCCGTTTTATGCCTGCGCGTAACGGTGCGCTCCCCCAGTCTTGCATGTGCGCATTTACGCAGAGCGCTCAGCGGTGCAAGCAGCAAAATAACTCGCGTAAAATAAGATAACTTACTTCACGGTTAAATGGCTAAAAGTAAGTCAAAAACACGTTTTAGTGTCCAGGAGGCACTGGAGAAGATTTTGAGGACTCTTCAGACAGTGAACATTATTCCTGCCTCCTCCCTGCTTGACCATTATGCAATTGAGCCCTCATAACCTCAAACCTTAACTGTAACATATATTTTAAAAAGTATATAGCTCCACATGTAGTCATATATATTTGTAGTCATCAAATATATTATGAATTGGTGGTTTTTACACAGTTATGTATGTTAGTATGTGTGTGGTTTATGGTAAACCACATAAACCACAAAAAACTAGTTGTAAATTTAAAAATGGCAAATTTGTGACTATTTTAACTCAAAATGATGAAAAATGCCAAAAATGTAAAGGAAAAAGTACCTATTGTCTAGAATATCATTTTGGTTACCATGTGTTCATTTGGAGTCTCCAAAGGCCTTTTTGGAGCTGCGCCTAGATTTTTTAATGAAAAGACCACTGTAAAATGGTTATATGTTGTGCTATCTTCTTCAAATTTGAAACACATGTTCAGTTATAGTGTGCCTACAGCCTCATACTGTCATTTACTATTTCAGATGAATATTCAGACTATTATTCATCCTGAAACTCATTTTTTATTTCAGGCGGAACAAAATTTTTAAATTTTTTACTGACTTGAGAGTTCCATTACTCTGTCTCTGTATCACCTAGAGTGTTCCTGACAGTTTTATAAGAAACTACAGAGTGTCTTCTTTATGGAACACTTTAATGCATCCATGTGGACAGAACAGTTTAGAAGTTACAATCATTTTAATTTGGGTATGTCATTTTAGGCGTTTTGCTAAAAAAAGGGGGTCAGGGTTTATCAGGTTAAGTTCATTGTATTTTCTTTGTGGATTTATCCGGTGTTATTTCATTAATCTACTGAGTGGAGGCACCACCAGAGTGTACTTACCTTATTTGTGAGTTAAAGCACATCTAGCCATAGGGTAATACGGCACCACCAAAATT